>WION01000032.1:0-338544 GCA_015039365.1 Amanita rubescens
TCATACATTCTACTCACCGTACACGTATGCCACCTCGACCCAATAATCAAAACACCATTCCTACCCGACTTTTTTCGTTCCAAGTGCGTGCCGACCCAAGCGGCAGCCCTTTGACGATATAAAGTCATTATTCCAACAAACAACAATCAAAGGAGAGAAAAGAAACTTTAAAAAAAAAAAGAAAAAAAGCTTCTAAAACGGTTAGAAATACATACAAATTAGAAAAAAGTTTTAAAGTGGGGGGCGAATTTAAGTAAGGCAAGGAAAAACGTCTTGCAGTTCAAGACTACCTAGTGATACAATTTCGAAGGTTGGCTGAAAATAAATGGTGTAAGTTACCAAGGTATACACAAAGAAGAAAAAGGAGGGATAGGTAAAAAGAAAGGACGGTTTCGCTCGCACATGTGTATCGTGTATGTCGCTCTTGTTAATTATTTGGTGAATATTTTTGGGATAAATCAATGAAGTTCGAAGAGGGGATTGGGATCCGGGCGAGTTCAAATCGCAAACTCGGCCTGCGAGCCGATCAAAGCCGTCAAATCGAGGTCGAGATTTGTCGGCGGGATATGGTGGTGATGATGCTGTTGCTGCTGGTGATGCTGCGGGATGAACGCCGGCTGATGTTGATGCTGGTACTGCTGCTGAGAGCACGGTGACTGCGTGAGCAAATCCAAGTACTGCGTTGCGTCGAAACCAGGCACACCACCCATACCCATGTCGAGAAGATTGAGCTCAGCACCGGCGCTGAGATCATACTCCGATTGTTGCCCCAAGGATAAGTCGTCTATGCTCGGTATGCTCGTTGGGTCGGTAACTGTAAACGCTGCCGCACCATTGCCATGTTGTTGATGGCAGTCGAGATCAAGAGTTTCGAATGAGTGCGTGTCAAATGTGAAATGCGCGTCAAACGAGTCAACCGGGGATAGGTTGTCATATGGGTCATATTGACTGATGGGGGAAGAGGATTGAGACCAGTCGTCCATCAAGAACGAAGGTAGATTCGGTATGGTTAGCGGGGCAGGGGCAGTATAGCTGTCGTTGACATGGAGAAGAGATGACGTTTGTATCGGAGTGAGGGGGGACAGCGGATCGCAGTCGAACCCATGAGTCGGCTGTTGGCTAAGATGGGTGAACGAGAAGGTGCTGAAATCCTGTACACAAATGAGTCAGCGTCTGTCGTCCGAAAGGGGAAATTAACGTACCATCGACGGCTCTTGCTTCAGCGTAGCATTCGCCATCTGATCGATTCCATCATCCTTGGGCGTCGAGCACCTCGTGGGTTGTATACTCGTTATCAATCTCGGTCTTGGCGTCTTTTTCTTCCCATCTTTGGTTTGTATCACGGGCGAGGCGGGTAAGAAGGTCTGAGTCTTCTTTGAATTCTCCGTTTCTGGTATGGGAGCGGATGACGAGCGTCTGAATGCTCTCGCCGTAATCGGCGCCTCGAACCGAGTGATAATCTCTGGAACGTGATGCTTATCAAACTCTTGAATAGCCGCGTCCAATTCCGCGCCTTTCTTGCCCTCGACGAGCAGCTCGGCAATTTTGGCGCACCGTTTGAGATCCTTTGGTTCGACTTCGCGCACCTTGCGCTTCCCTGTCGCTCGTTCCCCTTCTCCACCACCTTTGCTCTTCACTTTACTCTGCGTAGGGCGGAATGTGTACTTGGGGAACTTTCTCCGATGCTCGGCGAGTGCGACCCTGGCTTTGACATGCCAGGCTTGACGCTCATCCTCCGGCAAGTTTTGCCACGTCATACCGATGATCTTGGACAGGGTCGAGTGGTTGGTCTCGACTTCTGCAGACACGTGTTGACTCTTGATGAACGAAGAACGGAAGAGGATGAACGCATTGGGTGGACGAGGGATATGGTTCTCAGGTTTTTTCTTTGAATGAGGAGTACGCCTGGAGTTGGTAGAGGAGGAGTTGTCCTCGTTGGGTGAGAAAATTTGAAACTCGGATGTAATCGGAGCATCGACGAGGGGAGGAAGGTCGTCTGCGGAGGGAGCAGACTCGGAAGAAGGTGATAGTGTGATGTCAAAGGAAGTATGGGTTACGTTGTCGGTAAAGGACACGCTGCAGTCTGTAGGTGCAATAGCGGAGGCATATGACGCAGGGAAATCCACGGCCCAGACTAACTGGGTGGCTATTTATTGCCGTTGGTGAGCGCGATCTGGAGAGGGGAGAGCGATCGTTGATCGCAACTGACCTTGGACGTCGTTTGTCCTCTTTGAAGATATCTTTGACCTCTCCGCTGGCATGGCCGACTCGATAGAGAGGAGCGAATAGTAGTTAGCAGTAAAAGGGAACGATACGGGGGCGATAAAACGAGCGAATTCCACGAGGCCCAATATTGACTTTATAAGTAACTGTGCGAGAAAGTCTCAGCCACGATGCACCCCTTGACGGTCTTTTTTGGTAGGTCGGTCCCAGTAACTTGGTCGCTTGATCTCCCATCGGGCACGACTTGTCGTCTTCCTCGACTTTGACTCGTGCATCTTGGCCTATAAACGTCTCTCCTTGTCAGTATCGGAGTCGACTCTCCATTCTCCAACTTTCATCTTCTTACCTACGAAAACTTGTCACTTTCACTGACCGACCGCAGGTTTCTTTAACTCCCACCAACACCGATAACGGTATAGCGCGTGACCGAACACTACGCCATTTGGTAACTGTCCCCGTCTTTCAGTCCAGATCGTCCACTCGCCTTTCGGTCGGATTAGGCAGGCAAGAGTTGCCCTCAAAAAGAGGACAAGGACTGTTCATAATTTGACAATGCGCTCTTAGCAACCATCCACTGCACCGGTTTACCAACATTCAATACATTGATTGCGCCCCCCACTCCCGCTTGGACCCACTGCAGACTAGGACCAGTGACACGCAGTGCGGCGTGCCAAGTACCCAATCCCATCATCGCAATTCAATCGTCTTATCGTATTCATAGAACGTACGGCTAAACTGTCACCATTACGTGCGTGCCTCAGTCTTAAACCTTGTTCTGTGCACACCCACTCGGCGGTCGTCTATACCGTTCTCAGCCTGAGAGGTCCCATGACCCTCCCTCCCCCCTTAGCTTGACAACTGTTTGACAGCTAACATTAACCTTGCAATATAACTACGCCTCTCACCGAGTCTCTCGTGGACCGCACCCGCCTCACATCTCTGCCGCTCCATCTCCGATTCCGAATCGCACCTGGCACTGGCAGCATCTCGGCGATAACGACATTTCTTCCATCCGAATATTCATCGCTTTTTTTGTTTTTGTTTTTTTTCACATGCCCAAACTTCTTAGTTCCATCATTGTTGCTTTTACTCACTCTTGTGTTGGGCGCAGTAAAGCACAGCACCGTTGTTCATCATTTCTCTCCGCTTTTTCATCACACCATCACCATCACACTTCGCCTTGTCGCGTCGCGGTTCTACCGGTGTTGCGTGCCTTAGCCTGCCAGTGTGTTTATACCCATCTATCTGTTGCCAGTGGGGACGTCCCATCATCACCGCCTGTCGAAACCTTGTCTTCTACCATTCCTATCACCCCGGCGCCGCGCAAACCCGGGGGGGGGGTCACTACCAAACCCCTCCAAACATCCCCAAACCCAAAACTAACGTGGAAGGGCCAGAGCTGGCCCAAAGTTATCCAACCAATAAAAAACCAAGAGAGCGGACGAACAAAATCCCGTCTTCATCGCGTACACTACACGGTTCACGTGGAATATCAGAAAATTCTGTTTTTCATTTCATTAATGTTATATTAATTCTCCATCACGTTAGGGCGGGTGTCCGTACGCCCACACCCTGGACCTCGTTTGTTGGCAAAGAGCTCGTTCCAAAACACGTTTTTTCCTCGAACTTGTACACGTGCATGATGCATTCCAAGCTAAAAAAGTTTTTTTTACAACGTTCGAGACGTGTGTTCATTATAATTAATACAAAGTAGTAGTATAATAGTATCGTTCGCAACGTTCAAGAATAATAACCGTCCACGTTCACCTACATGCCCTAAAGTTCTTCTGTAAACCTGCTGCTATCCAGGGTTGGATCCCCAACAACTTGATGTCCCCCATCAGGTTGGACCCCGTCAACGTCATATCCGCCTTCTCCATTATCCGGCGCTTTTTCTTGTTGACGTCTACTTAATCCGCTCGGTCCTCCGTTGCGCTCCGGACTGACTGCCTCCGCATGGCCATTCTCGACGGAACCGGCCTTGTGCTCAACCCCATACGTAAGCCCTTTACACGAGCTGATAATCAACTCATACTTACAGCATATCCGTTAAGCGCTATCTCTGTTCCGCGCTGCTTCTCAGGCTGAGGGTACTCGTGACCTCCATCTGCGCCATCCACGTATAGTTCGTCTCCTCCCTCGCCCAACCCTTCTTCTTCTTCGTCACCGCTGCTGGGAACTTCTTCCTCTTCCTCACTCACATAGCCAGCAGCTCGAACTGCAGCCGCTACGGGTCCGTCACGCTCAATCTGTTCACTTGCAACAAGGTACCGTGCGCACAACATGCGTATATCGTTCCACCACTCCATCATATCCTCTCGACTACGTGCACGGAAACTCCACGCGATTCCATTGTTGAGACGGAATGAACCCGTCTTGGTAGTGCCAGTCCCGTTCTTGCTGCCTTCGATGTGGAACTTGTGAGAACGTGAGAGTGCGGAAGAAGGTGGGCCTAGAGTGCATGCTGGTAAGAAAAGGCTGAAAGTGGGAGTTGTTCCACCAGGCGCCGCTGGATCAGACGTCATGAATTCATGCAGGAAACCGGCAGGTGTCAATACATAATACGATTCGGTATACGCTCGAGTGAATCTCTTCTTCCGTTCTAGTAAACCGGTGTGCACAGCCGACACGGCTGGGTCATCTTTACTAGGATATATAATGGTCTCGGGGTTGCGCAATGGGGTTTCAGGATCTAATAGATGATCAGACCGTGCCGCGAAGGATATCCATTCCTTATCGGGTGGAAGAGAACCGAGATGATTCGAAAGATTACGGTAGGTGTCTTGTACCGAGGCCGATGCACGCGATTGCCATTCGTCAAATGTTTGCCAAGCAGACTGGATCGCACGAACGATTCCCTCTTCAAAATGGGCGCTGTTTTGCTGCATGATAACGATGGATTTCTGCAAGAGGTTCTCTTCATGCACTTGCTTGATGAGTTGACGAGCGACGGCTTGATTCGCTACGAACGGGTCACTCTTGGAGGTGATGTGCATCGGATCGTTCTTGAAAGCCGAGATGCTGTGTGCAAGGTCTGCAACGAGCTTCACGGACAGTTCGCGCTCCTTTGCCACGCTGGTTGCCAGCCTTCCAGTGTCGTTTTGTACATTCTGTAGTGGTCACTCATCGGTACCATCCATGGATGCGGCTGCCTGCACGCGTACCTTGATATGTGCCTTAATTTCCGCCCTGAGCTTCAACAAATGTTGAACGATGGAGCTATCAATGGTACGGCCAAGATTGGCGTGTTGGTCCGCGGTGTGGCGAGTCCTGTCTCTAAACTCATAGAACACGTCCTAACAGGGCCGTTTCGTTAACGTGAGCGGCGTGAGGAGTTTCAACATACCTGTAAGCCACCTTCTCCGAGGAACTGGTTGCCGGCTCTAAAGGGAACCTGGATGACAGCGCCGAGTTTCGTAAGCTCGCGTGCCGTGTTAATTTCTATGTCAGCAACACCCTACGCGCGGTCACCATGTAAGTAGATGAGAAAACGAATACGCGACGGACCTCAAAGTAAGCAATGAGCTGTTTCACAATGGCATTCCAAGCTACGAATCGTTCGATGAGAATATCTGATGGTCTAAGGTCATTAGGCGCAATATTTTCTTGATGAGCGATTGAGATCTTGAAACTGAGGAACCGTGCTTGCTCGCCCTGGAGATTGAGGCGGAGCGAGAAGGTGGGACGGAGTTGTTCATGGCGGTTGGTTGGGGCAACTTCAAGTTCAGACATGATTTGCTTTTATTGGATCAGTGACGTCACAAACAAACAACCCAAACAACGTGGTCACGACACGTCACCCTTGTCACATTCCAGTTTTCAAGCACAGACTAGTAACGAGCCATGAACAGCGCCGTCCAAAACCTCGCCATTTCCCTCGGCGTCATGCAATGTATTTTACTCTTTTATATTTTATATTTCTCTTTCAATACTCACATCATCAGTGGCCCGTAGGATACCCTTTGATAACCCCCAGGTCCTCCTCTACGTCCGAGTATCTTACGCCGCCACACAGCTTGTCGTTCTCGGCGTTTACTACTACGTCTCATCTCAGGTCAGCTCGCTCCATGAGTCTATTTAGCCCACGCGACCTTATTCCACAATAACAGATAAAAGCCAAGAACGATCAGACAGTGTTGAAATACGGTTAGTACCCATGATCCTAGACACCTTGCCAAGAACTCATAAATTTCTTTTTGCAGTGGATTCGGCGAATCCAATGGTCAGTATCAATTGTCGCATCGCCAAGAATATTCTCACACCCTCGGTTTTTAGTCGGGAGAGCCAGGGCAGCTGGTTACAACAACCGTCCGGGATTATGACCTTGCAGAGACATCAAAACTAGTGAGTATCCCTCACATTTGTTCGACTCCGGACATTAACAGCTTTCTTTCCCTAGCTGCGCGGTGTGTTTCTCGGAATCGCCATGATGGCCGTTATGCACGGATACTTTGGATACACGCAACCTCTGTTTATCCAGGCACTTATGGGCTTAAAAGGCTTGTATGACGCGAAACTCGTAGCCATCTACGTCCTCGGCAAAGCTGCAGAGGGCGACTTGGCACGCCCATTCAAGGCCGCCAGCATGTTTGGTGGTATGTTTTTTTCGTTCTCCCACACTTTCCGCAGTCACGCTAACACGCGACCCTACCCAGTCCAAGCTGGTCCACAGACGGACGCTGCATCCATCGCCGAGGCTGAGAAACGAGTGGGCAAAAAGGACGAGTAAGGGAGGGCGTTTGTAAACTGTGATCTGTGTATACCTTTATCACCTATAATATAATAGTTAATGGTTTTACGCGGAAAAAAGGGATAGCAGATAAGATACGGAAAAATCCGGGTCAAAAATTAATTTTTAAATAATATTTTCATTTTTTCTCAACTTGTACTACGCGATGCGTCCCGCCCTCCCCTCGTTTACTCTTCGACGCTCCGTTCAACGTATTTTCACGCGAAATGCGTCTTCGGGGACGGACGGCGCTCAAAAGAAAGCCCAGGACGTTCTTTCCGGCGCACAAAAACAAGCAGGTCAAATATGGGAGACTTCAAAAAAGATGCTAGAGCCTGCTGGTCAGAGGCTCGGCGGAATGCTAGGTTGTAAGTGTTCCCCTGCCACCCAAAATTACATTGTCATAACACCTGTACATCCGCAGCTTACCAGCAACCACTCTTTTACAACCTCGCCGTGGCTCGTGAATTGGTCAAACACATCTACCGCGCGGAGAGGCTTAGCCCTCCCAGCTTAGGAGCCATTCAATCCGCTTACTCTATCCTCTTTTCTCAGGCACTTAGTCCTGCGTTTTGGAGAGAAGCCGTTGTGAGTGGTGAGATTTTGAGGATTGGAGTGTACGGTCTCGAGGCGTATGGTATATTCAAGGTACGTCGTCCCCGAGTTTCTCGACTTGGTGCTGAATTGTGCGTGGGTGTTGCAGATTGGGGAGATAATGGGTCGCAGAAGTTTGATTGGCTATAATATTCAATAGAGTGTCCAACGACTGCTTTAAAATCGAAAAATGCCATTTAGACGTTTTTTGAGAGCGGAAAGTTTAAGTCGAGATGCTCGGGTGACGAGGAAAAGTGGTCCATTATGGATCTCTGCGGCGCAGCTTGAAGCTAATGTTATCTCTCACCCTCTTTGACGGCGGATATAAACTCTTTGAATCTCTCCACGTGATGCTTTCTTCACCTCTATACCACTTACACTGACAGCATGACCTCGGTTCCCTCTTTCAAACTTAACAATGGCAACTCCATCCCCGCCGTAGGCATAGGGTGTTGGATGGGGCACGTCGGCGAAGGCGACCACGTCACCTCCATGGTTAAAAGCGCCTTACAAATCGGATATAGACACATCGATACGGCAAGTCTGTGCCTCATCACATGCTAGCATCAGACTCAAAAAAGGAAAAACCCAAGGCTGCGAATTACGGTACGGCTATTGTTACTTTGTATTGTAAAAAAGAGAGAAGACTCATTAAACCTTGAACCTTAGGTGACGAAGAATCTGTTGGACGGGCTATTAAAGAAGCTGGCGTACCTCGTGATGACTTATTCATAACTACCAAGCTTGCGTAAGTCCGCATTCATCCGCTTCCGTCGCGTTTCCTCACTTTTGTTTGCGTACGCTAGAGGTGAAGACCATGGTCGCGTCGCTCAAGCCTTGGATATCAGCCTCCGCAAACTAGGCATCGAATATGTCGATTTGTACCTTATGCACTGGCCTCAAGCCCTGAAAGTAAATGGTATCTTGTTAAACCATGCATAATAATATCAAGCTTATAATAGAGTTAGGTGACGCGTATGCCCCAGATCAAAGTCCCACCTTTATCGAAACGTGGGTTTCGATGCAAAATTTGCTCGCAAGCGGTATGGATGCATTCGTTCCTTCCCTGAAAAAGCTAAACCTGACGGGAGCGTGTCCAGGAAAAGTCAAGAACATCGGCGTATCAAATTTCAGCGTAAAGACCTTGAATGAACTCTTATCTCACTGCCAAACCCAAATCATCCCAGCTGTTAACCAAATCGAAGCACACCCCAGTCTCCCTCAACACGAGTTGATTCGATTTTGTAAGGAGAGGGGGATAGTGGTGACGGCGTACTCTCCTATTGCCAAGAACAAACTAGCGAACAACGAAACGCTCATGGGCGTTGCGCGGCGGAGGGGTGTCACCCCGACCCAAGTGTTGCTAAGCTGGGGTGTCCAACGAGGTACAGCTGTCATTCCAAAAACAGAAAGAGAAGACAGGATGAAAGAAAATATCAAGGTGTGTCACCTCCCAACGTCAACCATTACGAATTTGTTCCGTTAACGGGTGCCTTAAGTTGGTGGAACTCTCGGACGAAGATATGCGCGTTTTGGATGGGATTCATGAAGAGCCTGGGATGCATAAGTCCGTTTGTGGGTTTCATTCATCCAAGTTGGGTGGATCGTGTTTTGGTTGGACTTATGAGCAACTTGGTTGGGACATGGTCACGGGCGGGATCGTGCCAAGGACCTCTTAGGATAGATTAGATTTCGGACCATGTGTATAGGGATCTAGCCTCTCGGTACTAGTAAGGAAAAGGCCGGTTCAACATTGCCGCACTTCCGGCGCTCCGCCGACGACGAAAGGAAAGTTCAGAGCTTCACTTTTTCCCATGACCCACCACGAAACCCTACAAAGCTGACGAAGCCAGACTTGGTAAATAAATATATGTGTGTATGCGTGTAACCCGTGGCGTGGAAGCATGGCTTGCGCACGCGTGGCTTTACAGCAAAGAACCCAACGTTACGTCACATTTAGCCTTTGGAAGAAAACCTTTCCATGTGTTCTTTCTTTCCAACTATACTCCCTCCCCGACAGGCAAATACCCTACTTACCTTGCCTGGGCAGTGAAACGATCCACACCACTCCTCCTCTCTCCCAGTTTCGCCAAGCGACAAATATTAATAATCGTAAACCCGTTACCATCCACAGGGTCTGGGAAGGACTCGTTCGCATGTTAGACGTATATGAGGAGATCCATCGTGGACTCTTTATTATAACCATCCTAATTCGCGAAACACCCTCAAAGCCACCCCCACTGCGTATCGATACCGCCGCATCTTAGTCCCTTCCCGTAGGATGACTATAGGGCCCGATGAGGTCAGTCTCACAGAACCGCATAAACGTCGATGACTGAACGTACTCACAGGCAAAATTAATATCCATCTATATTCAATCTGTACTATACGGTGCGGAGGTTTTCCATCGAGAAATTTGAGTACTAACGTACCGTAGGAGCCTATACCGTCCTTTTTGTTTTAACGTCATGGGTTTTGATTTATCGCCGACAAAGGGGTCGTCCGGTTCTCAAGACGATGATTGGGATTTCTTTGGTCATGTTCATCCTGGCTACGATGGTGAGTGTCTATCGCTTATTCATCTTGGCAAGCCAAAATCTCATTAAGCCCACTTAGCACATCAGTGTCAATTTTACGCGAATAATACAGGCATTTATAATCTATCGAAACGAACCAGGCGGACCACCAGCTTTCTTCAACCAGCTCTCCAACTTTACTCAACTTTTCGGAAGCACGATATACGTCGCCCAGACTCTGGTCGGTGATGGTGTTGTGGTATGTTGATTTTATACCTGCCGAGTACCTCAGATTCAGATCAAGTGATCGTTATAGCTTTATCGGTGCTATCTCGTCTGGGGCAGGAAATTTGCCATCATTGCCTTTCCTTGTCTGCTACTTGTAGGCAGCTTCGGTATGGCAGTCTCATACCCTTTTTTAGTTTCTCGAAATCAACTCTCACGGTCTCCTACAGTCACTGGCATCGGGATTCTTTACTCCTTTGCCCGAATTGTACCAAATGCTCCAGTTTTCGTGCAACAACTCCAGCAATGGATCATTTCGTTCTTCATCACCACGTTCGCTACAAATGTCATATGTACAGGTGAGCTACAAGAAATTCACTCCCAACCGTGGCTCACTTGAAAATGTAGCACTCGTCGCATTTCGTATATGGTTTATCAACCGACAAACTATCGTATTCACTGGATATAGTATGCGGCCTGTCATATTCCTCGTCGTAGAGTCCGGCGCCGTGTATTCCCTAACTCTCCTTGTCCTTCTCATCCTCTACAAAGTTCAATCTTGGTTTCAATATGTCGTACTTGATGCGGTACGTCCTAGGTCTTTCAGCTGCTAATTACTTGTTAATCAATCATCGATAACAGGTCTCCGCGATCGTCGTGAGTATCATTTACCCCATTTGTCATCGAGGACCGAGCGTGACCATGGCACGATTTAGGGTCTTGTATTTTCCATGATCATTATCCGGATTGGTCTGGGTATCACAACGCCTGCAGGAGAGACAATCGTCTCCTCCAGAGGCTGGCGCTCGTCAGAGACGGAAACCTCACCGATGGGTTTCGCGGATCAAATAGAGCTTGGGCCTTTCAGAGCGGCGCCCAACGAGAGCATCTTCGTAGACACGGAATTTTCTCGCCCAGATGCTGGTAGTGCAAATGAATTTGAGGATAAAAAACTATCGGATAAGAGTATGTCATACCATCACATTCACCATTCTTTCTTGATATAACATGGATATATATACAGAACACGAAGACGCTGATAAAACAACCATCTGATCAAAATTTCGTTCGATTGCTTTTGCTTTACTTCTCTTCACAAACTTAGACAGCCTACGCAATTGTAATTACCGCACAAATATCATCAGCTATTGAAACCACCTAAACTCGGGGCACGATCGACTTTCCTTCCGTCCATACTATGAATGTGAGACGTGCCGCCTAGATCCATATTGTCCATTCCCAAGAGTTGCGTTTCACCCCTAACAGAAGTGACTCCGGCCAAAATGCGATACATAATGACGGAGAATACAAGGCCCTAATAATTACATAAGTTTTAGAAATGAAACGGGTCGTAAGATAGGTTGGTGCTTACGACAAGAGAGGAAATCTAGCGCCAAGAGGACGACGAATGAGTTTTAAAGGGAAAAAAAAGAGGGGTGGTACTGACAGCATCCAAGATAACGTATTGGAACCATGAATCAGACTTGTAGAGTATGAGCAGAACCAAGAGGGCTGCTGAGTATATTGCTCCGGATTCGACTATGAGGAGTAAGACGGGATACAATCGTTTGTTAGAGCGCCTGATTCCTTTGTTGTTGATCCGCCATAACCTGTAAGCGACGAGACCTACGACGTGTCAACACCGATCCGTGCAAAAAAAAAGACAAAAGCGTATGCATAACTTGTCCCAATAAGATTCGTCGCCAGGGTCATCGAAAAGAAGGAGACGATCCATTGTTGCAGTTGAGTTACGAATATATCAGAGTCGGGGACAACGCGATCAAAGTAATAAAGAATCCCGATGCCGGTCGCTAACCGGAATAAAAATCAGCGATGTGTGTGTTGTATTTCTTTTGTTCTCGATGGCTGGCTTACCCGTGCTGCCTAGCAAAAGGAGAATAGGAAAGCCGACGATGAAAATGTTCTTATCCCAGGCAAGGTAGCATCTCCATATCTGCCGATAAATCAGGGCGTGGTTCGATGTTTGCGGAAAACTTACGACTAGAGCGTCGCCAAGGAGCGTTTGCGCTACATACAGCGTACTTCCGAACATCTGGGTAAATTCCGAAAGTCGGTTGAAGAACGCCGAAGGTCCTCCCGGTGCATTAGGATATATAATAAACGCTTTGATGATTCGCGTAAAGTTGACGCTAATGTGCTTTCCGAGTCATTTGGCATAAGTGAAAGAATCAAAACGAGCGTCGATGCTCACGCACTGTGGTTGCGATCACGAATAGCAAGATCGATACGAGAAACATGCGTCTACGAGCTGCTAGCAAGACCGATCGCCCGCTCCCTCCTAAGAAGAGGGCGGTCGTGATAACGAATAGCACCGTATAAGCACCTGTAAAAATCCGTTAAATACGAGCGGACGAGATCATGAGCGGCTCAAACCATAAAGAAGCGTTTGTACAAAGATAGATACAAGTTTTGCCTGCAATTGATGCTATGAGGGACGTTGAATTGAACGAATTGACAGATGTACCTCGTCTGCTGGAAAAGCCATCTTTCCCGGGGGGGCACTTGGAAGTCGGCTTTTACAGTCCCGCCGCGATTATTAAAGTCGTATCGGAAAACTTTATCAGCAAAACAGGAACGCACTATTTTAAGGATTCGAGCGATTTTAGTATTGACAATGACAGTTGTAGATCATAAGAATGAGGGGTATACGGTATCATTTATGTCCACTTGACCTCCATTTTTGGCTTCTTCGTCTCCGCTAGGTTATATATCAAGCTTCATGGTTTCTGGAACATGCTAGTCATTTTACAACGATATGGCGAGGAAATGATATACCACGTTCAGGATAAGCGCCTCTCGGAGGCCGAGGGAATCGCCCACCAGCGTGGGCGTTCGGCGGTGTTATATAAAAACAGGTAATAATCCTTGGTGCAGCCGCGCATTGGAATCGCGTGCTTATTGATGACTTCATTTTCGACAACACGTGTGCAGCTTCTTGGAGGCATGCACCATCCTTCTGCCATTGCTAAATACGACAGCGATGCCTATAGTACTGATGTAATGCCAAGTTCCTGGCTGATGTGATAGCAACGGAACACATGTCAATCGCTCATACTTACGATGCGTTGGCCTCCCTCTCGAATCTCGATTCGGCCTTCCGGGACTTACTTACCCACGTCCAGCGTTGATACGATGGAGCCTGTCATACCGTGGTAAATCACAGTATCCACTTCGGCAAGGACACGGCACAGCCTCTGCTTATCATCCTCGTAGGTTTTAGAAACGTTTTCTCCAAGTGACATCCGCCCTTAATGCTTCCACTTTCTGAACATCATATTACTTGTCATTCCCATTCAGCGAACATCCCACGATGTTTATCTGCTTGGCCAATGAGATCTACGTACGTATACATTCACAGTTACCCCTCGTCTAGTCTACGTTCCGGCATCTATTGTCATCTAAAATTCTAGGGAGGAAAAAGTGTACAACTTGGTTTCGTGCCGAAGGAAGTTCAACTTCCTACTCAAAGCTTGTCAAAGGCCCCTGTTCGCTCTCCGAACTCTAAAGCTTTTCGTGCTGCTGCATCCATTGCCGACGCCATACTACGGCCAATTCCTGTTCCCCAAGTTGTTCCATTTACTGACAAAGTCAAGTTTTCAGCGTCGTCCTCAAGTCAATGGGTATAGGGCCTACTTTGAACATCAAACGTATAGACGGGATTATGATCTGGGCCTTGGTATGATTTCTGGGAATAGGTGGGTCTAGCACGATTCCTGCAGCGGTTGTGCAAGACGGTTCGCCATGCTTGAATCGCTTGTCAGGCCCGGAAAGCCTGAGAAAGAGGATCACTCACTTTGTGTATTGTCCATGTCAAGATTTCTCTTCGTATCCGAGTGCTCAAGGGTAGATATGTCGCGTGTTGATGTTCTCTCAGGTATGCCATCTTTTATACCCTCGCAGACCGTTGTGTATATTTCCCATTTCCTGTGCTGGCTAGTGGCGAAACGGTAGGGCGAGGAATGGAATTTATTATATTACCAAACACGACTCTAACATCGGGGAAAGGACATTGCCTATCGACACGAGTGGGATATACTGTGTCACCGGTATTGGTTGACCGTGCAGCATGTGTCTCTCCGCCGTTTTCGCTCAATGACGATGTTTCAACGGGCGGAGCGCACACTTTCATGATGAAAATTTCCGATACGTGCAGCCAGCGCTACGACCGACGCTGCCGCTGACATGCAATCCACCATCGCTCATCGCGGACAAGGAGGGCCTGAAGCACGTTTGCAACGCGGATATTGGTCCATGAGGCAATGTGTCACGGTGATTACAAACTCATGTTGGATGCCCCGAATGACAGTTTTGCGAAATAAAGTTATTGCTGTGCGTCTGCGACAGGGTTTATGTTCAAGAATTGCCTTGCACAGCATTAGGGGGCTGGATCAGATGCCGATCAGTTGCTGGTGCTAGTTCCAATACAATTCAAGTGAAGTATGCCTTGCTGAAGCTCAAAAATCGAGGTTCAGGGACAACATGCAACAGGAACCAAGTCCAGACGAAGGAAATTGTTTTCTAACCCATAATCCGATAGGATCGAAAAAACAAAACTAACATTGAATGTCGCATACTTGAGTCCCATAACTGGTCCTATGATTGGTTTAAGTGATATTTCAGTTACTAGCATTAGGTCGTACGGCATTGAAAGGTAAGACACAAGCAGTCGGAAATCAGGCTACAAAGTACTATGTCCGCCTTGCGCGCTGGTGAATTAATGAAGAGCCTGAGTTACAAGCGGTCACGTAATCACGTAAGCGTACATATGGAGCGCGACTACACTCTAGGTTAAGATGAACCTCATACCCGCTTGCGGAACATCACCTCTGCTGTAGGATCCGGTGAAGAATTGGATCCAAACCACCATTCAGCTGGAAGTCCGCGGTCATTCGCCATTTTAACGTCGTAGTTCAACAGAATGTACGCAAGCATAGCCTTGATCTCGTTAGCGGCGAAAAATCGGCCAGGGCTAGATTCAGTTAGCATATCAGACGGTGCCTGTTATCAAGCGGTAATTTGTACCATGCATGGCGACCGTGGCCAAAAACCATGAAATCGGGTGTCGGTGTTGCCATTCCATGTTTTGTGCTTTCCCCTTCCTGTTCGCGCTTCTTCGCAAATCGAAACCCGTCGAAGATGTCGGGATCTGGATAGTTTTCCTAGACAAAAATGTTCCAAATGTTTAAAAACCTGGTAAATCGAACACGAACTGCATCTTGGTGGACACAACGATGAGGAACACTGATCAGAGATCCCGCGGGGATCGTCATCCCGTTCGAAAACGTGAAATCTTTCACTGCTTTGCGCGTCACGGTAACTTAACAGCTAGAGGTGAGAAAAGAAAGCGGTAGCGGGCGAAGTGCGAAACATACGGAGTCCTCCCCCAGATAATCGTTGCGACTCTTTCAGGAAACTATCCACTTTCGATAGTCTTCCGACGGCAGCTTTCGTCCAACCATCTGCATTTATAACAGTCTCAACTTCTTCACGCATCGGTTGCACATATTCAGGATGGGTAGCCAGGTAAAAAAGTGCAGTGGTGACAGCCTGATAATGCATATGAATGTTTTTGTCCGCTCGAGCCAGAGATTTACATACCATCGTTGTAGTATGAATAGCTACAAAATTCAGAAGCAATATGCGGATGGTCAAGTTCTTGATACTCCGCCTGTGTGGTTCTTTCGCAACGTCTAATAGCCAACTTATTGCATCGTTCTTTAGTAGAGTGTGAATTTTTTCGAATGCGACGTTGAATAAGTACTGACTGGTTTGTCTGGCCAATCTTTGCCATATTGCGCCTCTTGTTTGATGCGTTCCTCGATCAAAGGTTGTAGGTGCTGTATTCCACGCTTAATACCGTTTGGAACCTTCCGTAAGAACTTAGCAACAATGCTGCGAGAGGTTAGAATGCTAATCGTATTTAGAAGAGGAACTACTGACTGCCTGAGGGAGATTGGAAACATGTTGATAATGCTCGCCGCGATCACTATGTCAACAGTAAAGTTCTCATTTAATAACCTGTAATCAGGATCACGACCTACGAAACGTGAGGCATGTCCGGATGTTCAGTCACGGACGGTACTCACATAAAGGTAACCCGACGAGCATCCTATTGACTGCCCTACACACGATACCTAAAATGGTCTTGCGCGCGGTAACGGTTGTCCATTCTGATGATAGTCAGCAGTCATTCTCTGTGAGAATCAAATGCGCGTACCGTTTCCTTTGGTAGGTATGTATTCGGGAAAGGCAGCAGCGATCTCGTCTTGAACATCCGAAAACCGGGCGGCAATATTTCGTGTAAGATGTGACCTAACGACGTCGATATGAGAAGTATCTTCATGCGTCTCGCGTCCAAGAAGAAGGTCGGTATGGATCATCTACACAGCCATCAGCAAATAAACATCGCATGGATGTGCAAGATACATTACCTCGGCAGCGGCGTCTAGGAACGAAAGTTCGTCGTCAGATGCTTTTCGAACATCTTCGAACAATTGAGGACCAGTGACAACAACCATCCATTGTGTCATCATGGGTATTTTGAAGATAGATCCACGATACTGTGAATGATGGTCCAAAACGCGTCATCGGCATTTATACATACTCACCTTGTCGTAGCCCTCCTGCACCATTGCTCTTCCATCTCGCAGAAATCGTAAAGCACCTATGTACGAACCCAGGATTCCAGAGGGACCGATAGTCGGAATTCCGCTCAACTGCAAGCATGATTTAGCTACAGATGACGATTTTCACTGCATAAGAAGGGCCTATGCGTACCTTCCTATGCTTTTTCCAAGCGGACAAAAAACACGAGAACAAAATGGCGACCGCAAAGACAAAGGTGATCTTTGCGTCCATGGATGGTTACTATGGGCTGTCGTAGGCTCGTAGCAGAGCTACTTAAGCCAAGCATACGGGAGGCCGGGAAAAGCGACAATAATCATGATGAGTCATGTCGGGCCTATATCAATCATTTTATATCGACAAATTTGCAAAAAATCTTTTGCGGGTGGCCCGTAGTTGTCAACAAGGTTTCGTCACGTCGGCCAGCTAGTCATGCTCACTTGGAGCCCGGCTGAGTTTGATACTGACGTGTCTCGCTGCTCTTCGGCACTACGGCGCAGGAGTGGCTCAGGAATGTCCAACGCCGTATAGCTAGTCTAGCATCAGATGACGACGGATGCATATTTCTTTGTTCCGGTTTGGCCGACGTTTTACGGCAGTTACCGACGTCCCAACTACGTGAAATGTTCCCTCAACGTTGGTCGTGGACCTGTGGTTGAACGTTGAACCATTGTTGTACCGCCATTCTACTGGATGCCTATACCGAATCCCGTTTTCTCAGGGACATGTACGGAGAGCGACATCTAGAAAAGTGCAGGTGACACTCAGGTTCCTCCATATGGAAGGAAAACACGCTTAAGGGGCTGCAAAAAACTGCGATCAAACGTGCAAGTGGGAACCTGATGAGCTGACTCGGATTTCATCGCCTTGCAGGCAAGTTTCCAACAACACTTCCAGCGCGCATGCACGGGTGACGGAGGTCAAACGCTACGTTTAAATTTAGATCATGGCTCATCATGGATAAGCTTATGAGAATTGAACTACTCAAAGTCTGGTGATATGGTATACCCTTTGTTCCAAACCTTTTCAGGATCGTACTTGGCTTTCAGCCTCCTCAGTCTGGAATAGTTTCTCCCATAGACATCAGCAACATCCTCGTGGCTTTGCAGAGCAGTGTATGCTGGTGTTGGAACGCTGGTTCCTGTTTTATCAACATTTGCCTTCTTGATATAACTCGAGGTTTTGGCTACCCATTCGTACGCAGCGGGGTCATCCTGGGGAGAAGAATGACTGCTCGTCATCATTGAAGATATTAATAAGGCTGATAACATCCAACAACCTTACACGTACCTGCTTGTGATTACTACGTAGTAATGCGGTACCCTAGTCGGAAAGGCCGTGGCTTCCACCGCCACCTCGGCAATTTTCTTAGGACATCCGAATTCCCATAGAAGTGTCCCTGTCTTGCGTTCCTCGGTGCTGGTGAAGGAGACCCAGTCATCATAAATTGCGGTAACGACGTCGTCCCACAAGTCAACGAACGACGCCTGGCATGTAACAAAACGGCGCGGACCGGTCATACTTTCAAACGAATGATCATTCGCGTGGGCGAAAGCGGCCAATCCTGGCACCGTCTCCATGCTTTGGAACACAGGTTGAAGACGCATGCGGAAAGGGGATAAAATCTGTTCTGCCTTCTCGGTAGATCCCTCAATATAGGGTATAATAGCGAGGCTTGGCTAGAAAACGTAATAATCATTCAACTTTGACAGATCTAGGCTATGCAGCTGCACTCACGGCATAATTGGGCGGTCTTCTACAAAAGCATAACACCAATTTAGATCCTGGCTGTTGCGACGTCACAAACTCCTATTTGACGTCAGAAGGCAAGAAAAGTTTGCTATCAATACATAGCCTCACTCTAAGCGCTTGCAGTATAGTTGGTAATTCAGTCCCAGGATATGCCAGAATGCCCATTTGAACTGGCCCATAAGAGCGGTATGCTTTTAGCACGAATTCAACGACGATGCCGAATTGGCTTCCCGCCCCTAGTCATCATGAAATGCAAGGTTAAAAGTTAAATCCGAACAAACATACCTCTGATAGCCCAGAATAGATCGGCTTCAATTTCAGCGCTACACGTCACGACACTTCCATTAGCGAGGACAACAGTTGCTTGGACGACGTTGTCGAGCGCCAAGCCACGACGACTTGAAATTGTCGAATAACCTCCGCCTGCGGTAAAGCCTCCCACTCCGATGCTCCCAAAGCCGGCACCTACAACTTCAAGGCCATGCTTTTCAACCTCATCATATATGGCACCCCACAAAGCACCGCCACCCACGGCAACTGTTTTCTTGTCTTCAGATACCTTAACGTGGTTGATCCTAGCCAGATCAATGACGATTCCTCCCTCAGATGATGATGCACCTGACGGATCGTGCCCACCACACTTCACGGCAAGATCAAGTGGAGGGCTCTGGGAGCGCGCGAAACGGAGGATCTCGACAATATCCGAGGGGAGCGCTGGGTATATGACGTAGGCGGCGCGACGGACTGCTACTTCCGACACACGAGCGATGGCCTTTTCATACGAAGGGGATGAAGGGGTTATGATTGAGCCTTGTATTTTCAAGTCATGTATCGCAGTCATGGCCCTGAGTGACGAGTCCTCGACGTGAGAGATGGGGACTATATATCGAATCAGCATATATCGAGTCATAAGTTGCCGGTCACGATCGGCCCCGCCAGGCACCCATGGAGATGCTCATCTTAATTGCGGGGGTGATGATTTACCAGGGCTACGGCGGTAACAGGGAATGATATGGTCGTTTTGAAGTTCACCGTGAGTCGTGTTCCGTGACGTTTTGCCACTCCCTGCTGCAATACAGAACGTTTGGATAGACCCATAAGAGTAGCGACGTATGTGATTTCTCCAGTCCTCAATCGAGCGTGGCTACGTATAAGGTTACAGTGACGATGAAGGCGAGCGTGTCTGGAGCACGGGGAGGACGAGCGTAGGTGTTCCACTAAATCTATCAACATCAATAACGACATTACAGAAACAGTCATAGAAGCCTACTATCAGATTCGCTGATACTTTTTAGTTCCAAGTTGAAGTAGTATCCAACGGTTGTGGTGGTGTTGCTAGGCACGGTAGTCAACACCCTGAGCGCTTAAAGAGACTTAGGCTGGTTGTCGTGGCACCACATTCTTGACGGGCCTGATCATGAAGAAGGTAACTTGGACCAAACAGTGTGAGAGGAAACTGAATAAGCACGGTTGTAGCATGACATGGATGAAAGAGGCGAAGCTCATCTGAGTTCTCACGGCGCGAACCTGACACCGTGATGAGCGTTCTGGAACATGCAACTTCAAACTTCAGAATAGCATCACCGTCGACGTTCGAGTCATTATGCAGCAACCACTGACAAAGGGCAAGTAAACGTTTTGTCTTGGAAGCTATATATGATGCTGAGGGCTCCAGACCCACGCGGTATTCGCGGTTGAAGCCGACCCTGTTCCCAATTTCACTTTCAAGATGATGGTGGCGTTTAGCTGCGTTCTATTAAAGATCGAAGCTAATCTTCATTGAGTTGGCCAGGATTCAATGCAAATTCACTGTCCACATGCCCCATGGTACCTTTTATTATTCGTGACTTGATCTTCATCACCCATATATACTTAGCGCCCTCTTACCGCTCGACTCAATGAGTGATGTCGTCGATGTCCCCTCCGCCTCAAAATGTCCAACAGACCTCTGACACGGCCTTTTCCCATTTGTGAGTGCTTAACTCTGCTTGTCGTGAGAATTGATCATGACTATCACCTTCGAAAGAGTATCGACGAAGTACTATGTACTAGCCTCATGTGTAATGCTGGTATACGACCAAATTCTCACATTCGAGGTGTGTTAATTTGCTCATTTGACAAGTCTGCGACTAATTAACACCCCCGTAGCAAGAACGGGTTTATATCTGGAACCGAAAGAAAAACATTCCATCTTGCTTGTTTATAACCTTCCGCTATTTCACTCTGATTGTCACTCTACTCAACCTGGTTGCCGAGCACGACCCACGTTGGACCGGTTCAATTTGCCGCAATTGGATATGGTTGCCCGTCTCCACTACCATGATTACGAACGCCACTACGGGAGGTACGTCGGTCTGCAATGCTGGTAGCCGCTTTTAATCGTGATCACAACAAACCAGTCATTCTCGGTGCGTTTCAAGTCAATCTAAAGACCAGACACCGAACGAGCGTTTACAGTCATGAGAGTCCATGCTATCTATTCCCGTTGTATGTGACCTGTGATGATTTTCACGTTTCGCTGATACCGACACGGGCATAGCAAAGTGGATCCTAGCCGTACTTGTTCCCGTTTACCTTGGAGAACTGATAGTAATGGGCGTACGTGGCAGCTCTTGCGGGTGATATGTAATATTTTGACGCCCTTTAGTGGTCTATTCCATCTGGAGTCCCAGCGAAAATGCCAGCTGGATTCGTCGGATGTATTCCAGTTGAAGAGCCAGGGACTGGACGACGTGAGGTTTAAGTACATGTCTTCGTCTCCTTGAAGTGATTGTTGCTTCGCAGGCCTGACTGCGATGTTCATCGCCGCGCTTATTTTTGATACAGTTATATTTTTGCTTACTCTATCAAGAGCATTATTCATGAGCGTCTCGAGTAGAAAGAATCTTACTCTGTTGACGTTGGTCGTACGAGACGGCACTCTGTACTTTATGTACGTTTTGACGTTACCAGGCTCGAATCGGTGACCGATACTAAACCTTATTTATAGGGTTATTTTTGTGGTGAACCTTGTCAACGTATTTCTCCTGGCGGTGCGTGTCTAAATTATTGTCATGCCAAAATTCATTTCAAATCTAGTTCGCAACGGTAAGATAGTAAATGCTTCCTGCATTCCTACCAGTATCATGCTTATTATTCCAGCCTGATCTGAGCGCCATAAATGCTCCCTTTGCCACCATGTCAGTATTAGTATCGTGCTCCAGCATCTGAATCGACCGACTAACGCGATTTAGGATTTCCACCGTTTTAGTAGCCCGGTAAAGTTAAACAATCGAGAGATAGAAGATGAAGCTCATTGTTCGAATTCAGACTCGTTCTCAATCTTAGAGAATCTGCTCAGAGGCTGACCCTCCACAAATCGACAATTATGACTGACACATCGGTGAATACTGTGTCTTGGAAAGTGGCAACATGCCCAAATGCCGCTTCATCAGAGTGTACCTCCGGAAATGAAAGACATACTACTGGGTTCGTATCCTCGTTCATGGGCCTTGATGAGTTCGATGTTGCTTTGAGATACGATGATGAGGACGATGAGGAAGATGACTTGCCAGTGACGGGGTTGAATACTCTCAGCAATTTAGATGGGACGCCGTAATGCCAGGTGTTGGGCCAAGTTTGCGATTTATCTGAATATGGTCCATAGCGGCCAGAAGTCTGTAAAATTTTAAAGTTCCGAGGCCTGAAAGGTCACGAAACGTTGGTGAGGCAATGGCTACACGCAGCGGCGATACAACGCCATGCAGCGCACGGCAATTCGCGAGATAGGCGATGCAACCTGAGACTTGGCCCCAGCTGAAGAAAAGGTTGTTGTTTGCCCTTGCCCCCCTATGCTGACAATGACCCTGACAAATGACCCATGTGCTGCTATATATGAGCCTGTAGTGCCTGGCCTCCATGCCACGCGAAGCGGTGGCCCACAACCGACTTGTCGGTGGCGAAGGGGGCGCAGCCTGTCCGAGCGGAGTGTGAAGCGGCCATAGCGGCAATGTATCATAGCATGTGACATGTGACGTAACACAGTACACGGTTACACCCGATGGACAAGAACGTACTAGGCCTCAAGATCTCCGACCTGCCCGCCGAAGTTCTGACAGAAATTATAATCAAATGCAACATCTTGAATCTGGCAGCCGTGTCAGAAACCTGCAAATTGTTCGCTACTATCGCATTCTCTACACCACGGCTATGGACGATGGTGAACCTCCATCCTCATCAATTCACCAACGACGGACCCAATTTTCTTCGCACGCGCATCTTGCGTACGAGGAGTGCACTGCTCCACGTGGCCTTTTCGTTCGTCGAGGAATACACAGCAGAGGTCTCTGCGTTGTGCAAGGTTTTGGAAGAGTATAATGACCAAATCCACAGTTTCGAGTTAACCACGGACACAGCCATGGTGGCGGGGGCTGTCGTTCATGGTGTCTTTCCAAACACGAAAGCATTCCCGGCGCTCAAGCTGCTTTCTATCCTGTCAGACAGTGAGGTACTTGACCCACTGGATGCTGTCTGGCCACGACTGGACTTGGTGCTCGCAGACGCCGTTGCCATGTTTCCAAACATCCAAAAGCTTCTTATGAACATTTTTTACGACTCAGTACCGATGTTGCCCTTATCTGCGTCCTTTCCAAACCTTTGCACGCTTGTTCTTGATGGAGCGTTCGAGAGTAACATTCCTTCCCCAGAACTCATCGCGTCATTCCTCAATTGCATGCCACAGTTGGAGACATTATGGATTAAGCACTTTTTATGGCACACCTTTGATGACTGTGGGTCTGTCTAGCGATTGGGGCACAAGTCAAGGGCCGGTCGGGAATTCCTGCAAGACATAAGGCTGCCGAAGCTGAAGCGACTTGCGGTGTCTGTACCTGGGATAATGTACAACCTGATTGCTTTCATTGCGGCACCTGTTCTGGAGGATTTACATTTGGATGACTCACGTGACCCTGATGCTGCTGTTGAAAGCACGCCGTCAGACGAAGGATGGAGTGATCGAAGGATCAGATCGATGGAAACTGTGTTAAGAAGCTTGGCACGGCGATGTCGAAGTGTGCGGCGGTTGGCACTTTTGGCAGTGGATTTGGGACGGACTGGATGGGACTGGATTCTGTTTGGCTCAGAGGATGGGAGCGGACCACCGTTCCCAAAGCTGGAAAGCATTGCATTGCACGGGATACGATATGACTATCTGCGTGGTGGGTTTGATGGCCAATTATTGAAGAGGTTTGCACGCCAGCAGATGATTCCACTCAAGAGGCTTGTTTTATGAATTGCAACTTTCAGATGAGTGGATCCACGCTGGTTGAGGCGCTTCGGACGAGTGGTATAAGAGAGCTGGAGTATTGTCACGGTGCAGGTACACCACAGTGGGATGCGGAAGAGCGGGAGCAGTTGCAAGCGCTAGGGGTGTCATTGAGGTGTTGGTGGCCATACGAGCTGCATGAGCTGCATTTTTATCAATGGTGGAATCGTGGGCACGGAATTGATGAGACAGACAGCAAATTATATTAGCAAAGATAGTTTAACGATTAGAGATTTATCCCCAGAAGTCGCATTTCTTTTGCCAGCTGCTTACGACGTCGACGTGATTAATCGATTGCGTACTCCATGACCTAATTTTATCACATATGGGCACGATAACCCTCTGCGGACAAACCACACCACATGTGAACAAGTTCTTGCCAAGAAAGCTGAGAGTCTGTTGAATAGAAGAAGGCGATGGGCCTTGAGAGCAACCCGGTTCTGCAACCTCGTGAACTTTTATCTCAACCGTTTGATCAGACACACCAATCGATTTCGCTCGCTCGTCATCGTCTTTCGCTCACCATGTTCTTGATCTCTCTCTCCTCTCTCCCGATTCGGTAGAATGCAGTCTACGTGTGAGATGGCTCGGAAGTGGCTGTGTCGCGCTGTCGCGGTCTCCTTTCTCCTTCCCTGCCACCTCGCCGTTAGAGCTGCTCGGTTGCGTCCTTCAGTCATCTTCCCTCCTTCTTAGTCCGACGCGTTGTCGAATGGTCGAAAGGCTGCTCGGCGCTGGCCCGCCGCGCCCTCAGCTCCCCTTACCGACCCCCAGTGGTACAAGCCTCTGAAACATTAAAACTATGGACGTTACCGACTCGTGCGAATCCAACTGGAACCTGCACCTTTCTTTGGAAACCTCCAAGATCTTACAATTGCAAATCAAAGTCAAGGACATTCGCCCTCACGCGAATACTTAAGGCTTCTATCCTGACTCGGATGTCAATGTCACGGGAAAACCGACCCTGATATCCATTTCCATCGCACGCACCCAGCCGCTGAGCCTTGTATTGGGCTAATTTTATTAAGCCAGTGAGCATTCAATACCGTGTCTATGTCCCATTGTTCGCCCCTGATCCATATCGTACTATATATAGCGCCCTCTTATTAAAGTTCAGCTCCATATGCAATGTCGTCGATGCCTCCTCCATCGTCACGAACCTCAGAAACTCTAGAAACAAATTTTTCACGTCTGGAGCCGGAAGAATCAAATTGCAGGAACTGGGTATGGTTCCCTGTGTCTGCGGGCGTGATCACAAGTTCAATACGTCGTTCCGAGCAAAGGTAGAGAGAATAATGATGACAGTTATGAGAGTACGTGTAATTTATTACCGTGGTATGTGACGCCGGCAACATGCATAAATTTCGTCAACAGGTCATGCAGCCGGTCGACTGTATATCGGTTGAGTTCGACATTGCTTTGGCCTCAGGGGAGTTGTTACGCCCAACCAAATTGCAGGGGACCCTGGACCATAGCCGGGTGTCGGATGCAAGCCTGTATCAGGTAGGCTGTCGAATCAAGGAAGTGTATAGACACAACATTATTTATTCTCTGCATCAGCGACCAACAAAGCAATCAAAGTCATTCAAAAGGATAATTGCGGGTATATATGAATACTACTAGCGGTCCACCGTCCAATCCAATACAACCCATCAATGAAAAAATTCCAAGAAGTGAAATTTAAAGTTAAGAAACATCTCCACGGACACCGCATGAGGTAAGGGGACGAGAGCTTGTAGCTATGCACAGGATCAACCATTCACGCAAAGTAGATTAGCCAAGGCTTGCTTCGCAGCCTTATCCCGAGCATCTGCTTTCTTAGAGCCCTCCCCATAACCCTTGTCCGTACCGTTTACTAATCATTGTTATTTCGTTATTCAGCTCATCGAATGGAAGACATACTCTGAATGGTTGATGTCCAGACGTATTTGCCACCTTCTGTAATCTCTTTATCAATGTATACGGCCGCGCCTAATTGATGCTTTCTGACGTGGTTATTCAGCCACATGCGGATCGGCGATAATCTGCGGGAAAAGGACAGCGACCATGTAAAAGCGATTAAGGATAGGACGCTTACTGTTCTTCGTCGGTTGCTGTTGGGCACTCGTGTTTGCAGGACATCAGTAGTTGGTTAGTTTATGGGCCACGCCCGTTTGAACCCTTGCTATTTAACTAGCAGCGAAGCTTACAATGATTCCTAGTAACGGCAATGACTGCAACACCTTATAGCTATTAACACAACGCACCTGGATCATAATGTACCATTTCAATCGCGATATGGCAGAGACCATTTAAAAGACACTGGTTTCCGCATCATGAGAGTCAGGGCCGGGGTTTTCACATTGACCCATTGAACGTAGAAACCCACATCTAGCAAATACGTTTTGACGCGAATTCAGTACGATGTGCATTGCCGTACACAGGATTGCAATGTCACTTACTATTATGTGAAGGTTTTAGAGGAATAACAAGAGCGGAAATCGGACGCCCACAGTTCAGCGTAAACAATAGAGCGTGGGAAGGCTCTACTTACTATTTAGTATTAGTAAGACATTTACGTAAATGCTTGGCACTTGCCTCACGCCATTGCCAAGCAGAGATCACTAGTACTAGCTTCAGTTTCGCCCCCTGCAGTGCTCGATCGCTAAGCTATACAAACCTGAAGCGTAACAGAGGGCGTGTAACTAGCTCAGTTTTTCCCACAATGTGATAATATGTTGTGAGCTGACCGAATCGGCTGTCAAAACGGCCGCTCGCTGAGCATTTACTTGGCAGGTGTGGGCCACCAAGTGGCAGATCCGAGGCCGTTTTTTATTATTTAAAAAAGGCCGGTAGAATCAATGATAAATAGATAATAGGTTTAGTACACAGAAAAGCAGCTAGTTATAGATGAAATTAGCACTTCTTGATCCATCAACCAAAGTGTGCAGTAGTAGGACATTGTCGCCTGCTATAGCTAGTCATAACATCTTGACGAAACAATCAAAGCGCGTGCTGTGGTGGGATTT
The DNA here is from genome assembly GCA_015039365.1 of Amanita rubescens. Classification (NCBI taxonomy): domain Eukaryota; kingdom Fungi; phylum Basidiomycota; class Agaricomycetes; order Agaricales; family Amanitaceae; genus Amanita; species Amanita rubescens. The sequence goes on from WION01000032.1 coordinate 26,992, forward strand.
GTTTGTTTGTTCAAGCTTGCCAAGTCGCGGCTCGGCAATTGCCGTTGTCTTAGAATCGCGTTACAGAATCCCTGCCAGTCTGGGGTTATAAAACCGAGCCTCATATTCATTCGGCCTCGGAACCTAATCTGCCCAGCTCTATCGTTTCGGAGCACGTTCTAGACCATACGTGTCCCCCTGAAATTGGCCTAATGGACCTGACTTAGAGAATGCTACGAAGATTAGTGAAAGGACATTGCAATGTCCAAGTTCGCCTGCACCACATTATGGCTTCAAATCAGACTGAAGTTGTCCCAAATCTCACAACCATAATGGCTCGCCCGCGTAATAACAGATCCACTACAATTTCCTCCGCTGTCCCTCCTTCCGGATCTAACGAGATACCTCCGCCTTCGAACGAAAACTCGACCAACGACAACACTGATGCTAGTCACGATACTCGCCAGCTTACTACCACCTTGGAACAAAATCCCACATTGGTGGGTCCCGGTGAACCCGGCGCACGCTCCATTCCTCTCATGTCCACCAGTGCTACTGGTAGACGAAAACCGCAAATCTCTACCATTGAGGAAACAACGGAACCCTCAGGATCCTCCCCTCGACGCGCTACCACCCCTCAACCTCGCGAGGACGACGACGATGAACAGGACCGGGTGAACGACCTTCCTCCTTCTCCTCTTAGCTATGTGGATGAATTACCTTCAGAAAAACGGCCTCGACGTCGTCGACACTCTTCAGTGGATCAAGATAGTCCACGTCTTTCCTTTTCGCGACAGGAACTTGGCGACTTTGTTCGCCGTCAAGCAGAGGAATTATTTGCAGAATGGATCGCGAAGCGCAACAACGGTATGTATATTACCATCATACCATGACTCCCTGCGCATATATCCTATATGACAATCACGCGATCCGTCCATACACCGCAGTACGAGTAATAAACTCGCTACCGCATATACCCTACTACGCATATACCCTCTCTACAACGAGCTTACAGCTCGATTAATGGGAGTTATCACATCCTGCACGAGCGTACAGCTCACTTACATGCACAACTCCGTTCTAACAACTCTGGTCTGATAATTCTATCACAGACCGCTCTACCTTTCCTGATACGCCTTCCCCAGCGAAGAAATCTCGGCACTGTCCTCCTAGCCCTGGTGGCCACTATACCGAACTCGACCCTTTCTCCGTCCTAGCACCTGTTAAGGTCGTCACTGCTCTGGAAAAGGGCATGAAAATTTACATCCCTCTAACTGTCCTCACGAAAAAGGCTTGCCACGATGCTCGTACCGCAGCAGTGGACAAAGAATCACGACATGTGGTGAAAGTGGAGGAAGGATCCCTCCAGGTCCACGTGTCAAAATTTGATTCCACAGGCGAGGAGTCCATTTCTATTGAGGACTGGCGAGATGCGTCTTCGCGCTACGTCACCCTCTTGCATGACCACCTGTGGGGAGGCGGCCGGAAAGCTCAGGGCTGGGCGAAGGCCTGGCAATTTCACTTTGACGAGATTAACCGTCGCATTGGATCCGCTGTAGATTTCGCTGTCCTACGCGAATATGATATCCGTTTACGACGTGAATGGGTTCTCCGAAAAATGGAGTTTCGACCTGACATGTGGCATGGCAAACTCTACGACGAAACCTTCCGTAATCATGTCTTGCGCCAAATGACTACCTTGGTGGCTAGTTCTACCAGTAATAGCTCCTTTCGTCGCCCTGCGATCACCGGAGGAAAAAACCCAAAATACTCCCAGACGGAGAGTACGGAGAATGCGAATAACACGCGGTGCATGTACTGCGGAAAGCGCTCCCACAAATTCACGCTCTGCCGATCTGGCACTCACCTGCACCGCGACGCCAAAGGCATCTGGCGTGATACCGAAGGGAAAACATACTGCCACAACTTCAATGGCCCTTCCACCTGTCCACGTCGTGAAGCTTGCAAGCACATTCACGCTTGCTCCCTATGTCTCGGCCGAGATCACGGCGCTCAACAATGCGCTGTATAGCACTCTCTTTCCGATTGTCACACGCTTCCGTTGGTCAGCCTGGCAACACAAACTAGCCTCTTACAATCTACTTCCTGAATTTGGTGATATCCCGTTAGGCCTGCAACATGGCTTTCTTGTCGGACTCGAGCGATACCGTCTAACCCACACCTTCATTCCACCAAACCACTACAAATCTGCGGAACACCATAATTTCATTCAGGAAAAGTACGCTGAGGAGCTCGCCCTGGGACGCATCACTCAGGGTTACCCACCAGCGGTGCTTCGGTCATGGATCGGTGATGTGCGCACGGCCCCACTAAATGTCTTTCAACAGACTCCAGGGGGAAAGCTGCGGGTTACCGTCGACCACTCCTTTCCACGATCCACAACTACGGTTGACTTGGCATCCCTCGCGGAACCCACCTACATATCACAGTACATTCCATTCGACCCGCGGTACACATCTGTCAACACGGTCATTGACGCAAAAAAATTTCAATGCACGTGGGGGACCTTTTCTCAATGCTACCTGATGGTTGCAGATGCCCCCCCTGGCACCCAAGCTTCCATATTTGATGTGGACGCCGCGTTTCGCAACATCCCCACACACCCGTCCGCCCGACCTTTCCTCGCAGTCTCTCTTAATGGAAAGATTCACCTGGACAACTGCCTCAACTTCGGAGCCTCTCCCTGCCCCGGCATCTGGGGCCGCGTTGCTGATGCAATGGTTCGAATTTTTGAAAAGGAAGGACTGGACCCGCTGATCAAATGGGTCGATGATTTTGCTTTCTTCCGATATCCGATACGTCGTGAGGAGGATGGTTCTTGGACCTACCGCTATGACGAGCGCTGCATCTGGGACATAGCAGAACCCCTCGGTTGGCCATGGGCACCCAAAAAACACGTTCCTTTTGCTTCGACCTTTGTCTACATCGGCTTTCTTTGGGATCTCACGGAGAAGACAGTGTCTCTTCCTGAACCAAAACGGGACAAATACCAACGGAAATTGGCACAGTGGTCTGCCTCCTTCTGCCCAACTGTAACCGAAGTCGAGTCTCTTATCGGGACGCTGAACCATATTTGTCTCATTATGCCCGAAGGCCGCGGTCATCTTCAAGGGTTATACAAATTACGCGCTTCTTTCAATCAATCACGTAACCGGTGGGTTCGACACTCTATTCCTTCTGCGGCATTGGACAACATCACATGGTGGAAAGCACGTCTTGCTGGACCCTCCATCACCATGCAAGTTATACGACCTCCACCCCCTTCTAGCGACACAATATATGTGGACGCGTCAACTGATTGGGGAATTGGTCTTCTGATCAACGACCGCTGGCTTGCTTGGAAGTTAAAACCGGGATGGCGCTCAGATGGCCGCGACATTGGCTGGGCCGAAATGGTTGCCGTCGAAGTTGCTCTACGCACTTTGGTATCACTTGACCGCCAACGGGAGCACTTCGTCATCCATTCTGACAATCGAGGCGTAGTCCACTCTATCCGGGCTGGCACGTCCCGCGGCATACAACAGAACGCGATACTACGCCACATTGTATGCTTAATACAGTCGCACGATTTATGGCTTACAACAGAGTGGGTGTCCACTAGAAACAACCCTGCTGACTGCATATCTCGAGGTGCACCACCTTCCGCGTCTAAGCAAATACATCCGCGACCACCGATACCTTCACATCTAGTACATTACCTTTCCTACGTTTAGCGTGAACAAATACACTATTCTTTAATTTGCATCAACGAGTACACCTTATCGTAGTATTTGGATACCTTGTCATATTTGGAATACTTGACCACGTAACCCAACACATCTTTCCACCAAAATCATGCCTGAATCGCTAGCACAACACCTAGATAACCTCTTCCACCAACCGCGACACCTCAAAACGCACCACAGGCGTTACCGTGTACCACACAAACATTACCACGTAACACACGAACCGGCTACCCTTCCTCCCCGTGAGGTAATACCCACCCATGTTGCACGAATCCTGGAAAAGGCCTGGGCGCCAGCAACACGCCGGCGGTACGAGATCAGTGTAAAGGATTTTCATCGGTTTTGTGACAATCAACGGATACCATCTCTCCGACGACTTCCTGCAGATGAAATGCTCCTGGCCTCGTATGCCGCTAGCCTTGCGGGGTCCATATCAGGAACCAGCATCCAAAACAGGATTGCTGCGGTGAGGGCTTGGCATATACGACACAACGCGTCTTGGAATGGTGGCATACTTCTTGACTACGTGTTACGAGGCGCTCGCAAGACCTCTCCACCTTCCTCAAAATCTTCTCGCCGCCCTCCCGTCACATTTGAAATGCTAGAACAGCTATGCCAATCTAAAGGTCCATTCTCGCCTCTGGACCACGTCGTTTGTGCTGCAGCGACTACTATGTTCTATGGTCAACTACGAGTGGGAGAAGTCTGTGCCACTCAAGAGAAATATTCGACCTTCAATAACCAACTACAACCTACCCTTGCACACCTTCGCCCTCCCCACACTACAGCTGGTTCCCGAATACTATATCTCCCTTGCACGAAGACGAAGGGAACTCAGGGAGAAGACGTTGCCATTTGCCGCCAGGATGGACTCACGGATCCCATAAACGCGCTGAATAACTGTTGGAATATTTCGGGCCGTGCCGAGCGCGCCGCTCGCTTTCCCCATTTGGTACATCCGCATGGCATCCACATTGCACAATCTACCTACGTATATAGCCCGTAAATACCCTGTATCCCCCATCCGTTTGCCCCAATGTCCACCGGGGCCCAAACTGACCCCTCTTTGTCGTTGTGACGCCGTCGGGATTTCCAACACAAACGGATCGTGCCCAGCTAGCGCCGGGGGGCATCATATAATACCCTAGCAGGTGGCTGTGCTAAAGCCCACCCTCGTCGACTCGCCGCCGTTGCACGTGTACCGTTCACCGCTGCCGAACCTCCCAAGTCGCTTGTCGAAGCGCCACCGTCGTATCCGATCGTTGATCACCAATCGCCGTCATCGTCGTTGTTTGCCACAGGGGGCCGAAGCCCTGAAATCGCCGCCATTGCCGCCGTCGTCATCGATCACTGATCGTCATCACTGCCGTTCCCCGAAGCCGCCGCCAACCGCTGATCCAATCGTTGTTGCCATCACCTTGCCCATCGCCAAGATCGCCGCCGATCGTTGATCCTATCGTTGTCGCCGTTACACGTTGCCGTTGCCGCCGTCTATTTTTAGCAATTGATTCTCATCGTCGTCGTCGTCGTTATCTGCCACAGGGGGCCGAAGCCCTGAATCGTCGTTATCATCGCCGTCGTCGTCGTCGTCATCTGCCACAGGGGGCCGAATCCCTAGTACATTGATCTATCACCAGCGCTGTCGTTATCTGCCGCCGAGGGCCGAATCTCGCCGATCACCGATCCCATCCACGTCGTTGCACGTTGCCGTTACCGCCACCAATCTTTTCTCGCACACTCGTTATCGCCCCCGCTCATCGCCGTCACTCGCTTATCGTCGCCCACCCCATTATTGACCCTGTCAAGATTCCAGGAGTGCCCGCCCGCTCTCACGTCGCTCGCGCTGCGCTCGCAGGAGTGTGTTGGAATATTTCGGGCCGTGCCGAGCGCGCCGCTCGCTTTCCCCATTTGGTACATCCGCATGGCATCCACATTGCACAATCTACCTACGTATATAGCCCGTAAATACCCTGTATCCCCCATCCGTTTGCCCCAATGTCCACCGGGGCCCAAACTGACCCCTCTTTGTCGTTGTGACGCCGTCGGGATTTCCAACAATAACCACATGGTTATGAACGATATTACCGATCCGAAAATGGCGCTCTTCAGTTACTGGGATGATAACGCTCACGCACGGAAACTACTCACGGCGTCAAAATTTATGAAACGATGCAACGAACTATGGAAAGGTTGGGGTCACCCAAGATTTACAGGTCACTCGTTCCGGATTGGTGGCACAACGCACTACTTACTTCGGAAAGTGGACCCTAATGTTGTCCGTGTAATGGGACGTTGGTCCTCAGATGCATTTCTCCGGTATTGGCGTCAATTAGACGTACTGGCTGCCATTCACACGGAACATAGCAACAGGCGAGCTAGTCCACGGGTGAGTCTTGCCTTTCTCAGACGCGCTCGCAAGCTAAATGCGGGTGATCTTCCCATCCGCAAGACTCAAACAACCCACACTATCATCACTGACCGCTTCGCAGATCACCATACAAAGAACAAGTGATCCCGGGGCAATCGGTAATTGCTAGCGGCTCGCCCACATTTAAACTTAGGTTGAAATCATACTATAGTACTAACAACATTCTTTGTGTATTACTTATTCCTATGTACATTCTAAGCAGAGTCAGAGGAGACGAAATGGGAACGCCCGGAAAGGAATGAGGACGTGATATTTCGTGACGACGTGACGGACGAGTTCCCAGAATCCTTTGAACTCGCCGTCATCGTCGCCCGAATCTTCCTTAGCGTATCCTAGCAATAATCTCGCAACCCACCCGCCTCTCCCGGAAAAAATTGGAATAACATCAACCTTTGTTTGTTAGAGTCTGCAGGTGATCTTCCCATCCACAAGACTCAAACAACCCGCGCTATCATCACTGACCGCTTCGCAGATCACCATACAAAGAACAAGTGATCCCGGGGCAATCGGTAATTGCTAGCGGCTCGCCCACATTTAAACTTAGGTTGAAATCATACTATAGTACTAACAACATTCTTTGTGTATTACTTATTCCTATGTACATTCTAAGCAGAGTCAGAGGAGACGAAAATATTCAACTAAAAAAAATGCGTGCATAAACTAAAATCATCGGTCGCTACGTGAGCAGATCCGGTCAGGCACCTAGTAGTGGATTGCACCGAAGGTGGTCCATATTCTCTACACAGCGACTCCACGCCCCTGCAACGCGACTTTGGCAGCATTATCCTGAGCAGCATCCTTATCATTGCCCGTTCCTTCTCCTTCAGTGGTGCCACCAACTGATCCATGGTCAATTCACTGGAGGCAATCAATCTACACCGGTGTACTCACTTTTGACAGTGGATTTCCACTCCCTTCCGTTCCACTTGTCCTCATATACTGGTGCTCCCGTGTGCTTCTTACGGGTCAAGTTATGAAGCATGCGACGGTACGCTGTGTAGACGATGGTTTAGCTCGTCGTCTTTGAAGACGGGTTGGGATGCCTTACTGTCTGCTGAGGTCATTTATCTTGATGTTCTGGGGTTTCTCTTGGTGTTCTGAACATTCCTGCTACCAATTTGCGAGCTATATAACCTGGCCATGCTACAGCATTAGAATTTTCGATACATCATATTATAGCAACTTACAGTCGTGATTTTGCTGCAGTGAAGGATCGGGCAAGAATGAATTTTACGTCCCGTGTCCAATACAGGAACAAAAAAATTTGATTCGCAATAAATCATGCTATAGAGGTGAATAACAGCAGGAAATCGAGATATTCCGGACCTATCGAACTCAACAGTGCAAACCCTATGGAATTCCGAGGTCGGTACTTCGTGGATCCGGTCCAGTCAAGTCATCGAGGCCATGATCATCGGCGTCCAAGTCACTTCTGATAAGTTGTATTAGATTTCGTCATCTTGTCCATAGCAGTGTTTGATTGGACCTCGATGCGACGTACATACATTGGGAAAGAGCGACGGGGGTGCCGTACTAGAAAAGGTTCACATTTGTTATGATACGACACAGCAACTTGGCGGCGAAAAATTGTATCCGAGGTGATATGCATCGGCCTTCTCTGTCGGTCATTAATCATAGCTACACATCTGAAGCTTGCACATCACATTCCGGTCCTTGGTCCAACTGTTATCTGTTGGAACGTGCCTAGACGGAGTCAAGTTTCGGATCTTGCGATCAGTGGGTGGCCGCATGATCGATAGACCACCTACCGCTTGACGGTCCACTGATAACGATATGTTATGCGTGCTAATCACAGCTAATCAAAATGGACTTTTTGTCCCGGATCGGGCCGCCCTGTCAAGTAGGGCGTCACGGTGTGATATCAATCACACCCGGCCCGGTCATCTAGAGTCCCAGCACATGCGCCAACTGAATATGTACAGCTCACGACTTCTCACAATGGTTGACCTACCTAAGCGTCATCGATGCTTTTACGAATCACTCAACTGGACTTCAAGTTGCAATAAACTCGGGATTGTTCTTAAGGAATCTCCAAAAAGCAGGCGCTCCGAGCCTCCGACTGATACGTCCCAACTTTATCTATGCGTGTCCGACTCTCTTGTCGCTAAAGGCATTCTCCGGTCTTCAGACCTTCGTTTGCAGGCAAATCACTTTGCTTGATGTACCCGAATGAGAATCCTGTCCGTCAAAGTTAGGAAGTAAATGTATTCATTCAAGATATATGTACGTATACTGAGGCGGTAATGAGACACAAGAAAACGCCGATGTAACGACATCGGTCACATCGCTGCAAGAGTACGAAATCAACCATTCACGCCTAGATTAACCAAGGCTTGCTTAGCAGCCATCTCTTTAGCCTCCGCTTTCTTAGAGCCCTCCCCAGAGCCCATGTCTGTACCGTTTACTGAAACAAAATTATTAAAATGCTCATCTCATCGGATGGAAGACGTACTCTGAACAGTTGACTTCCAGGTGCGTTGACTACCTTCTTTGATCTCTTCATCGATGTATTCAGGTTTTCCTAATTTTTGCTTTCCGGCGTGGTTATTAAGCCACATGCGATAGTCTGTGGCAAGGGATATAAATCCTTAGCCGATCTGGCTAGCTTCGAGTAGGATATAGGATACTTACGGTCCTGTTGTTGTTGCTGCTGCTGTTCGCTCATGTTTCCAGGCCGTTAGTAGCGATGGTTTGTAGCCATCCTAAAGCCCACTATTTATCTTGCAAATGGGACCTACAATATTCACCGAAGCTGCAGTGGCGCACCTTGCGAGGCAGGGACTCGCATCTATCGCCACTGACGCACCTCAATAGAATGTACAATTGTTTCGGTCGCAATGTGGACGAGACCGCAGAGAATGTAAACTTTGGTGTTGGTTGCCGCATTCGAGATCTAAATAGTACGGGAATTCGCACTATCACTTTCCATGGTCAGTGGTTGAACCTTTTCACCTGCTTATTGACCGCAAAAAAAACAAACCTGATCGCGAATACTAACTGACGCGAATCCAGACGAGGATTGCCATGTTCTTGAGGATCAACATGATGCCTGTAAGATGTATTGAAGACCTTCTAGAGAAGAATGGAAAGTTGTCATGCATGATGCAGCTGAGTGGAGCCCACAGTTCGGGTGCAAAAAAAAAAAACACTGGCTGAACCGCATTTACGTAACTAGCGTCTTAGCACACGCTTTTGCGTGCCGCCTGGTGCCGTCATAGCGCTTTCCTAGCGGAGTGCCAATTTTGCATTTCTTTTTACCCATCGATATCCTCCGCCGGTCATATATGATATGACTCATGTGTTCCTCATTACCGTGCTGTACAGGGTTCAACTCGAAGCCCGAAGAACGGAAGATGTGTACCAGTACTGCAGCTGTTGAAATGCGTAATGTTAATTAATTAATTAACGGCATGATAGGACCTGCACCGGTGACAGGCCCTCGCGTGACCGACTCCCGTTCGAGTCCGCATCATAGCACTTGATGAACAAGTCCGCTATATATATTAACCGCCGGACTACCACTTTGTCTAGCTTTGTCGGCGCTCTATTCTAGAAGACTGCGGCCGGTCTCCTCGGCCGTGTTTTTCAATCTTTTAGATACCGAATATGATACCGCCATACTAGTGGTCCCCGCGGATACCGCATATGACTTGTTGTTGACTAGCTCTATGATTCAGATACGTTCTAGACCGCTCCGTTCCCCTCAATTGAAAACCCGATTGGACCTGACTTGATAGCTCTAAAACATGGCTGCCTCGATTAGAACAACTTGGCTGTTCATGACGAAGTGCATGATAAAAGTAAATTCTTGTCACGGTAGATACTAGACGATGCGGCATCGGCCGTTGTGCTAAGGTCAGATCGAAGTCGAGACGGCTAACGTTGTCAGAAGTGGATGTGATAACTTGAAACTGATTACTAGAAAATTGAGTGTATAATAACCGTCATAATAAGCCTACAAGGTTACAGTATACTAAAGAATTATTAACCGGTAGTATAATTCAATCATGGCTCATCCGAACATCCTAGTTGATTTTGACAGTCGGCTGACCGAAATATTCCAGACCTCTGGCTGCGGCGATCTGCTTAGCTTTATCTTTACTCGTGGCTGTTCCCTCTCCGCATGTAGTGCCACCAACTATTCATGGTCATTTACAAAAGAAAAGCTTCGTCAAGTGGGTGCACACCTTGTACAATGACCCTCCAGTCGCGTCCGTTGTAAGCAGGATCAGAATATTCGGGTGTTTTTCCGGACATTGCGGTACGAGTGTAGTCGTGTAGACGACGCATGTTTGCTGTGTTGACGATTCATTATTTGTTCACTTTAATCAAGTCAAATGCCTTACTATCACCAGAATTGTTGGGCTCGACTTGCATCATCTTGTCTTGCTGGAATGGAGTTCTGGCTGCGGTGCTTCAAATGGAGTGAGATTTTAGCTGCGACGAGCTGGAATGAGACACTAACTGTGATTCCTTCGAATGGAGCGTTTGCTGAGATGGGTTCTACCCTCAAAATCGACCATGTTATATACCCCTCCTACAGCATTCAAATCGGACACCATAGTATAGCAGCTACAGCATAGTTCCGCTGCAGGGAGAGGTTGAGGAAGGATCGGTTGCACATCCCGGTGTCCGGTTATGGGACAAGAATGATGCATTTCCCGTTAAGTTTGCTATTAGAAACGTGTAACAGCACTGTGCATAAAATTCAGGTATTCTGGCACTTTTTCCGAGGCTGAGCTCAAAAAATGGGCAATACAGGGCATTGAAACCCGGGTTTCCGAGAGTTAGACGCTTGCCAAACCGATGATATCATCTCAGTGATGCGTATACGGGCAGACGTCATAATCTTGTTAGATTTGAATTTAGAATTTACCCCATTGTTGTATAATGGAGATATACTGGGAAAGGGCGGGCCGACAAAGTCTCCCCGTTTTGTACAATGTGGTACAGCAATGCCAGTCGGCGGATGCCCGATTTGTACATGGGGCGCTTTACCGCTCGTCATGACGCCCCACGCTTGGCGCCTGGCACCGCATTCCCGCCGGAACTTCTTGCCTCAGGCTGCTGCAACGTACAATGGTTACATTCGTGTTTCTCGGATCCTACTACCCGGTGGACCGGGAATTCGAAATGCAACACGGCACACCTTCTTGCGGTGGGCGGTGGATTACTTGCCACTTCAGCTTACATTGTTCGATGATGTTCCGGAGAATAGGTTATCGCTATCAAGCTAGGGAAAAGTACCTATGGGCGCTGATGTCAGGCTCTTCGAAAAAAAAAAACGAATGAGCATTTAAATTCCGACCGGAAAAGGGAAATCTTACATACCAGAACATACAATGACCGGATTTCTGCATTTCGGATCTTGTTGTTAGGGCAAATCGAGATGTAAAAACATCGCACTACACAACTACAGCGCATCTGGACCAGCTTCAGATGCGATAATGGTCCGCGGGATACAATTATCGCTATCATGCTATAGAACCACACGTAAATGATATCCCACGAATTAGACTTACGGTATCAAGGGGAATATCGGAAGCCCCCGCTTAGTTCCCTGGCCCTAGCTTGTACCTATACCGCAATAAAGTGTAACGAAAGACGTCACCTACCGGAACTTTACAGCAATCTCATTTCAGACTGCTTGGCTTACTACCTGCACTTAATCATTTAGAAAGACATTCAAAGCAGTTTAGGTATCAAACCGCGCTCCTCTCTACATTCTTCGCATTGTTTCGCACCTCGTGATTTCGAGGGCGGCTGTTTGAGCGCTACGCTTGTTCTCGAACAGGATGAGGCCATACGGGCCCAGACTCAAGTACACCCTTTTCCGGTTTTTCCGGTTTTTCCGGTTCCGACCAGTGAGCCCATTTCATGTCCCAGAACAGCACAGTACCTAAAGGCGTTGATATTAGGCTCTCCGAGGAAAGGAGAAGAAAGCATAGATAATATCGAGCGGGCCAAGCTCTCCGTTTCCTAGTACTGGCCCTTAGAACTTGTGACTGTATCGCATACTGCCTACCGGAGCTGTAACAGCAACTCCATCTGCGAACTGTTGCGAAGCAGTTCGCTTTGGAGTAATTATTCTTCGCATTATTTCCGCGCATCGTGACCCGAAACGTCTCTTTTGGGCGGCGCTCTTGTTCTCAAGCACAGGCCGAGATTCGAGCATCCCCATTCCCGGCTGTTAAAATCCCGGCTAGTGAACTCATTTCATAACCTGAAACTCGGACTTACGGTGCCGAAATGCGATGATATTAGGCTTGCCCAGGGAGAACAAAAAAAAAGACATCGAATGAGCTCGATCGAGCTCGAAATCCTAACCTGTATCTGTATCGCAAAATATCACGTGTAAAAGCAAACTCAGCCTACCGGGGCTGTAAATCACTCGCGACCCTGTTCCCGTGCACTTTGTTTCGACATTTGTAGCAATTGTTATTTCATTCTTCGCTCTATTTCCACCCACATGACCCGAACTGGGCGCCTTGTTAAGCGCCGCGCTTGTTCAAGCACAGGACAAAGCACACCCTTTTCCTAACTTGTTTCAGTCCCGGCGGAGTCGCGCGTAAATAAAAAAACAGACTACTTGCATCACTCATCGCCGGTGGCATCTTAAAATCCAATCAAAACCGGGACTAATTCTTGCCTGCTGTGTGCATCATTTCGGATCATACCGACGGGAAGGACCGCAAAAATGCCTCGACATACCATTACAGGCGACGATTTCCAACTTGGCAAACGTTCGTGGGTTAACATGATAATGATAATAATGATGATACTAGTAGACCCACACGTCATCGCAAACCTGCGAATTGTACTTGCGGCGATATGGAGGCTCCGAGGAAATGCGGGGAAAGCCACAGTTTTGAGTACTAGAGAATCATTAGTACCCACCCGAGCTCTTGTAACCCTGGCCCTCGAAAGCAGTTCAGCTATCCGTTCTTCATTCTTTGCATTATTTCAGAAATTCCAATTTCGTGGGTTTGTGTTCCACAAGCGCCAGGTTGTCTTTGCACGGGGCCCCAGCCTTTCTCGGGAACGTGGGCGTTCTGAGTCACGGTACAGGGTCGGCAATTCACGGTTCATTTCTCCCGGTCACTACTCTCATCTCTCAGGCTATGGATTCTTAACTTATTCCCGAGTCTCACAGCGATTCTTACCCCTCCCCTTCGTCCACCACGTATAGCTCAGCCGCTGTTCCTCCACCCCCCCACTCTCTCGGAGTCCTACAGTTGTAAACAGCATACCCCACACTCACACCCACAACACGTAATGTCAAAATCAAACTCAGGCCCGAGGATCCGTTCAGCGTCGTGTCTATGCGGGGCAGTCAAGTTTGATATTACCGGTGACCCGGTGACGTTCATGGTCTGCCATTGCGTCAACTGTCAAAAAGCAACCGGGTCGGTGTTTATGTCAAATACGTTTTTCAAAGCAAAGGTTCGCAGCGCGTCCCCCTTCGTGCAATTTGGATTTGAATTTTTTTTTGAAAAAAGAACGTACACATAACGCAAGGTCAAGACAAAATCTCTGGATACGAAGATAAAGCGACTAAAAGCGGCCGATCTTTTCTTCGCTCGTTCTGCTCTCAGTGCGGGGCTAACGTGTTGATTGGTAACCCCGGAGGAGATATTATAGGCGTTCCTGTGGGCGTGGTGGATGATTCTTGTGATTGGAGTGAGTTATCGGTGTTTATCCGCGCAAAGACCGATTCTGACGTGGCGCGTGCAGTTCCGCGAAGAGAATTGTTCACGCATGCCCGCAAGCCTTGGGTAAAGGAGATTACGACGAAGGCTAAATCGAAACTTTAGCTCTTCCCCATATTCATGTTCACACACGTTCTGGCATGTTAACTCGGAAATACCCAATAATAGACATCGTTTTCTGATATACATCGCATCCCTGTCATGAAGGATACGGAAGAAACTTGACAAAAACTCTATCTATATCATGTAGTTGCGCCTGAACGTCATAATCTTCCTTTGGCAACGTCTGCGCGTCCAAGTCAGTCCACCTTGTTCAAAAAACCAACCAAGCCCATCGTCACTCACCTCATCGTCATCAGGTTCAGAATACAAATTCCCCACTACACCCGCCAAATCATAATGAACCTGAGAACCTTGCGCAATCCCGATTTGAGCCTTGAGCTCGTCTAAAAGGCGAACAGCCTCAGACGATAGAGGATCCGCGTCTGTCCACGAATCGCGACGCGAATCCGTGCCAGCTATCATATTGACGGATGTAGCAATATCAATATTGCACCATGCGTTCATCATGGCTTTCATTAGCAGGTTTGCGGTCTAGCGCGTGGTACGTCAGAATGTTTAGTGATGGATGAAGAAGAGGCACGTTACCTTCGTCGGCGTGGATTGGTTGTCCCCCCTGTGAGGTGGTTGAGGTAGTTCAGTAATAGGCCGTCGTGCAGCTATCGTGAGCAAGGGTAAGACTTGAAGGCTTGCTTTTGTTAAGAAGAGGGAAAGCACACCATGATCGCGTCGCATAACCGTTCAAAGAACTTGACGTGCTAAATGAGCTCACGAATTCGGGGCGAGGGAGCGCGAGACTACTCACCAAAGAAGCTAGCCTCCGCAAGTATAACTCGTGTACGGCAACTTTCAGCCTCTCTTTTTGAACCTGTTCTGAGGAGATTTGCTTTCCAGATTGTTAGAACAAACAGAATTTTCGAACGGCGCGCATCGTACCGAGATAGTTGGAAACCCACGGGTCGGGGTCAAGTCCGGCGATAGCGACCTAGTTTGAGAAGGCAAGCCGCTCTAGAAGCGTACTTGACTAATTTGTCTTCGTTTTGGATGATTTCTAGGAAGAAAAGGAATCATGACTTGAGCGGAGTGGCGTTGAGAGCATGAGGCTCACCGTTGACGAGCTTGGCGGATTGGGTGGCCGGAGCGAGAGCTGATTTTCCGGCCTTCGAGTCCGTATTTGCACAGGATGACAAAGGCTCCTATGAGGTGTCAAGGACCTAGATGTGGAGATGCGGGGTAACTGACTTGCGTAGTCTCTCATGGTTGCGACGAGGTGAGCTGCAATTCGGAGGTAAGCAAGCTTCGCAGACGCTTTAAGTAGAGGCTGAATACCTATGTGTAGGGCTTCGCTGACGTTGACAGCTGACAAAACTTAATGAATGTCGTGTAACTGCCGATCACGATAGGTAGTCACCTTTATTAATGGATCCACCTGGATTAACGAGTAAGTGACCAGGTTGGTACAAAAAGACATGACGACTTACTGAATAAGAAAAGGATAGAATAGACATCGAGGGTAGGATCTACGGTTTGACCGATAGGTAAAAGTCTTTCAACTAGCTGCATATATGCGTCAAGAACAAGAACATTGACATGAAAAACGACACTTACGCGCTCATACATGACTCTTTCCTGCGGCGTCAGAGTACCAAACAATCTTCTCTGGAGGTCAGGAAAATCCCTCGCTCCATTCGCCGCCACAACTTTATCCACTTGATCTGCCGTTTGTTTCTTCTGTTCAAGTCGTTCAACAGGTACGAGCTTCTCCCTTGCACTCCTCTGCAATTTTCTAATATCAAACGCAAGCTGCATCGCCCTATCCCTTAGATTCAAATTATCCGCGTGCCAAACTACGGCCAACCATCACTTCAGCACAAGTCAAAAAGGTCGAAAGAAAGGACACATACCCATCGCGGCTGGTTTTCCGTTCAAACGCTGGGCATACGATGGCAGGAATTTATACAAGTGGGACGGCTCAACGGCCCATAATCCTCATGACCCCCAAAATGGACAGAGAGGTGCGAACACCGCATCCTGGGACTCAACATCGGGTATTTCCTTGTTCACGTTTTTTTTGACGTCGCCTGATATGGTATCATAGTACAACGTGTAGAATGATAAGGTGATCGAGTGATCATGTGGGGTGCGTCAAACAAGTTTGTTTGCGCTGTAGGCGCATGTGGGACCTGGTTGTGGATCGTTGTGTGCTTGGATTTTCGAGGTTAAATAAGTAGAACTAACGTTGTTAAAAGATGTATAAGTGTATGGAACGTCGAGAGAGTAAGGCTGGCTTGTAGAAAAGGAAAGAGGTTGGACACTTGAGGACAAAGCGAGTTCCACAATCGTCAATATTTGGCTCAGGTCCCGTTGTGGCTGTGCTTCTGCCGAACTCCTGGAATCTCAGCGGAGGTGGAACGTGATTGCAGTATAGCAGAGAGCTTCCATTTGCTGTGAAATGATTTCTAGAGGGCATTGATACGTGGCGATGCGGCAGCGGCACTTGTCAATAAAAGCACTTTACCAACTCAGGTTATCCCAAGTGAATGCGGTAACAAACCGACTAGTAGATACTAGAAAATTGAGTATAGAATAGACATATTCACAGTATACTAAAGAATTATTAACCGGTGGTATAATTCATTCAGCGCTTATCCGAACCTAGTCAATTTCGACACACTCTTGGCCAAAAGATTCCAGAGCTCTGGCCGCGGCGGTATTCCTAGCTTTCCGTTTATTAGCGGCATACCCTTCACCGCATATTTCGCCATCGACTATTCATGGTCACTTTACGAAAAATGCTTCATCAGGTGGGTACTCACCTTGGACAACGATCGTCCATCCATATCCGTCGTAACCCCCTCTCTCAGAATATACAGGTTGGCCCTTGCGCGCTACACGAACGTAGTCGTGTAGACGACGCATGTTTGCTGTGATGATGATTCATTATTTGTTCACTCTAATCAAGTCAAATGCCTTACTGTCACCGGGACCATTGGGCTTGACTGGCATCTTTTTTTCGCGTTGGAATGGAGTTCTGCTTGCGGTGCTTTCAATATCCTCGTCCTTCTGGCTTGCTATCACCTTATGTCAGTTTTAAAATCTGAAGTGAAGATAACAACAAACCAATGATGGGGTGAGTTGCATCGGAGTCATACTGCGTAAAAACATTTTAGACTTCATAGCCTGAAATAAGAATTTCATCTTACCTGCGATTTTGAGTCCAACTCTTTGCTGTTAAGGCACATGATATAGCACATGTGGGTAAAAGGGACATTAGAGAGCAGGCTTACTTGATTAGAACAACGCTCTCTGCGGAGAATGTAATAAGTATTCTGGTCATACACGATGATAGGATCCGTTACCATATTCACCAATCATTGCCTTGTAAGAACGCTTTACGTTTTCTAGTAAGCGATCGATCTTAGGATTTAAAGGGTCTTCCATAAAATCCTGCAGCGGACTTAAGTATCTCGCAACCCGTTACCAAAGGCTCGTGCTTACACGCGGCAACTGATCGCACCATACGCTGTCGTGCACGAGTGCTACGCTGGCCTCTGGTTTCTGTTTCAACCAGGTCATCAATCCGCATTCTGAATCATGAGTGATATCTCACCAAGTGTAGAAGCATGACGTTAATTGGATCGGAAGGGTGAAGCTGATGTTACGAGCCCAATCAGGTGAGGCAGCTCGAGAATGAGTAATACGCACGGGAGCTGTTGCTCTGAAAACGTCTTCCAGTATGACTTTTTCGAGCCACGGCTCTTGTTTATGTAATTCGCAGGATGGGTCGACTACATTCGTTGGGATGGCTTGAGGCGCTTGAGTTTGAAAAGGCCAGTCCATATTGAGTCCTACATTGTGACTAGGACCCGATGCGCTGTGGTCGCCGCTGGAGGTTTGATGAAATGAATCGGTTTGGCCACCCGAAACCTGGTGGCTTGAGGAACTAGTGATTGTCCTTGTGAACGGTGGGTTGGAAGACTCTCCATCCTGGCACCTCACATCAATGGCGCCATTAAGCTCATCCCATATATCCGGCCGCAGCATGATTTTGATGCCGCGCAAGAAAACGCATTGATTTGGTTCGTCATTATCGGAAAGAATTATGTCAGTCGGTTTTGGTCCTACTCTCGCATCTACCTTGCCCCGTTTAGGTTCCCATCGACACAATCCTTTGTCGAAAATGAGTTGATGGTCACTGTTGGCCGTCGGATTCGCATAGAAGACTGAAATACCCCAGTTCATGGACTTCGTACATTCTGTAACAAGATAAAGGGACCCGTTGGAGATATCCCTGCCACCTTCATTCAGCGCATACTTGTACCAACGTGCGGCGTGATGAGCAGCATGCGCTTGGAAATGGCGAACGTTCATTGCTTCATAAACAGTGGCGCCTGTAGGCAAAGCAAGGACGGCTCCTTTGGCTGAACATTGAAAGGCAGAAGAGCTATAAATGCTTCTGTAAATGACTTGTACGGCACAATTTGTCATACTTACGAACTATGATCATGGATTACATTGACATGATGACTGGTCAGACATACACCAGGATCAAATTTACCGTTAACTCTGATTATGGGCTTGATAAATTCAAAGCTGTCAGGAAGTATCGATGGATTGACCCCAACATCCGATGGATCGTCATGTCGACAAACGCTGAATAGGAAGTCGAAGGCCCCGTTTGCGGTTACCAGACCAACATCGCCGATCCTTACTCCTCTCCTCAGGTATGCCGCCGGAAGACCTCCGGATGGCGTAGGCATATAGAGAGGATAACCTGCCTCGAGAAACAACATCTCAAGGGAATATATGTGACTCTGGCCACGAGTCGTGCTTGCATATGCTTCCTGTTCAATAAGTGAAGAGACGATCCAATGAAGGGCTTGATCGTTCTCACCGAACTACTCGAAGGGACGTCCGGGTTCGCGCAATCGGAAATTGCGTTGTTGGGCTAAAACAATGAGTAAGCGGAAATCACAAAAGGATACAGGACGTACATCAGGAGGTGATACGGAGAGATTACTCTTTGCCTGTGCCGACGCTGTGGTAATCAGATAGATAAAAACAACTTTAGGGGACGAGCGACAAACTTTGCGGCTGGTTATCTTCATCTCTGGATGCAATCCCATCCTGGGGCATGGATATATCTGGGAGAGGACTCTCAGGCTGATCGGTTTCTGGCGTTCGATAAAACCATCATAAAGTCAGTTAATGCCATTCCTCATGATCGCGAGACAAACCTTGCGCTTCCCCCTGATCATGTGATGTGCTCGGTATTGAATGGTCGGGGTGGTTTCCTATGAATACAACCGTGTTGGCCTTGATACGGTAATCTGAGATGCGCAATTTGGCATTGTTGCCCATGTCGTACATCCAGCAGTTTCTGATGATGAAATCCTTGGCTTTATGCCACCAATTCCTGCGCGTTTGGGCCTCTATAGAGTCTACGGAAGCGTTGTTTGGCATGGAGGACTTGTGAAGTGGTGCCAACACCAGATACCGAACCTTGCGTCAACGATGAGCCGAAACGTGGCAGGAGGCTTTTTGTCCAGGATTGGCACGAGCGCCTACTTTAACTTCAACTTGTTGGGCTGTTTCCTAACCTGGGACTTTCAACGCTTAGCATGTTCGCTAGAATGTCCAAAGTTGAAATTCTCGCCGACGGGAAATTTAGGTAATGATTTGAGCTGCCGAGAGTCGTCGTTGCCAGTACATGTGGGGAGAATTGTTAACTTGACTACGATGAGCTGCAACTCGGACTCGGTTACCGACTGTTACCGAGCGAACTTTGGGTCCATGGCAATCACGTTATAATCTTTTCCCACCCTCCTGTGATCCCGTTCCGTGCTCGCTTACGAATCGATCATCCTTATTGCCCGCCTCACATTTTCTGACCTGAAAAATTGGAATCGAGAGTCTCGATCTTGACTGCCAATACCAACAAGGCGGCTAAGGAGTGCTTGGTGCCGAGCTTGGAATTTTGGAAATCCTGAAAGGACAGCTCACTATTTGATTCGAAAAATTGATTTGAATATGTAGCCAATGAAGCAATGATCTTTTATGTTACTGGTATCAACTGGGAAACCTAGCAAAGTACATGCAGAGCAGGTCAATAAGTAGAAAGCTAGAGCAACAAGTGACTGTTGGCATCGTCAGATGCCTCCTGCACTAAGATTTGGGGGATGGATCCTAGAATTCGAAATCGCGAGAAGTCTCTGACTGCGGGCGATTCCCTTCCAGACTTTGCCCACTCACATCTCCCTGATGACTGTCGATTTCGGGTTCTCGCTCCCTGTCCCTGGAGGTCATAATATCATATGGGCTGTCCAAAATGTCAGGCCATATATCCTGATCAGACGTAGGGAGATCTGGAAGCTATAATAATGGGGAGACTCGTGTCAGAAGGCCTGCGAAGTCATCCGAATGTACTCACATCAAGTGGCGAACTTAGACCCTGAAGAACTGAGCGCTTGGTCCTTCTGAAAGACTTTCCGAGCACGCTCGCCTGTGACCGGGAATTATCACTATGAAACGAGGGTAATAATGGAAAGAATTACTCACGCCGGGATACGATTGCTCCCTATCGGAAGGGTCAAGGTCTAGCAACCGATTTTTATCTTCCTGATTGCCAGGGGCTCCGGGTAGGACCCCTTGCAGACCAGGAACGTAGATATCACCCGTGTTATGTGGTTTGAACCTACATGTCCCGCTGTGACGCCTAACAGCCATCGGCCCTGCTGCCCCGAAGGGACATCCTAGATATGCATACTTGCATTTGTAAGGTTGAAGATCAAAGTGAACGTTCATATGATCTTTATGTTGCTGTCTCAGTCAAGTACGACACGCGATCAGTGAAAGGATACGAACACTGCAGGCTGTGCTGCGAAGTAAACTGCTCAGCACAAGAAGGGCAGGTGTGTGTCAGCCGAGTCCGCCTCTTCGACGTTGCCTTGTGAATGCTTCTCATTGGCGAGATAATGTCGTGCGGGGCAGAAGGGGTTGAGAATGAAGAAACCCGATTCTCGCCCGCCTCTATCAGCTATGGAGGTTTAGCATGCCATCACTCCGATCCAGAGGCATCTAAAAGATCACTTACGTGGAGGGATGGCGGGTTTGATTCGTATGGTTCATTTGTCCCCATTAAACTATCCATGTGACTCGTCGCGCCCCATTCACTGGGTACGCCCTGTCAGCCTTTGTGAGATCCATACAAAGCAAAATAAGACGCCACTTACGTGGAGGGGTGCCGGGTTTGATTCGTATGGTTCTTCGGTCTCAACTATTAAACGATCCATATAACTCGTCGCGCCCCATTCACTGGGTACGCCCTGTCAGCCTTTGTGAGATTCATACAAAGTAAAAATCGTGGAGGAGATTACTTACACCAGAAATCAGAGTATCCCCGTCTGAAGACTCGATGTCTTCACTTCTCCAGTCGCTCGGCGCTAGTAGGACCAGAAATTGTTTATCTATCAGAATTTAGCGTGCCATCATAGCTGTACAGATACCTTCCCAGGTTACATCAAAGCTTGACAACGATGGCTCTGTAGTGTCGTCCATAAAAATATCCCGGCCGTCCAGACATGCTATCATATTTGTCACGTTTTAAACCTGAACCGAAGGTAAAAACAAACCGATGATGGGATGAGAGGCATCGAAGTCGTACTGCATAAAAACATTTTAGACTCCATGGCCTTAAATAAAAATTTCATCTTGCCTGTGATTTTGAGTCTAATTCTATGCTGTTAAATTAAGGTGTACGATAGATCAAATAGAGGTAAAGATCACCAGAGAGCAGATTTACCTGATCAGAACAACGCTCTCTGCGGAGAATGTAATAAGTATTCTGATCATAAACGATAATAGGATCCATTACCATACTCGTCAACCATTGCCTTGTAAGAACGTTTGACGTTCTCTAGTAAGCCATCGATATTAGGATTTAAAGGGTCTTCCATAAAATCCTACAGCGGACTCGGTTATTCCGTCGTCCGTTACCCAGAAAGGCACATGCTTACACTTGGCAACTGATCGCACCATACACTATCATGCACGAGTGCTACACTGGCCTCTGGTTTCTGTTTTAACCAGGTCATTAACCCGTGTTCTGAATCATGAGTGATATCTCACCAAGTGCAGAAGCATAACATTAATTGGATCGGAAGGGTGAAGCTGATGTTACGAGTTCAATCATTGAGGCAGCTCGAGAATAGGCAATACGCACGGGAGCTGTTTCCCTGAGAACTTCTTCCAGTATGACATTTCCGAGCCACGGCCCTTGCGTCTGCAAAGGCATGATTGCATTTAGTCTTACATTTTGACTAGGACCCGATGCATTGCGGCTGCCGCTAGCGTTTTGACGAAACGAATCGGTTTGGCCACCCGAAGTCTGGTGGCTTGATGATCGGATGATTGTGCTTGTAAACGCTGTGTAGGAAGACTCTCCGTCCTGGCATCTCACATCAATTGCGCCATTCAGCTCATCCCATATATCCGGCCGAAGCATGATTTTGAAGCCGCGCAAGAAAACGCACTGATTTGGTTCGCCATCATCGGAAAGAATTATGTCCGTTGGTTTCGGTCCTACACTCGCAACTACCTTGCCCCGGTCAAGTTCCCATTGACACGATCCTCTGTCGAAAATGAGGCGATGGTCATTGTTCGCTGTCGGGTTTGCATAGAAGACTGAAATACCCCAGTTCATAGACTTGGTACATTCTGTGACAAGATAAAGGGACCCATTGGAGATATCCCTGCCACCTTCATTCAGCGCATACTTGTACCAACGTGCGGCATGACGGGCAGCATGCGCTTGGAAATGGCGAACGTTCATTGCTTCGTAAACAGTGGCGCCTGTAGGTAAAGCAAGGACGGCTCCTTTGGCTGAACATTGAAAAGCAGATGATCTAGAAATGCTTCTGTAAATAACCTGTACGGCACAATTTGTCATACTTACGAACTATGATCCCGGATTTCATTGACATGATGACTGGTCAGACATATGTCAGGATCAAATCCACCGTTAACTCTGATTATTGGCCTCAGCAATTCAAAGCCGTCAGGAAGTATCGATGGATTAACCCCAGCATCCGACGGATCATCGTGTTGACAGGTGTTGAATAGAAAGTCGAAAGCCCCATTTGCGGTTACTAGACCGACATCACCGATTCTTACTCCTTTCCTCAAGTATGCCGCTGGAAGACCTCTGGATGGCGTAGGGATATAGAGAGGATAACCTGCCTTGTGAATTAACATCTCAAGGGAATAGATGTGACTCCGGCCAGTCGTGCTTGCATATGCTTCCTACTCAATATGTGAAGAGATGACCCAGGGAAGGATTTGAATTGCTCTCACAGAACTATTCGAAGGAACGGCTGGGTTCGTATAAACAGAGATTGCCTCCGACTCAAATGCGTTGTTGGGCTAAAATAATGGGTAACTGGAAATCTCAGACCACAAAAGGATACAGGACGCACATCAAGAGGTGATACGGAGATATTACTATTTGCCTCCACCGACGCTTGTGGTAATCAGATAGAGAAACAGCTTTAGGGGACGAGCGACTAACTTTGTGGCTGGTCATCCCAAGGATCTTCATCTCTGGATCCAATTCCATCCCGAGGAAGTGGATATGTTTATGTTTGGAAGAGGACTCTGCTGATCGGTTTCTGGCGTTCGATAAGATCAAATTCAATTACCGTAGAGTCAGTTAATGCAATCTCTTATGATCGCGAGACAAACCTTGCGCTTCTCCCTGATTAACATGTGATGTGCCCGATGTTGAATGGTCGGAGTGGTTTGCTATGAATACAACGTTGGCCTTGATACGGTAATCTGAGATGCGCAATTTGGCATTGCCGCCCACGTCGTACATGGGGGATTTGCTAATGATAAAACGCTTGGCTCTCTGCCACCAATTACGGCGCGTTTGGGCCTCCTGTAGAGTCTGTGGAAGGCTTCGAATCGCCCTTGTTTGGCATGAAGGACTTGTGGAGTGGTTTTAACACCAGATATTGGGCCTCGAGTCAATGAGGCACCGAAACGTGGCACGCCGAGCGCCTAATTTAAGTTCGTTAACATGTCTAAATTTGTTCTCCAGACTCCGACGGGAAATTCAGATAATGATTTGAGCTGCAGAGATATAAAGGCATATCGTCGTCGGTACATGCGAGAGTTTATATAACGTTTTATGTGACGTTTAACGGTTACTGACTCCCGAGTATCAATCAACTCACGCCAAATCAATCCTTTCCCACCCTCCTTTGAACACGTCCGCAATGGTGTTCACTCCTCCATTTCCCGCGTACGATCCAACTGACAAAACAAGGTTCACCTCAAATTATCCTACATTGCTTCTTTTCTGACCCATTCTTAGCTTCTCGTACGTGCAGTGCCGTGACGATCTAGACTGATAACAACCTACACCCCGGTAAAAAAAGTTACGAAACCGTCATCCGCCGCTAGCCCGTCATCGCCACCTCAATAGTCGACCACTTGCACAATATCTGCAACGATCTGACGATAGATGTCGACAACGAAGCGAATAGGACAAAGTTGGAGGAAGGAAAAGGGATTATCGCCAAAATTAGCGAGTTGAAGTATCATATGGGAAGGGATCATGTCCTTGAGTATGTTCTGATGTTATCATCGGAGATTCTGAGGGCTAATGTAGTAGACCCATTTCAGAAGACGGAGATCCGCTTAGGGATTTGTACAATGTCGAGCTTGAAGAGGATGGGAAGGGCACCTGGTTCACTGCACCGTGGCTCTACGCCGAGTGAGCGCCTCGTCGAGAATTCATATCCATTTCCTCACTTGCTTCATAGATGTTACTTGTCAGAGTCTTCACTACAAACTAAATCTACCGGGTTAACTCTGAATCAGATACCGACTTATTCGTTCGTTCTTTTCCCAAACGAAGCACTGGAATCAGCACGACCCATTCTTTGCACAAAAGATGAAAATGTTTAAACAGTCTGGGAATTCCATCCTTCGCGAGTTCACTCCTTTTAATCGATCTCCACCTGCAGGGCGTGGGAAGTGACTTACCAAATGTCCTTGGCTTCATTGTCTCGGCGTATCTTCCGCCCTTGCAGCTCTCCACCTTGTTCATTCTTTTAACTCTATTATCAGTATGTATCATCTTTGCTTTGGCCGCTATTTCTGACGTCACCTCGACAGGTCATGTTTAGCTCGCTACCTGTAGGCATCAGCTTTTTGCCATCGCCCTCCTTTTTTTCCCCTGACCGCAGTTTCTAACGACATTCTTCTATAGCCTGTTCCCGACATGCTGTCAGAGCCCGAGCGTGACCAGATTGTCCAGTACTTCTTCGGCCTACCATCATTCCAAAAGAGCGATATCAACTACTTTAGTTTCGACCTGCCAGAATGGCCCGCCCTGTTCGTCAAGTACAGAGACGGGGACCTCATGGCCGAGGCCACTACTCAGCACTTCTTCCACACTCTTGCCCAAAAGGATAGATCGGCTCCTGGCATTCCCGCCGTCTACAGCGCCTTCTACGAGAATGGATACCATTTTATAGTCATGGAGAAAATAAACCTGCCGGTCCTGGGGGCCTGCAACTCTATTCAAGACGACTACGGTGTACAGCGAGTCGCTTCTGCCGTTGGGTGGCTTCTCGCCCAGATGCCTGCGATTCCTAATTCTCTGTTTGGCAGGATTTCGGACTCGGAGGCGTGTGTCTGGCACGCCTTCTTCAAGGGGCATAAGGCGCCAGTACCCTTTATCAGCTCCGAAGCGGTCGCCAAGTACGTTAATAAGGTATAAATCTCACCCTTGACTTATTTGGTGGCTCGTTATTGAACCATTTCTCTCCCGCAGGCGCTTTCGCGCTGCCGAGGAAAGATGACATTGCCCATATCTTTGTCAAATGATCTCTCCATCTATCACTCCGACATCCACGAGGGCAACTTCCTCCTCGACGTCGCGACTGGCCGTATCTGGATTGTTGACTTCCAACACATCGGCGTGTTCCCGAAGCCCTTCCAGCAGTACGCTTTCTTCAATATTGACAATTCCTTCGCCGCCGCCGTCGGCAGGCACCTTGGTTATCAGCCGCCCGATATTGCTGAGGCAATGATGAAGGCCTCAAGCGTGCTTCAGCAGATTGGTGGGACTAGTAGGCTAGGTAAGTATTCGTCTAGCTTTATCGGCACCTAAAGAGGGGCTAAAACCCCTTTACAGGACTGGATAAGTTTGGCGAGGGTCGCCCTAGAGATAGCACCATGCAATCAGTCTAGTTCCTGAACTAGTTTAGAAGTCTGCTACGCTCTGTGTCCTCTCTTTTGTTTGTAATTAATTATGGCATGAATTTCGACATGAGCGTACAGGAGGTGATACGGGGGGATTACTATCTGCCTCCACCGACGCTTGTGGTAATCAGATAGATAGGAACAACTTTAGGGGACGAGCGACAGACTTTGCGGCTGGTCATCCTGAAGCGTGGATATGTTTGGTTGAGGACTCTGCTCATCTGTTTCTACGTCATGTTCAGTTACCTTATCCATCGGTACGAGACTTTTCCCACGCAAGCCCAAGTTTGATCACGTCGATGGTGTTCAATCCTCCATTTCCCGCGTACGATCCAACTGACAAAACAAGGTTCACTTCAAATTGTCCTGCTTCACTTCTTTTCTGACTCATTCTTAGCTTTTCGTGCGTGCACTGCCGTGACGATCTAGATTCTAGACTGATAACAACCTACACCCCGGTAAAAAAGTTACGAAACTGTCATCCGCCGCTGGCCCGTCATCGTCACCTCGATAGTCGACCACTTGCACAATATCTGCAACGATCTGACAATAGATGTCGACAACGAAGCGAATAGGACAAAGTTGGAGGAAGGAAAGGGGATTATCGCCAAAATTAGCGAGTTGAAGTATCATATGGGAAGGGATCATATCCTTGAGTATGTTCTGATGTTGTTGTCGAAGATTCTGAGGGCTAATGTAGTAGACCCATTTCAGAAGACGGAGATCCGCTTAGGGATCTGTACAACGTCGAGCTTGAACGTCTTAAAGAGGATGGGAAGGGCACCTGGTTCACTGCACCGTGGCTCTACGCCGAGTGAGCGCCTCGTCGACAATCCATGTCCTTTTTCTCACTTGCTTCAAAGATGTTACTTGTTAGAGTCTTCACTGCAAACTAAATATACCCGGTTAACTCTGAATCAGATACCGACTTATTCGTTCGTTCTTTTCCCAAACGAAGTACTGGAATCAACACGACCCATTCTTTGCACAAAAGATGAAAACGTTCAAACAGTCTGGAAATTCCATCCTTCGTGCGTTCACTCCCAACAATGTCTAGCGGCGATCTGACAAAAATTAGAAATCGCAACGACCATGCACGAGATCGAGATCGGAAAACACTCTCTCGACGAAGATCCCAAAAAACTAGGCATTTTGTTCCGTGAAATGATTCAAATGGATCTCTGGTACGCCTATGTCCTTTCTCAAGTCCTTGTTACAAATTTTCAATTTACAGGGGAAACGCTACCGATCTTTCTCTCTTGACGCACCTATCCGCGGCAGACATCGATCATCTGCAAGCGGTGGGCAGAGACGCTCAAGCAGCAAGACAGAGCTTTATCCTCCGAGACGACCAAGATAAAGCTTGGGAGCACGTATCTTCTCTAAAACGCGGTCGGGTCGATTTCATCCTAGACAACGGTACGGTCTGCTCCGTTCTTTGATCTTCTCGTACTAATCAAGCACAGCTGGATTCGAGGTCGTGACCTATTACCCTAATCCACATATCCATCAACTAACCTTACCAAGCTGCTTTCTTTTTACAGCTCTTTACCGATCTAGTATTTGCCGATTTCTTAGTCACCTTTACGCCCTTTGTGGAAAAAGTCGTATTTCAGTACGTCCCCTGCCCTCTTCATCACTCTTTTTCACCCACTCACGCTGAACGCAGCCCAAAACTGATCCCATGGTTCGTCTCGGACGTAACTCCACCTGACTTTTTAGCCACATTTGCTTCTCTACGATCCGCTCGAGCTTTTTTCGAGATCGACGGGTCCTCCGAGTCCGAATCCGTAGAACACCTGGATAGGATGGTCAGCCGGTGGCAAAAATACCTAGACGATGGTACCTTTTCTTTATCCGTCCCCCTCGATAGGGCGTTTGGAGACGCGAATTCGAATCAAGCCCAAGACGCCGCGTTTTGGACGTCCCCGCATCCGTATTGGGATATCCAAACTCGCACGCCTGGACTGTACGAAAGCCTCAAGACGAGCGATCTCGTAATATTCAAAGTTAGTCTTTCGTTCGATGCACTTATTTGGGTAATCTAATGGGAGCTTTTCTTATCATAGGGTGACCTAAAGTAAGAACTATTTGATGTTTAGGATCACCGATAGTCCTGATTTATGTCGTTACATTTTTTTCTTCATCCAGCTATCGAAAGTGGGTGACTTTTCTTATATAATAAATGCGTGGCGTTTATTCTTTTGGGGAACAGGCTTACGGGTGATATCAAATGGCCAGCGTGGACCGATTTTGCCCAGGCTCTCGGTGCGGCTCACTCACATTTCTCGTTCGGCTTGGCGTGATGTTGATGTTGGCGCAGGCCCGCTCGCGGGTTCATTCCCGCTGCTAAGCTTGAGAACGAATAAAGCGGATGTCGTTGTTGGCGTTGACAGACAAGTCGCGGAGAGGCTTGACCAGTCCGGAGAGAAGTGGCGGGTCAGTGGGAGGTAAGATGTTTGTAGCACTCCCGAAGCCTCGGCTGATATATAATGGCTTTTTTTCTCCAAGATATGCGTTGATCTCGTTCCTTCAAGCTACTTGTTGATAGGTGTGTCCGTCAGCACGAGCGCATATATGTATAGATCGGACGTGAATGCCATTCTGTTCATCCTTCGCGGCCCGAACTCTGCCCAGAAAAAGCGATTCCCCTCGCGCGATCATTAAATGCTTATGGCGGTGATAGATAATGCACTTTATAGAGCATGAAAATGATGCATCGCCTCTTACTGTGCCTTAACCACTTGCTCCCTGAGGTGATGTTTAGGCACCTTGACATAACGTTCGTATGAGGGGCATGCTTAATGACATATAACCGCGAACACGAACGTTCCTACCACCACATCCGCCAACGCTCCCCTTCAAACTGACAGTCTAGGTTCAGAATCCTCGTCCGCCTCGCGCTGGATAGAACTGAGAACTGATGTTCAGCGCGAGCGCAGTCTCCATCGAAAACTGGTGTTTGTACCATGTCGTCTGGCCAGCTTCTTGCAGTAAAGAGGGCGATCACAAGTATACACGCGGTTGTTGAGAGGAGGTACGTGCCATTGTTGAATGGCATAGAATTGAAATGATAGTTGCTCACAGAGAGATACGCTACGTTGCTCGCCCAAATCTGCCCGTCCCAAAAATAGCTCATATTGATGAAATCGATGAACGAACACGAATTGGTGAAAAGGGAAAAAACCGAACGACTCGATCTGGCTCGACCGAAATACATTGAGACGAACATGCAAACAACTGACTGTAGTGTTTTCGCGCATGCATACATTTCACAAACACCTTGAGGAACATGGTCTTGAAGAGACATATCGCTTCCAAAACAAAAGGGCGCGATTGTGCTTCATAAGTCTATCGAGAATTGGGTTCATCAGGAAAGTTTCTGTAGGGCAATGAGGTAGGTGTGAAATGATCGTTGAAAAGACCCACCAGCTGATCGTGATGGTATAGTCTATGAAAGTAGTGAAATTGAAAGGCATCACGGGGCAGCGGGGAGGCTCTGCTCGAGCGTGAGCACCAACTTCTTGCTCAGTGGCATCATCGCACTAGCGCGAAAAAGAAAGGATCAATCCAGGTACAAGCAGCCGATAAATTCAACGTGAGATCCCCATACATTCTCTTTTGTATACGCTGACAGTTATCGGGACAAGGTCTTTGAGAACTTTGAGGTGGTCGTCGGACGACCAATGATCCGCCGCTCCGAGGGCATCAATGGCATTCACCCGCTTTTCGAAATCCTCTTTTAAACGAGAGCGAACCACCAGCTTCAATACTCAGCTGCTTCAAGTATTCGTTATTTCACGCCAGAGAAAGAAAGAGCTGGCAAGAAATAGCGAGTTTGCGAGGAGGAATCTGGGGGCCAGGTGACCCAATGAGACGTACTGTGTTTCTTCAAAATCAGACCCAAAGGCGAACAGCTCGGATTGCGACCGAGAAACACCATGGTTGTCGCTCGGGGCCAGTTCCTTTTTTCACCGATCGAAGCGTGAGGGTCGTCCGTAGTTCCAGTCTGGTGAGTCCAGACACTTCTTTTTTCGTTTCTTGGGAGTAATCGCAGTTGCGTGAATCGCCATCGTTACGGGTGATTCCCACATCTGCCGTACTCTGCTCACGTCACGGAGCTGATAACCGTTACTTTATAAAGGGCCCCGTTATGCTGTCTGGTGAGCATCATAAAGCTGAGCTCATCGGGCAGTCGGCCGCTCCGGGGTCCGGGGGCTCAGTTCATACACGGGTCTACTATGAGGCAACCTTCTCTACCTTTCTGACTTGTCGGAGTACCTCCGCATGGTGATATTCATAGACGATCGGTGAATCTGCGGCGTCATCCGACTCGACGTTCAACGTTCAAACGCTCAATGCTCAACTCCAAGGAGCATAATACGCAAATCAAGCGATGGTAGACGATGCGAGGCATTGTACATAACCTTTCTTTATCCATAGCAGCCGCCTGTGCGTTGTCGATTGGTCTGACTGCCCATATACATATCAAGTCCATTTTTGGACTACTTAGTCACGATAAGGGTTGATCGCGTCAATGTCCTAATGCCACCCCCTACTTAAAACAGCACGACCCAGGCTTGCCCCCTGCATTCATGGATTCGAAGACTACCACCGGACTCGCGGTTATTGCATCTTGTTACTGCGTTTTGCTCATATGGCAGGCATTTTCCAAACATCGAAAGGTGCGTGCTTGATTAATTGAATATCGTGGCCAATGCGATTGAATTGGGTTTACAGTTGAGCGCTATACCGACAATTGGCCCCTCTGGCTTCTTGACTTCGTACATCGGTGCTCTGCAGTTCGTTAAACAAGGCAAGGATATGATACAAGAGGGCTACGACAAAGTATGTGCGGCTGTGACATGATAATACACCGCTCTCTGGATTTATAATTGCCGTGACAGTACCGTGGTTCTGTCTTCAAGGTCCCAATGCTGACGCAATGGGCCATTGTCGTCACTAATCAGCAATTGATCGACGACATACGACGGGCATCCGACGATCAACTCTCACTCAAAGACGCGGCTGCAGAGGTGACTCAGCTTGCATTTTCTTATAATTCGCCTTTGACTTACCCATATTGCACAAGTTTTTTCATACCGATATTCTGCTTGACCGTGAAATGCACGATGACAGCTTTCACTCCGATGTCGTACAGAATCAACTCACGAGAAACATCGCAGCTCGGTTTTCAGATGTCCAGGACGAGATCACGGTCGCCTTTTCACAGATTATTCCCACAAAGGGAAATGGTATGCGTTGATGATTCTCTTGGAGAGAATATTCATTGATCAGGATCAGAATGGACAACGGTTAATGCACGCAATGCCGTTTTGAGCATCGTTTGTAGGAGTGTCAATAGGATGCTCGTCGGACTACCTCTATGTGAGTGTCACGCCCGCTATCGGCCCACACCTCTTTGACGTTTCCAAGGCCGTAATCCGGATTACATATCGTTAAACGTGGAATTCACGATTGATATCATCCTGTCAGGTACAATTCTCAACCTGTTCCCAACCTCTCTCAGACAGTAAGTTGCTGCATGATGGCGCGCCAGCCGATAAGACAATTATATCGCAGTTTCTTCGTCCATTTCTTGAGGAAAGTACCTAACGGAATCAAACGTGGAATGAAACACCTGGGACCTTTGATTAGAGAACGCATTGAACAGGAAGCGCAAAACGGAGACGATTGGTCCGATAAACCAGTTAGTAAAAACCTAATTTTATGCGTTGAAAACTTAACGTTTCTTATAGAACGATGCTATAAGCTGGCTTCTGGAAGTCGCAAAAGATCACCCTCGCCGACGCGATATAAAGAGCTTAGTCACTCGCATGTTGCTCCTGAACTTTGTTAGTATCCACACTACGACAATGGTACGCAAACGCAATTGCCTATCCTGATTGTGTAACTGAAGCATGCCCTTAGGCATTCACAAACGCGCTATTCAATTTAGCCACACGTCCGGAATATTTACAGCCCATGCGCGAAGAAGTCGAGGCTGTGATAAATGAAGAAGGTTGGACCAAATCTGCCATTGGGAAACTCAGGAAACTGGATAGTTTCTTGAAAGAGTCACAGAGACTATCACCGGGACTCTGTATGCTCCCCGTTTCATCTCGAGTATTCCTCAAATTCCTCATTTTGATTGTAAAGTCAGCGTGCGGCGTAAAGTTATAAAAGACTTTACATTTTCAAACGGGGTAACGGTTCCTGCCGGCTTTAACATCGTCATTCCACATGGTTGCGTGCATCATGATTCGGTTCGTATCCAATCTTTCTGGTCATTCCATCTCCTATATAGGTCTTTGCTTAGGAATACTATTCTGACCCCGAGGTTTTCGACGGGTTCAGGTTCTCCAAGATGCGCGAGAAAGAAGGCGAAAGCACGAAACACGGAATGGTGACTCCTACTACCGGATTTCTAACATTTGGACAAGGGCGGCATGCATGGTACTTGGTGTCATTCTTCGAAACCGAAACAGGTTCTGATATGTTCCCAATTCTAGTCCAGGCAGGTTTTTCGCAGTAAACGAGGTCAAGACAATGCTTGCATATGTTTTACTAAACTACGATGTGAAGATGGCCAATGACGGTGGACGCCCATCCGAGGTGTGGTTTGGGACTATGGCGACTCTTGATCCCAAGGCAGAAGTGATGTTCCGTAAGCGGACGTGATCATTGGAGGGTATAACCTCGTTTTCTGCCTAGGTACTAATGAAAAATCTTGGGATGACTTCTCAGGCATAAAGTTAGAACCTGTTCGTAAAGAGTAGGTTATCAGAAGGTACTGAGACTGCATGATTTCACTACTGAAATTCCCGCTTCCTTGAGGGTGTCGTTCGTTCACGACAGCTGTCAATCTTGAGGTCAGATTAATGTTATAAATTGTGTCAAGTACGGGGGCAAGAGCTTTGCAACCTGAGGATTGAAGCACCCATTTCGGACAAAAAAGCATAGTTGGAACATGTGCGAAACTTTCACAGTGCACCAGATAGTAATATGATGATATATCTCGCCAGTAAGTAGTTGGGCCCGGGGCCGCCCCGTCACGATGTGTGTGAGATTCAATTACAAGTTGCGGTACGATCATCGAGCCTGAACACTATCAGTACTATATACGCATCAATGCAGTAGTGAGTGCACTAGATCCTATCATCCAGGTCGCGCCCCACCCTCTTTTTTTTAGAAAGATTATTCTATTGTAGACATTTTTGACGCTTCTACCAGGGTCGTAAAAATTCCCGATACTCAAACCGATGCCATAAACACCAAGTGGATACAATGCGGGGATTAGCAAAAGGCAAAGACATAGTATCTCGTCGGCTTCCCGAACATGATCACTTGACGTCAATGTGGCATGGTATTGATGGAAATGCGTGATTGGGTTGGTAATATTTAGCAGCGCAGTAGCAGTCTTCCGAGTTTCCAAGCCACCATGGATGGGAGGATCTTCGCTGCATTTGCAGTGGTTGCATTCGTTTACTGTCTTCCCGCTATTTGGAAAACGATTGCCAAGCATCAGAAGTTACGCGTATCAAGCTACTGGAAAAGAAAAGCACACAATCAGTTACAGTAGAGCAGTATCATCCGACAATAGTCCCTCCGGCAATTTGACTCCGTATATCGGCGCTCTTCGGTTTTATGGATATGGTCGGGGAATGGCACAGGAAGACCATGAGAGTGTAAGGATGGGATCTTACGTCTTGCATTGTACATGACGACCCAATTGCTGGAATAGCGCTCAATTGTGATTCCAAGACCACCGTGTTGCGTTTGATACTCGGTACACACCTGTGACGACTGCTTTCCAAACAAATGAACGCAGTAAAGGGATACAATCTATGCCAATGCATAATGGTCTTCGCGTCCATCGCTGTCACTTGAAAGGCCATGATGCTGCTGACGGTCGCGTTATATATATAAACGCGGCTATGGTGATTCTTTTCCATCAGAGGCATGCGGTGCAACGTTGAACGAGTGTAGAACGATTTCGATGATAATCATCATTTGACTAGTACGAAGACGGGCCGCATTTATGGGCGCCGTCGTAAATACTAGTAATACTGATTAGCATGGGCCGAGTTGTGTCCATTTTTAGTCAAGGTTTGTCACGATAAGGGTTGATTGTGCCGACGAGATGTCACACCCTACATAAAACAGCACGTCCCAGGCTTGCTTCCTGCATTCATGGATTCGAAGACTATCACAGGACTCGCAGTTATTGCATCTTGTTACTGCGTTTCGCTCATATGGCAGGCATTTTCCAAATATCGAAAGGTGCGTACTTGATTAATCGAATATCGTGGCCAATACGACTGAATTCGACTCTTTACAGTTGAGCGCTATCCCGACAATCGGCCCCTCTGGTTTCTTGACTTCGTACATCGGCGCTCTGCGATTCCTTAAACATGGCAGGGATATCGTGGAAGAGGGATACAACAAAGTACGTGTGGTGGGACGTAACGCACCGCTTTCTGGATTTACAGTTGCCATGACAGTACCGTGGTTCTGTCTTCAAGGTCCCAATGCTGACGCAATGGATCGTTGTCGTCACTAGTCGGCAATTAATCGACGACATACGACGGGCATCCGACGATCAACTCTCACTCAAAGACGCGGCTGCAGAGGTGACTCAGCTTGCATTTTCTTACAATTCGCCTTTGACTTACCCATATTGCACAAGTTTCTCCATACTGATATTCTGTTTGACCATGAAATGCACGATGACGATTTTCACGCCGATGTTGTGAAGAATCAACTCACGAGAAACATCGCAGCTCGGTTTTCAGATATCCAGGACGAGATCACGGTCGCCTTTTCACAATTTATTCCTACAGAGGGAAATGGTATGTATTGATGATTCTCTTGGAGAGAATATTCGTTGATTAGGATCAGAATGGACAACGGTCAATGTACGCGATGCTGTTTTAAGCATCGTTTGTAGGAGTGTCAATAGGATGCTCGTTGGACTACCTTTATGTGAGTGTCACGCCCGCTATCGGTCCACATCTCTTTGACGTTTAGAAGGTCGTGATCCGGATTACATATCGTTAAACGAGGGATTTACGATTGACGTCTTCCTGTCAGGTATCATTCTCAACTTCTTCCCAACCTCTCTCAGACAGTAAGTTGCTGCATGATTGCGTGTAAACCTATATGACAATTATATCGCAGTTTCTTCGTCCATTTCTTAAGGAAAGTACCTAACGGAATCAAACGCGGAGTGAAACACCTAGGACCTTTGATTAGAGAACGCATTGAACAGGAAGCGCAAAACGGAGACGATTGGCCCGATAAACCAGTTAGTAAAAACTTGATGTTTTGCGTTGAAAACTTAATGTTTCTTATAGAACGATGCTATAAGCTGGTTTCTGGAAGTCGCAAAAGATAACCCTCGCCGACGCGATATAAAGAGCTTAGCCACTCGCATGTTGCTTACAAACTTTGTTAGCATCCACACCACGACAATGGTACTCAAACGCAATTGCCTACCTGAAAGTGTAACTAAAGCATGGTT
Organism: Amanita rubescens; assembly: GCA_015039365.1. NCBI lineage: Eukaryota > Fungi > Basidiomycota > Agaricomycetes > Agaricales > Amanitaceae > Amanita > Amanita rubescens. The sequence goes on from WION01000032.1 coordinate 62,728, forward strand.
TTAGGCATTCACAAACGTGCTATTCAATTTAGCCACACGTCCGGAATACTTACAGCCCATGCGCGAAGAAGTCGAGGCTGTGATAAATGAAGAAGGTTGGACCAAATCGGCCATTGGGAAACTCAGGAAATTGGATAGTTTCTTGAAAGAGTCACAGAGACTATCATCGGGACTCTGTATGCTCCGCGTTTCATCTCGAGTATTCTTAAATTCTCTCACCTTGATTGTAAAGTCAGCGTGCGGCGTAAAGTTATGAAAGACTTTACATTTTCAAACGGGGTAACGGTCCCTGCCGGCTTTACGATCGCCATTCCACATGATTGCGTACATCATGATTCGGTTCGTAACCGATCCTTATGGTCATTCCATCTCTTATATAGGTTTTTACTTAGGAATACTATTCCGACCCCGAGGTTTTCGACGGGTTTAGGTTCTCCAAGATGCGCGAGAAAGAAGGCGAAAGCACAAAACACTCAATGGTGACTCCTACTACCGGATTTCAAACATTTGGACAGGGGCGGCATGCATGGTACTTAGTATCTTTCTTCGAAACCAAAACGGGTTCTGATATGTTCCCGATTCTAGTCCAGGGAGGTTTTTCGCAGTAAACGAGATCAAGACGATGCTTGCATATGTTTTGCTAAACTACGATGTGAAGATGGCCAATGATGGTGGACGCCCATCCGAGGTGTGGTTTGGTGATATGTCGACCCCTGATCCTAAGGCAGAAGTGATGTTCCGTAAGCGGATATGATAGTTGGAGGACGTAATCTCGTTTTCTGCCCAGGTATCAATGATAAATCCTGGGATGACTTTTCAGGCATAAAAGTTAGAGCCTGTTCGCCCCAGCTAAAGAGTAACTGAGACTGCATGATTTCACTGCTGCAATTCCCGGTTCCTTGAGGGTGTCGTTCGCTCACGACAGCTGTCAATCTTGGGGTCAGATTAATGTTATAAATTGCGTCAAGTACAGGGGCAAAAGCTTTGCAACCTGAGGATTGATGCACAGAGCATGCTTGGAACATGTGCGAAACTTTCACAGTGCGCCGGATATTAGTATGATGATATCTCGCCAGTAAGTAGTTGGGGCCGCCCCGTCACGATGTGTGTGAGATTCAATTGCAAGTAGCGGTACGATCATTGAGCCCGAACACGATATATACGCATTAACGCAGTAGTGAATGCACTGGATCCCATCATCATCCAGGTCCGGCAGTGGAAATACGCGATGGCAAGTGCACATCGATATCGATAGATGTCTTCAAGATGACATAGTCCTTTTTACTGACAGAATAGCCTCTAGATTCTATATCGGTAAGGATGGCATATAAAATGAGGTCTTCGCTATACGCAAGGCATTTGAATTCGGAAACAAAACTATAACAGTGAGGAATGCAGAGGCGAAGGCGAGATCGAAGAGATCGACGCGTAAACGAGTCAGACTCTTGAACATCTTTGCTATCGTGCCTTCAGCGCGCGCGTTAACTTAATTGCACGCCTAAAAAATCCACTAACTATATTGGCCAGCTGTCTACAGCGACAACTGGCGCAGGATAGTGGTGACCAATGCATCCATCACGAAGTTCGACCTGACACAGAATGATTGTATGCCCTCATATATGAGATGCTGTACATACGAAGTCGAGTCCTCTTGCCTGACCACCGAAAACTGACACTGTCGTTGGTGGAAAACCCAAAGAGAAATGTATCTGTGCCAACACGTCAACTCCAGCAAACCGACGTTGAGTCGTTATTGAGACTCACAAAGAAACCTCGACCTTTGCAGCTTTTCCTGCCTTGAATGGAGCTGACCTTCAGTAGCTTCCTCCACATGCATCAAACAGTCCACATCTCCGAGTTCCCTGATCATTTCAGTACCATCACCTGAATCTTGACGGTCATAGACACTTTCAAGGCGGACTGATGAGACACCGATATATCGCAACTGCCAACACTGGACGCGGACGCGTGAAATTCATTTGACATGTGACATGCGAATCTGGTCTTTGCACCTGGAGATCCCACAGTTTGAGCCTTTTGAGGCTGGGTTAACATGAAGATACTAACTCACTAGTATTAGGCTGAAAGTTGCTTTTTCTCGACACCGGCGCTAAATCTTCGTGTAATTATGGAGGCCCCTGGCCAAGAGCTACTTAAAAGTTTGCTCGTAGCACTGCACTGGGCAGGGTGATATTTCAGGAGGGCCAAAATCGGTCCGAAATATCAACAGAATAAAATATTTGAGGTCAATAAAAGAAGTTGGAGAAGAGATCGGGCTACGGTGTGCACTCGTTTGTCGAAAGGAAACACGTGGCCGCGACTCGTCGCGCAATGCATTGACAACGTGCTTTCGATGCTTTGAAGTCAACACAATTATAGATCTTTCATGTACGTCAATTTTGCACGTCGGATACCATGCGCTAATGATTTCTGCATAGACTCTCAATCATGGTTTACCTTGTCGGAGGACATATCCTGCGCGGTGCACTTGTTTGTACCAACACGTGCTCGCGGCGGCTCTGCCGAGTCTTTGACTAGGAGGAATGTACGTAGGCACCCCTACAACGCTTCGTCATTGATGACACTGTCATAGCTATTATAAGAGGTGTTTTCCCCGCAATATGCAACATGACAAACGTGGTAAGATTCAGAAAGTCGCGGCGATGCAACTGCCATTTTAGCATTCCTTCGCGCTTATGCCTTGACCGACGAGAGGCCCCGGCTAGGTCACCTCGTTTTCCGCGGGAATCTCGTAGGTGGATAAGATACAGCGGCAACTCAACTCAGTAATCTTAGCGCGATCCCCGCGTGGGACACGTTATTTTCAGCAATGATGCCTGAAAATAGGCATCCGAATAATGTCGCTTCAGATGTTACGAACTTTACGCTACGTGTCACTTCGATTCCGAACTATCAAGGAATAATGGCATACGATGAAGTACTGTCAGGTTCAGCTTAAAGTCCATCCAGCAAAGCGTCAAGACCGTAAGCCATTGAGAATGCTGTCCAGCGTCCGCTATGGTATCCAATGATGGACGTCCATAACCGGCTATTCGGAACTGGGTCTAAGCGGACTCCTATCAAATTCTTTATCTCACAAGGCTACATGAGGCTCAGGAGCGGTCTCTAAGCGAACTTGATCGGCCAAGCTGTACAAGAACTGTGTTCAGCGGCCGATAACAACCCGAGTAGTCCTTCTCGAGCTAACCAACTTTTGCTAGGGAAGTACGAGAATAATCTCGGCCGTGGTTAAGCCGGTAACTGAGGAAGCCGAATACGGGCTGCCAAGCAGAAGATTGTTATATAAGTTGAGTCAGAGGTTCGTAGGTCACCATCCTCCTCGGCAACTACAACACGATATGACAAACGCTGTAAGACCCATTGATTAAGCTTCATAGCGCCAATGACTTAATAAAGTTCTCTGACAGGTCGCCAGAAAGGATGCGGTTACGGTTACCTGCTTTTTTCGCAAAAACACGAAGCGCGTAGACTTTGACAAGGAATTATTCACCGCTTCATGCGAAAAGATCAAGCAGCTTGGATATCCATTGGACGACCCAGCCACGTTGAAAGCAGCTAAACGATACCTGAAGCTTGGGCCTATGATAACCGTCGGGATATATCCACATGTCACAGATCAGGCCACTCGAGTCTTTATCTCTGTCTACGCTGGTCTGACAACACTCATCGATGACGCCTTCGTGGATAAACCTGGCCCTATCAGCGAATTCAACTATCGTTTCGCTCAAGGCATTCCCCAAGAATACCCAGAACTAGAAACGTTCGCACGTCTTTTGCGTTTGTTCCATGAGCATTGGGATCCTGTCATGGCAGATATGCTGCTGCAGAGCTCGATGACGTTTATAAAGTCCATAGCCCTGGAGCACGCGATGAAAGATGCAGAGGTGAGTTCCTCGCCGGGAGACCGCTTTGCTGCCCGACTCAACGGCGTCCGATAGTTGCCCCCTTGTAACGGTTCACAACTGGCGCGGTCCCTCCGGGATATGTCGGGTATATCCACGTTATGCTGTCTTTGGATGTTTTCTCCAGACACATCCCCAGAAATGTTTATGGCAGTAAGTACCGTCCACGAAGTCTCGTTGGCCACAGAATTGACGGTAAATTAATAGGGCTTCTCTCCGATATACCGGTTTATCAACATCGCCGAGTAAGACTACTCTCGCAACACCCTGTTGACCTCATCTAATTCGCCTACAGTGACGTCCTATCGTTTTATAAAGAAGAGTTGTCGGGAGAGACCCCCAGCTACAGCTCCCTGTGTTCCAGGACGAACACCTGTCAACTGGACGCATTTAAAAAGATGGTCAACGATGCCGTCGATGTATATAGAGACCTCGAAAAGCTTTCTACAAAATATCCATCCGTGTATAGGCCTCAACTAGCCAACTTGTCTTGCTATTTCCGTCACCACCTTACGCTCCTCGGACACCGGCTTCTGGTACTGTTGGACTCGGACTCGGAGGATATATATTAAAATCGCGTTCTGAAACTACCACAATTGTATTTTTATGGGGATCTTACATTTATCATTATACGCTAGCATGTGTGATTGTAACTCTTACTCAATGCATTTTTTATTTGGCGATTGAAAGACCAGTTGGGGACCAGTTCATTTGCTACTCAGCGATGCCCAAAGGTTAACGCTCATGAAGTAGTACAACCGTTGACATGTATTATTATTACCAGTTATATGGGACGGTAGTAGGCATGGCATCCCTCTTTCTACTGTAATCCGAGGGCGAGAGCGCAACTCCCAGAATCTCCAAATGATTTGAAAAATCAAGTTGGACTGCGCTTTCCTTATCCACTAGAGAATCCACGTTGACGATGGAACGCTAGCAAGGATCTGCTTGAGCGTCTTGAACTGCTACCTGCCTTGACATCTCCTTCTCCAATCAGTTGCTCCCCTAGCCTGCGGCCAAACCTGTCAGCGAAGCCATCATTGGGACATAACTGTTATACTTGAATAGTGAACATACATTGTATGAATCTTACCACGGTTGTTGCGGTACGTGTCCGTTGGGAATGTTTTGAGAGCATATGACAGATGCTTAGCTCCACTTCGTTACCAGACTCGTAATAGTGTCTATTCTACCTGTCCACGTACGTGATATCTGATGGCCTGCTCGCAGAAATCTATACCATACCATTTTTAACAAACGTGGAAAAAGTGACTCCTCGGAGATGAAAGCCGCACATGACTAACAGGTTAATATACACCGCAACTTGTCACATGCCCCAACTCTCCTCCCATCCCTACTGTCCAAGATCAGAGTCTGGGACAGGTTAGAAAAGAAGATACGCACTTGTCATTAGACGTCATATTACCCATGGTCTCGGGTAACTTCTGGAACATGTTCAGAGTCGGGCGCTGTTCATATTCCTAAGGGATGCAAGGATAATAGTGGGGTAAGCTGGGGGGGTAAAAGTAGTCAGTGGCATGTCGGGAGAGGAAGACGAGCGAAAAATCTTAGTTGAGGAATACATATGTGGAGGTGGACATGAGCATAGGACTGACGTCGTCATCAAGCGACGCGCAGAAAAGCGAAGAGGACAGCATGAGCAGTTGGCAACATCGGCTTAAAGCGATGTGCTAGTATGCGTTCGCGCGACGTGACCTCGATTGAGAGCTTCCAGGTAGTGAACGGCCAAGCCAAGAGCTCAGCGCTGCGTGCACTCCGGGCTTTTCGAAAGGCAATGCCAGATCCATGAGCCGCAGCGAGCTAGTGTCGGTGAACGTCGTCTCGTTGGCAGTCTGCAGTGTTAGCTCAGACCAGGACGCGAGTGGCCCGTCTCATGTTTTGCCCTATCTTGCTTAACCGGGAAATGGTATGGCGAAAAAAAGTGATTGAGGATAACAGCGAAAACGAAGGGAAAGATAGGCTCACGTTCTTATAAGAACCTCGACAAAATTGAAATGATGCACCTAAACGAAGCCGTGACAGAACGAAAGCACAGCACATGCCTAGACCTATTTCCTGTCATGCGAAACCAGAGATGGCGGACGAGTCTCAGAGAAGCAACCGACTGAAGTGGGCCATTCAAGAGGAGAGGAAACCAACAACACTTATCAGCGGGATAAGACGAGGCTGCAAGAATGGGTCAGCGATAGTTACATCTCCGTTCGTCATCGAGTACGAACAGTAGAATAATATACGAGGTACTACTAGTTCAGCTCAGGATAACAACGGGTCTCACGCGTTTCGAACACAGCCACTGACTGCAGTTTCTGACTCACGCGTTTCTGAATCTCAGGCCAACTCGCTTTGGATATTCTTGCAGGTCCACTCTCCGGCCTTGACATCGAATCTGCGTACGACCTTATTCCCGGACGCTTCCATTGGCCGGCTTCTCCTTTTCCTGCTTTCTCATGAACTAGTAAGCCATCAAGAGATGGCCCCAGCCCCCGATATTAATGGTGTGGGGCGATACTATCTTAACACCCTCCTTTTCCCAACAACGAAAGGTCATTCGTACCCCCAACAGCATCGGCCGGCCGGCGGGCGCATCGGGAAAAACCCAGTTTGGGAAATCGGAGGTAAATAGAGATAAATACCAGAAATTACCGAGAAACGCGATTTCTTTCCCCCTCGATTTCCTTACCGGGAAATTTCCAGGCAATTATCAGACCGGCAATTATCGGTAACAGTCATAAAATTTCTATTACTTATGCTAGTATTAGTACAATAGTAATAAACAGGTGTTGCTGATATCGAGCGGTTTCCTACGACCGACACACGGCATTGGGTGCATCGCGTGAGTGTGTTCCGTATTAGGTGGTAGTTAACAAGCTCAGGCCGACATAAATTGAACTGGGTGACGTTAGCAGGAGTTATTGCAGTGAGGGAGCCATATACCTTAACGTTTCGGCATGGGATCGGGTCGACAGCTAGCCACAAAAAAAACAGCCGAATAAGCATCAGGTGGCCGTCTCGAGAGGACGTGATCGCGCACCATTTTATTTTGGGAATTCTCGGAGGTACTGACAGTTAGCTCAGGAGCATATAAACCATACATGTTGAAGTTGAGATGCTGAATAGCATTCGCGGGAGCGAATCGTAGCACTGGTGATGCATTGATGGACGATAGAAGAGGTTGAGTCGCGATGGCGGAGTTACCTTGCTTGCAAGGTTTATTCGTTGTGAATTTAGAGGTCTAAACACATCCAAATACCCCGGCTTCCACCGAGCTGGCAGCCGGTCCCCTCTGATTACGTGCGCTGCTTAGCTCCTCGGCTATACGTGATCATCCAGATCGTGGTGCTCCACCCGCCGCTACCCATGTATTCTCTCTTCGTCCGCGATAACTTGTCCTGTTCGCTTTCAGTGTAGGAGACCCATATCGTAGGGAGCTCCCAATTCAATTGATAGAAATTTCATGGATCGTTCTGGACCTTACCGTCGGCGCCACGTGTGGTCGTCTCCATATTTTGTCCCACCCAACGTTCTCCTCTTCTCTCGTCGCCCTTTTGCTCGCAATCTGATAATTTTTTAGGAGGCATGTCCAGCCACGCTGATTCCCATACTCCTTCGCGCGAAGAGTCATACAACCGTCTATCGGCAATGTCTCTGAATTCCCTTCGCCACTATGCCTCCCACTTCCTCGGCCTGCCGTCCACAGATTGCCAAAACAAGCATGATCTTGTTCTGTGGTTTCTCCAGAACTCGTCTCAGCACATTTTAAACCTGATCTTGTCGTTTGCGGAATCAAGAGACGTTCGGGATGATCGTACCCGCCGAAAACGTGTTCGTGAGCCTGTCGACGATGACGATTCGGAGAGGGATGTCGTACGAGTTAGACATGAGCACCAGCCTCCCAATCCGTCCGTGTTCCTTGAGCTTCCGTCAGATGCGGAAATCAAGACCCTGCTACCGTGCTTTCTACGAATCCACTTCCAATGCGCGTCTTTCCTCTGGCGTTTGTGGTGTATGTGGACGACAGGCCTTTTAGTATTTACGACTCGGATCAATTGCAATGGTTTTCGCTGCTGCGGATCCCCAACAGACGTCGTTTGGTTCCCTCCGTTCCTCACCCCGCTCATCGCTTGTTCTATGATCTGCTTCTCGAACCGTCTGCCACTCAAATGAGGCCTGAGGGGTTTTTTGTGCAAAGTTGTCGTCACTGTGTCGGTGATTTGAAATTGGGCGATTGTAACCTTCCGCTTAGGAGGTCCTTGGCTAACAACCTCTGGATCGGGGTGGTTCCCGATGTGTTGAAACGTTTGAGCCTGCCAGAACAGTTACTCGTTGCTCTTGTCTATCCTAGAGTCTTCGTATTCAAATTATTTTCAAGACGTTTGAACAATCGTTATCTTGGAGGTGACAATCCTACCCTTCAACGTGCCATGCGTGGTAACGTCTGTAGCTATGACCTTGATACCCCGGGCATCGCCGACATGATCCAAGGCAACTTGATGCCTCGTCGTCCTTCAGTTCTTGCCTCTGTGATTCAAATCACGTTGTTCGGCCAGCGTCATTTGCCGGAGAACTGGATGCATAACCTCTTTCGCATTCAGTGCCACTATATTTGGGAAGCTCTAGTTTGGTGAAAGGCAAACAATCTGTTTTACAGAGATATTGTCATCTCTTCAGACAACTTGGACTCCCTTCCCGCCGATGGCGTCCCATCAGAATTAATGATTATTGCTCGTCAAGTGGACAATCTGGACATTGTACGTGAGCAGAATGATTCTTATGTACCAGATGAGGATGATGATCCTGGTAATATCCTTTCCTGCTCATCTGTTTTCTTGTTCTCATCGTTGCACAGAGCATGTTGACAGCCTCCCTGACATCCCTTCTGACTATGACTCGGACCATGATGATGATCCTCCCGATTCCTGTATGGCAAGCCTCCCTTCCCTCAATCATCTATTTTCAATAACCCCCGCTCCAGTGCATCCAGAAGTCTTTCCTATTCAGATATCGGGTGCAATCGATACAGATCTGACATCTATATCTGCTTCTGAGCTCTTGCGGAATGGTCTATCCAACATGTGCTCTAATTCACGAGAACCCCCCTATGCAGTCCGGCACGGAATGCGGCCGGTCTCAGACTTTCCCAGTCGCGAACAGGAACTCGATGCTCGCCGTCCGTTACCCCTCATCATTTGTTCGAGAGAGCGTTTCCTTGCCTGTTCCCGTACGGAGATGGGGGGTTTGGAATCTCGATGGTGCCTCCATTATCATGTTGTTGTTTACCGTTTACGATGAAGTCCTGGTCGAAAGTCAAACACGGGGTTCTCTTCACGTACATGTCTTGAGTTGCGATCCAAGCTAAAGCTTAGTGTATAAACTTCATTGTAATTATTGTCCTGAAAGGAAGAGAGGCTCGTAATTAAAGGCAAGCAAGGTTGCTGCCGACGCAGGCGGCGCTCCCGAGTTTAGGGTTGGAAAGTTCAACATGTCACAAATAATACTAAATAATGGCGTTCTCTGCTAGCTCGAGCCTCGAACTCTTCCTTTGACGGCAGCCATAGCTCGCGCAGAACCCTTCAAATGCTTACTGTCCGCCTCCGAGAATGCCCAAAATAAAAAAGGTGCGCGATCACGTCCTCTCAAAACGCCCACCTCTTTTTCGCAGCTAGCCATCACTGCAATAACTCCTGCTACCTCGAGCTCCTCCTTGTCTTTCTCGCCTTTCGAATGGCTCGTGGCGCACGCAGCGGAATACCCAAGTCCCGCTGTATGGTATCATGTTGCTTGACTCGAACTTGTACTGATTTGCAGTGCATCGTTACTCGGCTGCAGTCCAAAATGAGCTGCACGATGGAGAATGAACTGCACCCGGACTCCGCCGTGACAATCGCCCTCTGCGGCGCAGCCGACATTCGAGATAACGGGACTTGTTCATTGTATTTATTACGTCCGCCGCTCGTAAATGTCTGTCTGAAACTTGTCAGGAGTCCACTTCTGCATATTCTCACTTTAAGATACCTCCCCGGAGGTATTCTTCGCGGAAAATTGCAGTCCGCCGTCCTGACAACCAATGGAGCTCTCAGACCACGCTACTTTATCACCATGTCCTTTCATTTAACAATGGAAAAATGGTAGCATTGCCTAGCTCTAGGGTCAATCAGTCGGGTGAATTTAAGAACATTGTCTGTCAACAATAAACATCGTCAAGAATTACTATTGATATCTCTGGCATCTCACGGACCTTCGATATCGGGTTATGGAACTCCGTTGAGATTGAAGAACGGTACAGTTAAGTTCTAATCCCACTGACCGCGCGGAAGATCTTGCGATCTCGTCTCGATGCGTTTACGTGACATGTGACGCGCGTGACGAACCCATCACATCGCGATCGTCGTCCTCGCGTCTTTAACACAGCAGATCGGACATGGGTCGCAGCCACTTGTGTTCCAATTTCCTAAGGGCAAAAATATTTGCAATCCGAAAATAGTTACAATCCCACAATCCTTCAAGAGTAAGTTTGTCTTCGGAGGCTATGCTGCAGCAGAACAACAATCTTGCCGCGTAGCGTACTTGGATGTGGTCTATGACTCTATGCTCTATCCACGCTCTATGCTCCAGCCTTTTCGAGGCCACAGCTAACCGGTGTATAGCCGGAATCTCCATACAAGCAAATCATCGATTGTGTACGTCATAAAATTAGTCTGCAGTGTATGCACAACGTCCAATCTGTTCACGCAGAAGGGAGTGTACATCACATGCTCTGTCAAGGGCACGTCCGATGACTTGCGGGAATCAGAAGGCGATGTACGATAGGCATAGTGTCGTTCTTTACCACGATTATTCATTTCGTCCCAATCGAGATCGAACCTACATTCAACATGGAGAAAACCTACGTCAAATCGCTGAAACATGAGGTAAGAAAGTTTCTGCTGCGCTTGTCATATGCGATCACTACGGAACATTACGAGGCTTCAATCTCCGACCGCATGTTTCTCCGAAGAAAGCGATGTGAAAAAGAACTCGTCAACAGATAGCCGGTCTGTCACTATAAATACTGAGCATCCTATCGACCTGGTCTGCACAACAGAACTCCTACACAATCATGTCTGACGCAGTAAGTGGACTGCAACACACGGCTTTCGAACACTCAACCTTTGCAGACTTCCAGAGACGAAATCAAAGCCGTCGTCCTCGACTTTTTCGAAAAATGCAAGGCACCGGTCAATGTCGTCAATTACGACGAAGAACTTTATGTCGCCACCCGTGAAATGATTGTACAACTCGGATACCCTTTGGATGACTCTATCACCATGAAAAATTTCCACCCTTATCTAAAGAATGCAGTCTACGCAACTGTGGCCTCGTATCCTCACCTAACGGATTTGACAATCCGAGCGTTCGCGACCGCCTACATCGCATTATTCTTGCCCATCGACGATTATTTCGCCGATAAACCTGCACCCATCAGCGAATTCAACAGTCGTCTAATCCGGGGGGTCGAGCAAGAACACCCACTTCTTGAGGCGTACGCAAATCTCCTGCGCGAACTGCCCAAGTACTGGGACCCCGTGATGGCAGACATGATGCGACAATCCGCCATGACCTTTCTAACGTCTTTGGTCATAGAGCGGCAATTGCAGGATGCAAAAGTAAGTTTCGACTTTCCTAGCCAAAGTTTCGGCATACTCAGATCTACTCCCAGCTACCGAACGTCACTGAGCTCGCCCGGTCAATTCGGTTAATGACAGGAACATCATTGATACATATCATGTTCGCATTCCCATCTCACGTGCCACCAGAGGTCTACTTGATTGTAAGCCCGGCGTTCTCTCGCTCGATACGACGCTGATAGCGAGTTCAGGCATTGCCCCCAATGATCGCGTTTGTGGAACACACGAAGTGAGTATTATTGCCCTTAAGCGTCCCAAACCATCTTTGACACGCATTACAGCGATGTTTTGTCTTTCTACAAGGAAGAACTGGCGGGCGAAGACTTAAACTACATTTCCCTCCGTGCCAAGATAAACAAGACCACTAAACTGGAGGAACTCAAGAACGTTGTCAATGACTGCCTTGATTCAATCCAGAAAATCAAACAGCTCGAACGTGATTTCCCCGACGTATGCGGACCACTCGCACCTTGTTGGCCTGGATATTTACGCTTCCATCTTTCGGCGCCTAGATATAAGCTATTAGAACTACTATATGCACAAAATGGCGCTTAGATTCATAGATTTCATACGGATATTGACTCATCTCATACTACTTTATTTTTTGTATGTAATGGCATATGCATAGGGCATTTTTGAATATAGACCACATCATCATGGACTCGTTGACGGAATACATAAGTCCGTGCATTCGATCTAGGACTATATGATATTTGGCCCTTTATTATCTGACATAGCATTCCAGTCATGGCTCAGTTAATTCAGTCCTCCTTCGCGAGTGCGAATTGTTATTCTGATAAGTATTTGGAAACCTACCTTCACGGCCTTTCTTATACCTGCACGACTCTCGTGTAGCTTTTCCGGTTCCCCAGGCCTCGGCGTGAACATCAGTATTTCCTCCGACGCTTTTGGCAGGGTAACAAACACTTGTCATCAACGTAATTATGTCTGGTTGAGAGGGATCCGATAAAATTACAGCGAAAGAAGCACGAAGAGGTGACGAGGATAACAAGTGTAATAATTACAGACACTCTGACCCGGTGTTCTTCAACATTGTCAACGCCCGAGCAACTTTATATCTGCGACAAGTCCATCTGCAATCGCATCTTTGATAAGGTTCTCATCCGCCTCGTCCAGTCTCGTAACTGTAAGCGATAGAGCCTGTAATCGTTCCACTTCAGGTTCTGGTGAACAACACCGCGAGGCGACCATTTTCCCTAGCAAGGATGACTTCACACACCTAACGAGCGTCAGGTGTGTCAGGTTGGGTAATAATACACGTCGTCCAGGGCGAGATGGGGAAATGAGACGAATAAGAATATCGTTGGTGAACGTGGGATAGTCTGCAATATACAAAGTCTGGATGGTGTCCAGGCTCTCATGTTCTAGGCATTCTAGAACATGCAAATATATTAGCATAAATTGATTAAGCCTCAACGTTTTTAGTTTGCATTTTAAGCGTGTTAGCAAGTGCGGAAGCCCCGACTGCACAGAGTGCCGTGTATAGCGTCTATTTTCACCTGCAAAGGTATAATCAAATTCTTCGAGGGCCGGTAACGTCAACGATTCGAACAAGGGGCGACAAACATCGTGGACAACGATTTTAAGCCTCCGCAAATGGCAATTCTCCACTATAGGTTGGCGAGGGAGGTGGCTATTCGTAGGAGCGTAGCGAACAAATGTCGCTGAAAATTCCTCCAATTGCGGAGACAAGCGGATTGTTTCTGTCGCAGAAAAATATGTCATTCCGGTTAGAATGTGCAAATGGGAAATTTGACTCCAAGGAATCTGCGGGTTCGTAGACGGGTCGAGTGGGAATGGCCAAGATAGTTTCGTGAGATGTGGACTTTCGAAAGAAAATTCCATAAATTTATGCTGCGATCCTTTGAGATGAAATGACCGCAAGCATAGTGCGTCCAGCCGCGGAAGCGACGATAGCTGAAACGTATGAAGATCCAGAGTTAAATCCTGCCACCTCGACGCATGAGAGTAAAGGGCAGATAAACTAGCTTTGACAAGGGCAGTCTTGATTCTTGTCCAAGAGGAAAGCGAATACGATGAAGGCACCCGTAGATGCAACGTCAAAGGAAGAGATTGTGAGCGCTTGAGCCAAGCATCGGTGACATGGGCGGCGGCCGATGGATCCATGGTCAAGTTACAGATGTTTATGCGCACAGTGGTCCACATCTTTGGCATAGCGAGAGCGAGCGCCCGCCAGGATGAACAGACACGACATAGCAAAAGTGGAGCACTAGTGCATGACATCCATGTCATTTCCGTTACTTCCGGTACACAGTTCCAAAAAACTTCTGCAAGAATCTCGCACGAGAGTTGATTGATTGGAGGAACGGAGTGTAACTCTCGTGCTGTTCGTTTCGCCCCATCTGTCACCGCTGACGCGTGTCAGTTGACAATCCAGATTGAACGAATAGCTACAGCTCACAAGTTTTATTCTGAATCCTCCTTCGCGACATGGGAATTGGGAAGAGTGGTTTTGCTGAACATTCCCACGACACCGCTGCCACGTGTAGAGTGACTAAAGTTTATCCCGTCGGTGCCGCCTCGCGAACTTGCATCGCTCTGCGCGCTTGACCAAACGCATCGTCCGTTCCTGTTTGGTGGCAGTACGTGTCTGTTACGAACGTCCTGTCACTCGCGTTCTGCGACGATAAAATGTCGCTGTCTTCTCGCGCTCGTAATTCAACATCATGTCTTCTAGGCGACTAAGAATGTCGTTGGTGAACATGGGATGGTGGCGGCTGTTGTCGATGCCCAATCTCTGAACCGTTTCCAAACTCTTGTGTTCGATTAATTGTAGAACCTCAGAGAACCAAAGTGGGCAGTCATAAAGCCTTATGGCGTCTAGTCTGCATTTGGAGCGGGTGAGAAGGTCCAAAAGCGACCAGCACCCAAGGAAAATTTGTGTATCGGGATTGTCTGTGTTAAGAATAATTTCTTTCAACGACGGTAATGTCAATGAATTGAGCAATGAGAAGCAACGCTCGGAAGTAATGTTAAGTATCTGCAAACTGTGGTTCTCGATTATAGGTGTGCGAGGGAGACGGCTATCCCGAACTGAGATAACAAGCGACGCTCGAAATTCCTCCAATTGTGGACATAGGCGAATCGCTTCTGATGCGTCAAACGGCGAGATTTGAGCGGAGATGCATAAATGGGAAATTTGACTCCAGGGTATTTGTGGGTTCGTGAGTGCAACGACAGGGTATGACCCAGATAATCGTGTCCAGCCTACGATCGTGTGAACTTTTCCCTGAAGCCAATCACGGTATCTTCCGACAATAGCTGGCATTTTCACTCTGTATATCGGCACTCTTCGGTTTTATAAACATGGCCGGGAAATGGCACAGGAAGGCCATGAGAGTGTAAGGATGTGATCTTATGTACGTCTTGCATAGGCCCCTGTATACGACGGCAATAGCGCTCAACTGTGATTTCAAGTTTGATCCAGACCACGTTGCGTTTGACCTGACGACTGCTTTCCAAACAAATGAAGGGATACAATCTATGCCAATGCAGTAATGGTCTTCGCGTCCATCATTGTCACTTGAAAGACCATGCTGCTGCATGTGGGTAATCACCGTCGCGTTATATAAATGCGGCCATCGTGATTCCTTTCCATCAGAGGCATGCAGTGCAACGTTGAACGATTGTAAAACGATTTCGATGATAATCATCATCTGAAGACGGGCCGTACTTATGGGCGCCGTGGTAAACACTAATACTGATTAGCATGACTGCGATGTATGTCAAGTCCATTTTTAGTCGGGGTTTGTCACGATAAGGGTTTCGATGAGATGTCACACCCTACAAAACAGCACGTTCCAGGCTTGCTTCCTGCATTCATGGATTCGAAGACTATCACAGGACTCGCAGTTATTGCGTCTTGTTACTGCGTTTCGCTCATATGGCGGGCGTTTTCCAAACATCAAAAGGTGCGTGCTTGATTAATTGAATATTGTGGCCAGTGCGGGCTGAATTGGGTTCAATACAGTTGAGCGCTATACCGACAATCGGCCCCTCTGGCTTCTTGGCTTCGTACATCGGCGCTCTGCGATTCCTTAAACATGGCAAGGATATGATACAAGAGGGATACGACAAAGTACGTGTGGTGGGACGTAATACACCGCTTTCTGGATTTACAGTTGCCATGACAGTACCGTGGTTCTGTCTTCAAGGTCCGAATGCCGACACATTGGATCATTGTCGTCACTAGTCAGCAATTAATCGACGACATACGACGGGCATCCGACGATCAACTCTCGCTCAAAGACGCTGTCGGAGAGGTGACTCAGCTTGCATTTTCTTATAATTTGCCTTTGACTTACCCATATTGCACAAGTTTCTCCACACTGATATTCTGTTTGACCATGAAATGCACGATGACGATTTTCACGCAGATGTCGTAAAGAATCAACTCACGAGAAACATCGCAGCTCGGTTTTCAGATGTCCAGGACGAGATCACGGTCGCCTTTTCACAATTTATTCCCACAAAGGGAAATGGTATGCGTTGATGATTCTCTTGGAGAGAACATTCGTTGATTAAGATCAGAATGGACAACGGTCAATGCACGCAATGCTGTTTTAAGCATCGTTTGTAGGAGTGTCAATAGGTTACTCGTCGGACTACCTCTATGTGAGTGTCATGCACGCTATCGGCCTACATCTCTTTGACGTTTAGAAGGTCGTGATCCGGATTACATATCGTTAAACGAGGGATTTACAATTGATGTCATCCTGTCAGGCGTCATTCTCAACTTGTTCCCAACGTCTCTCAGGCAGTAAGTTGTCGCATGATCGTGTGCCAGCCGATATAACAATTATATCGCAGCTTTGTCGTTCATTTCTTGAGGAAAGTACCTAACGGCATCAAACGTGGAGTGAAACACCTGGGACCTTTGATCAGAGAACGCATTGAACAGGAAGCGCAAAACGGAGACGATTGGTCCGATAAACCAGTTAGTAAAAACCTAATGTTTTGCATTAAAAACTCAACGTTTCCTATAGAACGATGCTATAAGCTGGTTTCTGGAAGTCGCAAAAGATAACCCTCGCCGACGCGATATAAAGAGCTTAGCCACTCGCATGTTGCTTACAAACTTCGTTAGTATCCACACTACGACAATGGTATGCAAACCCAATTGCCTATCCTGATAGTGTAACTGAAGCATGGTTTTAGGCATTCACAAACGTGCTATTCAATTTAGCCACACGTCCGGAATATTTACAGCCCATGCGCGAAGAAGTCGAGGCTGCGATAGATGAAGAAGGTTGGACCAAATCCGCCATTGGGAAACTCAGAAAATTGGATAGTTTCGTGAAAGAGTCACAGAGACTATCAAAAGGAATCTGTATGCTCCCCGTTTCCTCTCGAGTATTCCTGAATTTTCTCACCTTGATTGTAAAGTCAGCGTGCGGCGTAAAGTTATGAAAGACTTTACATTTTCAAACGGGGTAACGGTCCCTGCAGGCTTTACGATCGGCATTCCACATGGTTGCGTGCATCACGATTCGGTTCGTATCCAATCTTTCTGGCCATTCCATCTCCTACATGGGTCTTTCTTTTGCTTAGGAATACTATTCCGACCCCGAGGTTTTCGACGGGTTCAGGTTCTCCAAGATGCGCGAGAAAGAAGGCGAAAGCACAAAACACGGAATGGTGACGCCTACTACCGGATTTCTAACATTTGGACAAGGGCGGCATGCATGGTACTTTGTGTCATTCTTCGAAACCGAAATACGTTCTAATATGTTGATATGTTCCCAATTCTAGTCCAGGGAGGTTTTTCGCAGCAAACGAGATCAAGACGATGCTTGCGTATGTTTTACTAAACTACGATGTGAAGATGGCCAATGATGGTGGACGCCCGTCCGAGGTGTGGTTTGGGGAAATGTCGACCCCTGATCCTAAGGCAGAAGTGATGTTCCGTAAGCGGATGTGATAGTTGGAGGGCATATCCTCCTTTTCTGCCAGGTACTAATGATAAATGCTGGAATGATTTCTCAGGCATAAAAGTTAGAATATGTTCGCTCCAGCTAAAGAGTAACTGAGACTGCGTGATTTCACTACCGCAATTCCCGCTTCCTTGGGATTGAAAGAGTACAGCGGTTACAAGATGCGCTCGATTGGCTCCTCTGCGCGGCAGGCACAAGGTGGGACAGCGATGGGGAAAATCACACGCCTGTACACCGTGGACAATGGTTATCGTCACACCTCAATAGATTCTGACGCAGGATCGCCAGTACCTAGTAACCCAGACAGGATCGGCGGGGAAGTCCCCGTCATAATAACATTAGAAGACTACAGTAGCCTATTCTCAAGCTTGCGCATCAATACATTATCAGATACAAATGGACCACCAAAATAGACAGGGACTTGGAATCCTTCATCGTCTTCATCATCAAGGAATTGATCAAAGATTTCAGAGGCTCCGCAGGCGTAAGACACTCGACAGACTGCCAGGTGGACGTTGCAGAGCCTTGGGTCGGGGAGTGCAATTTGGTGACCACCAATGCCCGCCCCAAAGAGTATTTCATCACCGTCTTTCAGGCGTGTAGTGGCGGACAACCGATCCGGTCGAACAATTCGGTAATAGTATTTCCACTATGTGACATGTGAATTCAAGATCGCAACCAAAACGAAAAATAAATAAATAACTTGATCATCAGAAGATATTGCTTCGATTCCCCAGCCCAGGTACTTATCCATCAATTCGTGAGCACTACTCTCGAGATTCAGCGCGTTGCGTGGATGGTTTAGATGATTCTGTATGGTTTCAGCGTCCAACGCGAAGCCTGTAAATGTTTCAATCGCTGAAAATGTTTGTGTCCAGAGAAATATATAAATAAGGAAATACATCATCCAAGGGATACCATAGAGCTACCTTTGAGTGTATAGAAAACGGGATGATATGAGCGCAGCGGGCTGGCACAAAAATGGGAGGGAAGAAGCACAACCCCGTGAGCATACAGTAGTCGCCATCGCGGAGCATGACCTTCAATGGACCTTAGCCTAATATCCGAAGAGTCGACCGGTCGAACTTGCCAAATCCCTTAAAGCCGATTGACTCCTCTTAGCTTGTTCTAACAATTCCTCGATCTCCTCGATGCGCCTATGATTCGGAGTCGGGTGAATACTATCTTGAGGTGTCTTTGGTCCACCGGGATTTCGAACTTGAAAAAGTAGAATGTCAACGCAGGGCTACCTTGCGGCAAAAGACCCGCACACATGCGATTACCAGATGAGTTAAGTAGTAACTTCCCAGCTGCGTAACGGTCGAGAGGTCGCCAGCGAGTTCCTGGAGTCCCTGAAGAACTGTAACTGCCCAATCATCTACGACCAAAGTGGAAACCTCGTTATACACATCCTCGGCTTAGATAGAACACATCCAGCAAGATGAGCTCAGATCGAAAATCAAACCGACGAAGCAGCACACCCAACGTTTTTACAAGTGGATTCCCACACTTTCCAAGTTCACGTAAAAACTCTTTAGCGATAGTTTTGGGGGATGGCGAGTGGGTGAGCAGAGCTTGCAGTAATCTATGTGCAGGTAAGTCGCACACCGACGATTCTACGCCGAAACGTGTGGCGATTCCTAGAGGGGGCTCTCCGGTGGATTTATAACCCTCGTCCATTAGGTTCAAGAGCGCCAAAGGATAACTTGCGACTTGGAACTCCATTCCAGATGCTTGTTCGAAGCCAGTGGTGCGTCACCCAGCCGTTCACAAGCGGACTCCTAAATCGGAGTCTTAAAGCGCCTCCCTGAAGGTGCGTCATATCCATCTAATACGTGACATCATAGCAACACCGCAACTCCGCCATTGGTTGGATCATAGCTATACTACTCTGCTTCCGGAGAGATGCTTCCTGTAATCCAAAAATGCCTCGGTTGGATCTATCCGTTGACGTAACTTTGAACGCTTCTTCGGTCGAAGAATTCCAATGGACGAGTCCGGCTTAAAATACCGGTTTATTTGCTTGGCCCAGGCGTGCTGTGACCACCTCATCCGGTTTCCCAGGAAACGCCAGGGAATGGGTAGATCGGGAACAGTCGAGGTGACCGAATTGGCATCATTGGCATGAATGCATGATGCAGCTGATGCTCTGTTCATTCTCAAGTTGCTGATGCTCTGTTCATTCTCAAGTTGCTGATGCTCTGTTCATTCTCAAGTTTATTCCACTTGAAGCATCAGTAAAAATAATGCGCTTAAGAGCGCAGAAGATACTGAGGCCCGAAGGCCCGAGGCTGGATTCAACCTGTGCCGTCAGCGCTTCAGCGCCCGCTGTCCTGTCACAGCATGTACGTTACCTTTTATGTACTAGTCGAGGTAGTACATCCGAAGTTGACGTTTCGTTTCACAACTGACACATGCAGATTACGATGTTCGCCCCTTTCTCCTCTCAAATTGGGTTGCTCAACGTCACTGTTCGTCACATGCCCTGCAGGGCAATGGAAACACCATTCCGATAGTGCTGGTATTTAGCACCGTAAGTAGCTGGCTCTCTGGTTCCGCAATCAACGTACATGGAGTCGAGGCTCGTTACTGGAGTTGCGGTGGTGGTAGCTGTTTACTGTGTTTCGTTTATCTGGAAAAGAATTGCGAAACATCGAAAGGTACGTAACCACTGGAAACGGAGTTAAAATGTGGACTAAGTCAAGGTTATGACAGTTGAGCGGTTTCCCGACAATCGGTCCCTCTGGCATATTGACTTCGTATATCGGTGCCCTTCGGTTCTATAAACATGGGAGAGAGATAGCGCAAAAAGGTTATGACAAAGTACGTGTGCTTGTGACATGGAGTTGTACATCTTGGACTTACCAGGACAGTATCGCGGGTCCATCTTCAAGATCCCGATGCTGACACAGTGGATGGTGGTCGTCACCGGTCCCCAAATGATTGAAGACGTACGACACGCCTCTGACGATCAACTTTCTTCGAAGGACGCAATAGCAGAGGTAATTTGTCATGCACACACTGTCATACTTGTAACTTGTCTTTGATTTTATGCCATCAGACGTTACATCTCGATATTCTTTTTGGTCGCGGAGTACTCAACGATGGCTTTCACGTCGATGTTATCCGGTCTCAACTCACAAGAAACATCACAGCTCGATTCTCAGACATCCAGGACGAGATAACCGCAGCGTTTGCGGATTATGTACCTATCAAGGGGAATGGTAAGCATCGACAAGTTCTGCGTGAAACGAAATCTTGACCTGGATTAGAATGGACAACGGTTGTCATGCGTGATACCATTCCGAACATCGTATGCAGGGCTGTTAACAGGTTCCTCGTTGGTCTACCGTTATGTGAGCTTCTATATCGTTGGTCGACACAATGTCTCACATTTACAAGGCCGCGATCCTGATTATAGATCATTGAACGTGCAATTCACCTTTGACATCGTAACGTCGGGCAACGTTCTTAACTTATTTCCAACCCCCCTACGACAGTAAGTCTATAGTCCAGCCAAAAAACTCATCTGGTGACCTTTCCGCAGTTTTATCGTCCGCTTTTTGAGGAAAGTACCTGCAGGCATTAACCGTGCGATAAAGCATCTGGAACCTTTAATCAAAGAACGACTTGCCCAGGTAGATAAGTACGGGGAGGACTGGCCTGATAAACCTGTTAGTGGTTTTTTAACATTGAAAACTCATCTCATTCCTTTCTAGAATGATGCCATAAGCTGGTTCCTGGAAGTTGCAAAAGAACCACATCAGCGCACCGTGGAGAGCTTCGCCATTCGCATTTTGCTTATGAACTTTGCGGGTATCCATACTACCTCACAGGTATGCAACTTAACCGGCGCCGACAGTGTAACTAATTCGTCCATAGTCATTTAGCAATGCGCTATTTCACTTGGCCAGTAGTCCTGAATACGTGCAGCCCATGCGCGAGGAAGTCGAAGCTGTGATAAATGCAGAAGGTTGGACTAAATCTGCCATGGGTAAACTCAGGAAAGTGGATAGTTTCTTGAGGGAATCGCAGCGGGTATCAGGAAACGGAGCCTGTATGCATTGTTCCCTTTTTTAAGCATTGCGGTATTTTCTAATCTTTTGCTTTGAAGTCACAGTACGACGTAAAGTGCTAAAAGACTTTACGTTTTCAAACGGGACAACAGTTCCTGCAGGTTGCATGATTGGCATCCCGCATCGTTCCGTACACTGTGATCCGGTTTGTATTTGGTCTTTCTAGTTGTCGATTTCCAACTTACACTTTCCCCTCTTGTAGGATAACTATGCTGATCCTGACGTCTTCGACGGGTTCAGGTTCTCGAAAATGCGCGAAAAAGAAGGAGAAAGCTCGAAACACTCAATGGTGACTCTTACTCATGAGTATTTAAGCTTTGGACAAGGGCGCCATGCATGGTACTTAGCGAGCATCCTTTCAAGTCGAAACGCGATCTGACATGTCATCAATTGTAGCCCAGGCCGATTTTTTGCAACAAATGAGGTAAAAGCAATGCTTGCGTATGTTTTATTAAATTACGATGTTAAAATGGCAAACCCCGGTTGTCCGCCTGAGCTGTGGTTTGGGCTTTTATCAATACCTGACCCAACTGCGGAAGTGATGTTCCGTAAGAGGATGACATGAGGGCTTTGGATACCGAATGTACTATAAATATAGAGACCCACTTTCTTTGCATTTTTGGTTGGTTGTTGTCGCTCGTAATGAGTCAAATACGCTGGCTAGATGCACCCGATGAAAGTCCCAGTTACTATTAGAAGTCGGAAGGCGCAGCGAGAATCGAACCTGACGTTACGAGGGTTCCTAAGCTTCAGGCAGTTCCCGAGTCAACATTTCGTCAGATTCAAGTCACTGGCACGAGTAAGAGGAATTTGGGGGAGGCAGAGTGATGAGAAGTCCTTCGGCGAAGAGTGAGCCGAGGTCGGGCGGCCTTGCCGTGGGCCACTGATAGCCAATTGACCAATTCCGAGGCCTGAATGAAAGGACGAGGTATCTGCGGCTGAACACATCAACAACCGCGCGCGAGCTACCTCCCCTCCGCACTCTAGAAGTACCCAGGGGTGTCATCACACATCACGAAGGTACACTCAGCATTCTGCCTTCGCGCTAAGAGAATAGCCCATCAGTCCTCAAAATGGATGTTATTCAAGTCTTTTTGTGCTGTTGCTTGTCATTCTGTGGGTCCAGTCGACTGTCGATATCAGAATCTGATTGTCCCCGCTTCTGCCACGCGTTACAACTTCGCGACTTACCCTTATTCAGACGTGTCATTAACGTCCAACTCAAATCTCAACGTAACCCAAACCCCCAACTCTTAAATACTAACGCGGTAAGCTCTTGCCACGCTCAAGTTTCTTCCAAGCCCCTCATCCATTTCGCAGATGCCGTTTAAACGCTGTGGTTATATTGTTCCCGAAACAGACATCATCCAATGGGTCAATAGGAAAAAGAATTTCCCCGGGCCAATCTCAGAAAACACCGAACGCTGGCCTTGGCTCTATATGCCGGTGGTCATGGAGGCATTTGACGCTCATCCTAAGGACTTGAAGGAATCCTTTGCAGAGGTATTTCCTGACGGTAGCTTCACCATTGTCGGTATTCCTTCGCCGGTAGAGCCCGGGAAGAGAGAGGCAATGTACTTCTTTGTGAGAGCGGGAGGTGACCCTGAACGTGGTACCCCGGAATACAGGGAGTGGAAATGGACGGAGAAGGAGATAGATCGTAAGATCAAGGGAATCCTCGAAGAAGTTCTTGAGCTCAAACTCAGCGAGTGGTTTGAGAAATATTCTTAGTAGAGTCGTGGTCCGAGTCATTGTAGTACGCGTGTAATTCTACTTTCCTTACAGTCTAATAGTAATACGCTATGGCGCGTCTTTTCCCACCAATGTTTGTCACTCATACTACCGCGTGACGTTGATTTCAGCATTCAACCACAACATGACAGCAAAGTGTCCGTGAGCAGGGTGCCAAAGAAGATAACATAAACCAAGCTTGGTACGTTCGAGTCGTCCTTCTCCCACCGATGATCATAATGGCTCTTCCGAAGCTTCTATCAAACTCTGGAACACCTGCTTGGCACCCGTAGATCCGGAAGTCAAAAAAAAAAAATAGTGGGTATCACAAAAACTGTGGCTAAAATCCTGCCTCTCCCGCTTCCGCCAACTATTTACTTAAAGACCGCTCATCCTCTGCTGGAGCGAATTCTACCAAACTTCCAGACATACATTGCAAGTCCAATCCCTCCCCAAATCACGGCCTTGAGCGGAAGTCATAAGAGTCGGAATGCACGACTCGAAGAATCGGATGATCATGATGGTTATGCGTGAGCGGATGAGGGTGCTGAAACAGGTGCTGGGCACTCTGCAGTGCGTTTTCTCATCACTTGGCTTTGTAATTTTTTCTAAATGCTCCCGCAGGCTCGATATCGTTCAGTCCATTTCCCAACATATCGACATTCGCCCTCTTCTCCCGTTTTCCCATCAGGGTGCATTCCGGGGAACTTGCCCTATGTCGTCTGGGGGTTCTCGAAATGTGGTTCCTGGTTGGCGCAATTCTCGCCTGCGCATCCGTTCCCACTGTATCAAGTCATATAGGCGTTAGTCTTCACCCTTCAAAGTTCCGTCGCGTTCAACAAGACGGCCAGGGTTTGTTTATACTCGATGCACGTAGGAGCGCATTTACAACCATCGCCATTGCGACAGTTGTGGTAACGGGAAACATCAACGCGTTCATCCTTGACCGGTACTGACGAACCACGATAGAACACGGTATCACGGTGTCAAAGTTTGTGCGTTTGCCGTGGTGGGGGAAAACCGTAAATCAATCGAGAGGATACATGAGCCTGAAGGAACGGACGGGCGTTCCAGAAATTGGCATGAAGTACGTTACTGTTTGTAACGGCTGGGAGGTCACGGGTTATCCGGTTTCGCGAGAGCCAGTACGTTGATAAATGACATGATCTTTGCGTTTGATGAAGTCGTCATTTCCCTGAACGGTTAGTAGCCTTTATTTACAGATGATCGTATGCGTGCTTATCCGCAATCGATTGTTTGCTTTGCTCAACAAACAGCATTCTCTGGCACAGATGAATTACATGAGCAGCTAAGAGGTTGCACACAACGTAAGTTAGATAATATTTGATGCCTGATAAAGAGCTTAATTTACACTATAAAATCAAGCTAAACGTATGTTTCGGGTATGGTGTGTTCTACCAGTGACTAGTGGAGGACAGGGAAGCGACGTATGACCTTCGTTTTTTAAGGGCAAGCAGATAAGGCTAGGGATTGGCACGGGTTAGTACTGTTGATACTGTTGGCGTAAGAGCAAAAAGGTGGCCGTGTTCGGGTCCATGATGTGTCGAGAAGATGAATGAGTACTTACGAGGAGAGAAATAGGAAGAGTGGATGGTGTAGGGTCAAGTCCGTGAGGCGTGAGCGGCTGTGTCAGCTGAGTCAGCTCACCAGGGCGCCATGGCTTTCAACATTCTACATCTCAGTCAGCGAGCCTCATGCACATGGTCATCAAGGCCTCCGGTAACTATTCTTCAAAATGCCGCAAATGCCGTTCGTTTGGCGTCATATGGTTGTGACAGCGCTCAATCAAATCGAAGCTCGATGTCAATCACCCGGGCTGCGTTCATCCATGATGCATGATGGGGCACCGCCATAAGCCTGGATGTCACATGCAGACTCGTTTCATAAACTGATTGAAACTAAAAAATGCACTGGCACTCGTGGTTTTCAACGATCATCAGAGTGGGCGACAGTTGAAGTTGTTGCATACGTACTACAAGGCTCAGCAAGGCCGTGATCCGGATCACCGAACGAACGGTTTCCGCTTGAAGTCCCAGTGATCACAGCCAAGATTCTCAGCCTATTCCTCGATCTCCGATATCGGACAGTAAGCCGTCTTTACCACGTATGTTAGCTGATATGATGATGTTCTCACAGCTTCATGACCTCATTTTCTATGGGAAGCGCCCAAAGATATCAAACGCGTGATGTAGCACACTTGGAACCTTTGATCAGGGAACGCCTTGAATAGCAAGAACTGTACGGCCTGATAAACCCGTTAGTCGTCTGAACTTTCGTCAGTTGGAAATATTTATTAGTTTGTTTTCTCAGGAACGACAACATAAGCTGGTTACTCGAGGTCGAAAAGAGCCACATCGGCGAACTATCGAGAACTTGGTGGTGTTTACTATACGTCTACGCTGGTACACAAAGTGGATCCATCGCGGCTGCAACAGAATCGATCGTGCTTTTTTGGACATTAACGACTGCATTACATGATCTTGCTACGCGTGAAGAAGTCCATGCGGTCATAAGCGAAGAAGGCTGAGAGAATCGGTGCAGACTCTATTCTCCGGCGAAAGACTATATCTTTGATGGTCAGGTACGCAAGGAAGCGCGTGAGAGAGAAGGCAAATTTAAAGCTGGTGTGGCACATAATACCCACAAATGGATGTCAAGTACCTTTTGGACAAAGGTCTTATGCATGGTATATCTCAGATTAACTTAATTAACCATCCACGGGACTGATTGGATTTGTCATCAATTCCGTAGCCTGGCCTAGTTTTTTGCAACAAACGGTCAAAACGATGCTTGCGTAGATCATGTGGAATCACAGAGCTACATAACATGGCTGGGGACTGGATTCCCGCCAGGGTGGTCCTTTGGGTCTTTTTCAACGCCCAATCCTACCGCTGTTCCGCAGGCGGACGTAGTCATATTTCCGAGTCCTCGGATCATTTGTATGTACTAGAGTCCTCTCGCCATGATAATATGATCTACTAGGACAGGCTAGGCTACAATAGGTGCGCTGATAGAAACGTGCCAGTGTGGTACATAGATCGGATTCATCGGAAACAGAATTGGATTGGTTCCTGCCAAGGCAATCTGAACTCTGGTTCATTGCCCTCCCGAAGGCAAAAGCATGTGACATACATTGATACAACGCTTAAAGTTATCATAACAATGATAGACTCGCTTGGTTCCTGGCGCTGATTGGCAGTTTTCAATCCTTTGTGGTGGGTCGCTGCACTGACCCTTATTATTGCTCCGTATCATGATGCTGATCACTCGCACAGTCACTGCTGCTAGGTCAAGATCCTGTGCCACGAGTTACAACTCCGCATCCGATGACAACGGTTGGTCACGATCATCAGTGTGACCGCGTCCTTTTTCTCATTACATTGAACTTGAAGCGAACAATGACAACTCAAGTCGCACCGTCAGTTTACGCCACGAGTTGACCGCGCGCACAATATGTATTGGAAGCTCAGCCACCTGCGTATGTGGCGGCTCCACAATTATTATTATCATGCAGTGCCGTGACACCTTCACTCGACAGATGCCCATGTACGTCACTCCCCATTAAGAATAGTCAAAGAACGCTCTGTGCCCCTGACAGAAATGGTATCATCTTATTGACACAGCACATGTTAGTACTTAATATGATGTGGGCGCTGCGTGGTCCAACTTCCTGAATCTCATGAATTCGAACGTCGTCACTGCACTCGTAACCCTCACCGTGGTTTACTTTGCCTCGTCTATTTGGAAAACAGTTGTTAACTACCGAAAGGTACGCTTAGTTAAAATGCAGATATGAACGTGGCGTTGACCTCGGGACCGTCTGCAGTTGAGCGCTATCCCGACCGCAGGGGGTTCTGGGTTATTCAGGTCGTACGTTAACGCTCTGAAGTTTGTTAAACATGGGAGGGAAATAGTGCAGGAGGGTTATGACAAAGTGAGTTGGCTCCTGCGTGTTTCTGGATTGAATGTCATTTTGACGGTGGACACGCGACAGTACCGCGGGTCATTATTCAAAGTTTCAATGCCAACACAATGGATGATCGTTGGTGCAAGTCCTCAATTGATCGATGACATACGACGAGCGCCCGAAGATCAACTTTCATTAAAAGACGCAACGGCGGAGATGTTTCACACCGATATCCTCCTTGGGCATGAACTGCACGAGGATGACTTCCACGTTGAGGTTATTAGGACTTATTTCACGAAAAATCTTGCAGCACAGTTCAATGAGGTTGTGGATGAGATGAAGGTTTCGTTTGAGGAATTTGTGCCGACAAAGGGGGAGGAATGGACAACGCTTATTGCGTACAAGGCAAATTTGAGCATCGTGTGCAGGGTGCTCAATAGGTTCCTAATCGGGATGCCTCTATGTGAGTGTCGCACGTCCCCTCATGCACATCCCATCTCAAGACTTTTACAAGGTCGTGATCCGGATTACAGAACGTTGAATGAACAGTTTGCTGTTGACGCTCTTATGGCGGGCAACATACTCAATTTGTTTCCTATTTTCCTAAGATCGTGAGTACCCTTCGTTTGCTAGATGCACAAAGTATACTAATTTTATCGTAGCATCGTCGTTTATTTCTTACGGAAAGTACCCAGAGGGATCCAACGCGGAATAAAGCACTTGGAGCCCTTAATCAAAGAGCGCCTTGAAAAGGAAGCGCAATACGGGGAGAATTGGCCTGGTAAACCGGTTAGTAGATCCCCGATGTTCGTTGGCGTGATGTTGACCCTTGTAAGAATGACGCGATAAGCTGGTTATTGGAAGTCGGGAAGAAACCACATCAGCGGACTATCAAAGGCCTAACGATACGAATCTTGCTAATGAACTTTGCCGGTATCCATACTACGACAATGGTACGTGTAAAGTCTACGTTAAATTATTCATTCATAAATCAAGCGCGGTTTTAGCAATTTACACACGCGCTATATCATCTGGCTGCTCATCCAGAATACGTGCAGCCAATGCGTGAAGAAGTCGAAGCAGCGATACGCGAAGATGGGTGGACCAAAGCCGCCATCGACAAGCTACGAAAAGTGGACAGTTTCTTGAGAGAGTCGCAACGCATGCACGGAAGCGGACTATGTATGCATCCCCCCCTTCCCTTCTTCTATGGGCCTCGACTTATCTCTCTCTCAGTTAGCATGCATCGTAAAGTAATGAAAAAGTTTACGTTCTCTAACGGGGTGACGATACCTACTGGTTATTTGGTTTCTGCTCCACAAACAAGCGTGCATTATGACCCAGTTCGTGATCCGTCTCATGCTTCATGTCGAGAACATTGATGTAAGCCTGCAGGACAATTATCCGGACCCCGACGTCTTTGATGGGTTTAGACATGCAAGAATGCGCGAGAAAGAAGGCGAAGGTGCAAAACACGTCATGATGACTCCTACGCTTAATTATCTTCCTTTTGGCCATGGTCGCTCTGCGTGGTACGGATACTTTGTCTTCTGGTCCCGGAGAGCGACTGAATCTCTTTATAGCCCTGGTAGATTCTTCGCAGCATCAGAAATCAAGTTGCTGCTTGCGCACGTGCTGTTAAATTATGATATGAAGCTAGCTGGTTGTCGTGGACAGCCAGCGGATTGGTGGTTTGGCTTTCATTCAATGCCAGATCCTACGGTGGAGGTGATGTTCCGAAAAAGGACGTGATGTTCTAGTGCGCGAGATGATATATGATGTTCCACAATTTCATTGCGAAGAGAAGGCGCCCAGGTCTCCTGATTCCATATTATTACCCTCCTTACGTTCCCGCGGTTCAATTTCATGCTTAGCAGTGCGCTACTATTTATTTGAACAAATGCGAGTGTGGTTGGTTTACGTGGCATGGGAACTCGGGGGTCCGATACATCCCAGACCCGGAACACCGTCTACTTTAAGAACCACCGTCAGATTCCATCATTCATAAGGCTTGCGGCGGTAACAAGAGTCAACAGCAAATTGCGCTGAGCAGGACATCCTGGCTGGATCTCCTCAAGAACGTATTTCCATGCGAATACCGCGTTTGTGATATCATGTCTATATCAACTTCCTATATCAACACCTGGAATGTTACGAGCCTCTCTCTATCCGAGAGGTACTCCATTGCTCGTTCCAGTTCTGATATACGGTCCGTCATGGGGAGTCGATGAAATGCACGTGCTGTGTTGGGAGGAGAGACTTGAATAGTGGAGAGTCGGATACAGCAACCCCAGAAATACATGATCTGGCATAAGTAGAGGCAGCCGCAAGGACCCCTGTTACAAACATGCAAGGAGTCCTCATCGAGGCACGAGTTGAGAGTGCTCCTTCATGGAATGAAGCTCGTCATCGCCGGGGTAGTGGCTCTTCAACGTCTCGCTGGTCGTAACATAGGCCCCGGAATATAAAGCACAGCGTGCCGTTGTTGTGAGTGAGGATGTGTAAGCGTCATTGTATCGTGCGAGTTGGTGCGAATGCTTGCAGTCATTTGCATCCCCGTTATGATCGCCCGTGATCGCCACCTTTCAAATGGCATTTGTGAAATCTTAACGTCTTTGATGGTTTGCGAGGATACACGAGATAAATGGATTATTTTCTTTTTTTCTGCATGGCCGCTGCGCAGTTCAAGTACTACCCCTATTCGTGTTCGGTAGCTGGGATGTGTAACGCCGCCAATTTTTCGTTGCAACAAAGATCGAGGTGTTGCTGATGCATGCATGGTTGAAAGAATGGCAGGTAGTGGTGGGCGTTAGTAAAATGGCGGTTCGGATGGGTTTGCGTCGTGGAAAAGGAAGGCCTTGCAGCCTGCGAAGAAAGACGATACAGGGTTTTTCCTAAAGACGTAAAGACATCATATATTGGATGAAGGTGAAAATGTGTCGGCTCAGGTTGGACGGATAGGATCGTTAGTGCATATACACCTATGGCATGCGTTAACCTAGCCCATGACCACAGTGAGTGATCTGTGCTGTTGATGTCCCACTTGTCCATCTCTCGAAGGAACCGCACGATTGCTGTGAGAATCGCGGGCGATCGAGGTGGCCTTCCGTCAACGACGCCCACAGTGACCTAAGACTCTACAAAACCAACCATAAGTTAACAGATCGACAAGAACCATGGAAACAATACACTATCAAGAACGACAAGGCCAAATCTTAATCCGGCACCCGTTTTCACGCCTTCCCGGATCGCCCAATCTTCTATCGTCGGTGGTTTCGTGGTACCCAGGGCACCATTTCATTCTAACCGTGCTTCCCGGGCTCCGTCCGTTACTCCTTGAGCCCTTTTCGCTTCGTCTCGTGAAGAAAACGACCCGCCGGCGGTCAAAAATGTGTTACGATTGGCTCTAGTACCGATCTGAGAGTGATTCTGCCAATCCACGCCATGTGGCGGTTTGTGCCACCTCTGCAAGCTCGTGAGTACTGTCAAGACCCTCCTCCCTTGTTGACGTTTGTCACATGGTAGCAATGCCCTAGTATTGGCTGCTTGTCCCGTCTCAATGTCGCGCAGGGGGTTAAATGGCAATGAAGAAACTTGGGAAAAGACGTGTACGTGCGGCACATATCCAAGCTGTTTTGTTGGGGGCGAACCGGGAGCCATAGGCTTTGGTAGAAGCAGGGATTGCCGTATATTCTCCGTCCGCCAAGACAGAAAGCCAATGCGCATCAGTTTAAAGGAGCTGCGAAGCAAGATTTCGAGATTATAGAGAGGCGAAAAGAATGAACATTGAGAAGCTACCGGCGGATAGGGGAGCAATGGTGAGGTCAGTGGGCACAGTGACTGGACGACGAGACTAGTAACATTACAAACATGTAAAGAGCTACAAATAAAGTAACTACCATATATGTCCTATGGAATTCCCACAGTTAGATATGCTTCTAGCATCTGAATGTAGAATAATCCTGTTACAACTTTATGTTATACCCTGGACACTATGACTTATGGGGACCAGTACACTTTATTTTTACTTATTTTTACTCCTTTATTACATGTTATTGAACTGTTATCACATGCAACCCACTAGTTATCACATGTAATTGTACTTCTTAGATGTATATAAGCCTGCAAATATATAGACTGGCAGTGAGACTGGATCCCCAGTCTAGTTCTAAGTTCTAACTGTCAACTTTCAGTTCAATCTCAACTCTGAGCTTGTCTTTGCACACTCTACAAGTTGGAGATCTTACACTGGTATAGGAGCTTAGCAATCCCATTTCCAGTATTTGGGTCAGGATTTGAAAACAGCTGATGCCTGAGTCATTGCCAGCTCAAAACAGAGCTGCTCAATCTCTGGATGCACTATTAGGATTCTGCCAAAGTGCCAATAAGTAACCCCCTGGTTTTTTAGCTCATCTATGTATCACATCAATTTTTCTCAGATTTTTCACAATTTTATTCAAGCTGTAAGGTTGAAGAAATTGAAAAACATCAACTTGAGCTGTGGCAACACTACTCTGATTAATACACAGCAGACAAAGGCAATTATAACACAAGTCTGCCAATAAGTAACCCTCCAGTTTTTGGGCTCACCTATCACATCAGATTTTCTAATTTTTTACAATTTTACTGAAGCTGTAAAACCAAAAAAAACTAAACAAACTGACCTGGGTGGCAGCAACACTAATCATGGTCAGCTTGACACAAAACTATTCAGATACTGAAACACAGGAGGGGGAGAAGGGGATCTATAGATGTAGTAAACAATCATAAGGAGAGAACAGTCCACTGATACCCATATGTACATGTATCTGTTACAGTATACCTTTAGCCCTACAGTGAATCATCCTGCAGGTTGCTTATGTAATCTGGGTGAAAAAGGAAAGAGCAAAAGGAATAGAAGTAGAAAAGAAATATGGCCTTGATAGTTAATGCCAAATTGCCCATGCTGGTATCTGGGTGGTCTGATCCAAGCTTTACTTTAAATGCATTCATCACATCCATCTGAAGTGTCTTTGCCTCATCCCACCTTCCCTGATTCCAGTATGTTAATGCTAAATTGGCCGTGCTGGTGAGAGTGTCTGGGTGGTCTGATCCAAGTTTTGTTTTGAATCCATGCATCACATCCATCTGAAGTGTCTCTGCCTCATCCCACCTTCCCTGTTTGCAGTATGTCAATGCTAAATTGGCCATACTGGTGAGAGTGTCTGGGTGGTCCAATCCAAGCTTTGTTTTTCTTGAATTCATTACATCCATCTCAAGCTTCTCTGCCTCGTTCCACCTTCCCTGATTCCAGTATATTGATGCCAAATTGGCCATGCTGGCGAGAGTGGATGGGTGGTCTGGTCCAAGTTTTGTTTTAAATGCATTCATTGCATCCATCTGGAACTTCTCTGCCTCATCCCACCTTCCCTGATTCATGTATGTCAATGCTAAATTGGCCATGCTGGTGAGAGTGTCTGGGTGTTCTGATCCAAGCTTTGTTTTTCTCGAATCCATCACATCCATCTCAAGCTTCTCTGCCTCATCCCACCTTCCCTGACTCCAATATATTGATGCCAAATTGGCCATGCTGGTGAGAGTGGATGGGTGGTCTGATCCAAGCTTTGTTTTGAATGCACTCATCACATCCATCTGAAGCTTCTCTGCCTCATCCCACCTTCCCTGATTCATGTATGTCAATGCCAAATTTCCCATGCTGGTGAGAGTGGATGGGTGGTCTGATCCAAGCTTTTTCTTTCTTGCATTCATCACGTCCATCTCAAGCTTCTCTGC
Source organism: Amanita rubescens (assembly GCA_015039365.1). Classification (NCBI taxonomy): domain Eukaryota; kingdom Fungi; phylum Basidiomycota; class Agaricomycetes; order Agaricales; family Amanitaceae; genus Amanita; species Amanita rubescens. The sequence goes on from WION01000032.1 coordinate 95,818, forward strand.
CTCATCCCACCTTTCCTGATTCCTGTATGTTGAAGCCAGATTGCCCATGCTGATGAGAGTGTCTGGGTGTTCTGATCCAAGCTTCATTTTAGAAGCATTCATCACATTCATCTCAAGCTTCTCTGCCTCATCACATCTCCCCCGATCCCTGTATGTTGATGCCAGATTGCTCATGCTGGTGAGAGTGTATGGGTGGTCTGATCCAAGCTTTGCTTTTCTTGAATTCATCACATTCACCTCAAGTTTCTCTGCCTCATCCCACCTTCCCTGATTCCTGTATGTTGAAGCCAGATTGCCCATGATGGTGAGAGTGTCTGGGTGGTCTGATCCAAGCTTTGTTTTTCTTGAATTCATCACATCCACCTCAATCTTCTCTGCCTCATCCCACCTTCCCTGCTTCCAGTATGTTGATGCCAAATTGGCCATGATGGTGAGAGTGGATGGGTGGTCTGATTCAAGCTTTATTTTGAATGCATTCATCACATCCATCTGAAGCTTCTCTGCCTCATCCCACCTTCCCTGATTCCAGAATGTCAATGCCAAATTTCCCATGCTGGTGAAAGTGGATGGGTGGTCTGATCCAAACTTTGTTTTTCTTGAATTCATCACATCCATCTGAAGCTTCTCTGCCTCATCCCACCTTCCCTGATCCCTGTATGTTAGTGCCAAATTTTCCATGCTGGTGAAAGTGTCTGGGTGGTCTGATCCAAGCTTTGTTTTAGAAGTATTCATCAAATCCATCTGAAGCTTTTCTGCCTCATCCCACCTTCCCTGATTCATGTATGTTGATGCCAAATTCCCCATGCTGGTGAGAGTGTCTGGATGGTCTGATCCAAGCTGTGTTTTAAATGCATTCATCACATCCATCTGAAGCTTCTCTGCCTCATCCCACCTTCCCTGATTCCTGTATATTGATGCCAGATTGCTCATGCTGGTGAGAGTGGAAGGGTGGTTTGATCCAAGTTTTGATTTTCTTGCATTCATCACATCCATCTCAAGCTTCTCTGCCTCATCCCACCTTCCCTGCTTCCAGTATGTTGAAGCCAGATTGGCCATGCTGGTGAGAGTGGAAGGGTGGTCTAATCCAAGCTTTGTTTTAAAAGCATTCATCGCATTCATCTCAAGTTTCTCTGCCTCACCCCACTTTCCCTGATACCTGTATGTTGAAGCCAGATTGCCCATGCTGGTGAGAGTGTCTGGGTGGTCTGATCCAAGCTTTGTTTTAAAAGCATTCATCACATCCATCTGAAGCTTCTCTGCCTCATCCCACCTTCCCTGATTTGTGTATGTTGATGCCAAATTGGCCATGCTGGTGAGACTGGATGGGTGGTCTGATCCAAGTTTTGTTTTAAATGCATTTATTGCATTCATGTGAAGCTTCTCTGCCTCATTCCACCTTCCCTGATTGCAGTATGTTGATGCCAGATTGGCCATGCTGGTGAGAGTGTCTGGGTGGTCTGATCCAAGCTTTGTTTCTCTTGCATTCATCACATTTATCTGAAGCTTCTCTGCCTCATCCCACCTTCCCTGATTCCAATATATTGCTGCCAAATTGTCTATGCTGGTGAGAGTGGATGGATGGTCTGATCCAAGCTTTGTTTTTCTTGCACTCATCACTTTTATCTGAAGCTTCTCTGTCTCATCCCACCTTCCCTGCTTCTGGTATGTTGAAGCCAGATTGCCCATGCTGGTGAGAGTGTCTGGGTGATCCGATCCAAGCTGTGTTTTAAATGCATTCATGACATCCATCTGAAGCTTCTCTGCCTCATCCCACCTTCCTTGATTCCAATACACTGATGCCAGATTGGCCATGCTGGTGAGAGCATCTGGGTGGTCTGATCCAAGCTTTGTTTTTCTTGCATTCATCACACCTATCTCAAGCTTCTCTGCCTCATCCCACCTTCCCTGATTCCAATATATTGATGCCAAATTGGCCATGCTGGTGAGAGTGGATGGGTGGTCTGATCCAAGCTTTGTTTTGAATACACTCATTACATCCATCTGAAGCTTCTCTGCCTCATCCCACCTTCCCTGCTTCTGGTATGTTAATGCTAGATTGCCCATGCTGGTGAGAGTGTCTGGGTGGTCTGATCCAAGCTTTGTTTTTCTTGAATTCATCACATCCACCTCAAGCTTCTCTGCCTCATCCCACCTTCCCTGCTTCTGGTATGTTGATGCCAGATTGCCCATGCTGGTGAGAGTGGATGGGTGGTCTGATTCAAGATTTGTTTTGAATGCATTCATCACATCCATCTCAAGTGTCTCTGCCTCATCCCACCTTCCTTGATTTGTGTATATTGAGGCCAGATTGCCCATGCTGGTGAGAGCATCTGGGTGGTCTGATCCATGCTTTGTTTTGAATGCACTCATCACATCCATCTGAAGCTTCTCTGCCTCATCCCACCTTCCCTGATTCATGTATATGGATGCCAGCATTCCCACACTGATGAGAGTGTCTGGGTGGTCTAATCCAAGCTTTGTTTTTCTTGCATTCATCACATCTATCTCAAGCTTTTCTGCCTCATCCCACCTTCCTTGATTCCTGTATATGGATGCCAGCTTGCCCATACTGGTGAGAGTGTCTGAATGGTCTGATCCAAGGCGTTTTCTTTGTGTATTCATCACATCCTTCTCAAGCTTCTCTGCCTTATCCCAACTTCCCTTAATACTGTACATTGATGTCCATTTGCCCATGCTGGTGATCAGAGTTTCTGCCAGGCGGTGTTCCTTTGTTTTGATTCTATTAATCACATCCACCTGAAGCTTCTCTGCCTCATCCCACCTTCCCTGATTCCAGTATGTGGATGCTAGATTAGACATGCTAGTGAGAGTTCCTGAGTGATCCAATCCAAGCCCCCTTTTTCTTTCATCCACTGCAACATGTAATAATTGTTCTTCCTCATCCCAGCTCCCAGCACAATCAAATACAAATGCAAATCTTGCACACTCATCATCATAGTACTTGCTGTTCAACTTTAGGTCCAATGCATGCACAAAAATGGACCTAATGTGTGGTGCAAGTGATTGACAGAATTCATAATTATCAACCTTCTTGTCAGGGGTTATTGAACAGGACAACAGTGCTCTTGCTCTGTAATAGTGATCATTTACTTCTGCTTTTGGTATGGAGTTCCTACTCCAGGCATTTACTAATAGATGTGTGGAATACAGGTGATTATGACTCCTGACAAAAGAGAATGAGAGCAAAATCCGCATGCCATCTAGAAACTGTAATTTATCCCACTCTCCATCTTTTCCAATGAACACAGTTTCATCATCCAGCAAGCTCACTGATGATGAAAGATACATATCTTCCCAAATATATCTTCTCATGTAGTTCTCAGCAGCACTTTTGAATAATCCCTGTGGTATATTAGCATGATCTAAAAAAGCAAAGATCCTCAAAAGCTTGATGGCACTTTGTGCTCCAACTGTAAGGACGGTGATCCTAATTGGGACGGAGCCCGGGAACTAAGCCGCGGACAGGGAAGGATGGAGTATAACGGAGTCCGGGACGTAGTGGGGAAAGGCTAGGCTTCAGCGTGCAAGCTGCGCCGTGCTAACGTACGTCTTGCCTAAACTTCTGGAGAACGCTCTGGAGTCCGGGATGGAGTCCGGGACCGGAGTCCGAAGGGCGAGCGGTCTGGATGAGGTCTTAGACAATGAAAGACAGGAGTCAATACGAGTTGGGGCACAATCCAAGTCGATATTCGGACTACTGTATGAATACAAGTGAGGCCTTATATACGTAGTCCGACAAGGGGTTCTATGGCCGTGTTCTGGGCCTCCACGATATGTAGTTTTGTGAAAATATCAACAGAGTTTGTGAACCTATCCTTTGCAGCTGCATCCTCCATCTTCTTCATGGAAATGTCCCATGTCCCATATGTAGAGGTTCCATAATCTGAAGCACCATCAAACCCTGGAGTATCCTCATTAACTCATTTTTGTATCTCACATACAATTCCAAATAACCATCAATGCTGCAACCACAGGAATGCATATATGCTCCTGCTTGGTCAATGGCAAGAGGGATTCCATCAAATTGCAACACAAGCTGCTGGGCTAGATGATAGATATCATTGTCTGTGTCACCATCAAGCATGGCTGACTTTAAAAGCAAGGAAATAGCATCTTCATCTTCCATGCCATGAACCTCCATCGAGTTCTTGCTCAATGCAAACCTCTTCAATCCAATATTCCTACTTGTTATGATAACATTTCCTCCATTTCCTGGTGGGAGGAAGTTCTCAACTACTGAGTGATGTCCATCTGCTCCATCATACACCATCAAAAAGTTGGGCCTTTGAGAAATCCAATCAAGAGCAGATCTGGCTGAGGGTCTCCCATCTGGAGAAGTATTGTAGGTTGATGATATCTGTGTGAGTACAAATTCAACCCTTTTCTCTGAAGAAGCATCAATCCAGAATATGTCAGAGAACCTTGAATAGGTCAGTTGTTTTGAATTACTATACTATAATGTATAAATTACTCACAAACCAGGATTTTCTTCAACAAATTTAAGGCAAATCTGTGTCTTGCCAATGCCACCTAAACCATGCAATAGGAAAATTTTCCTTTGTACTTGAACTTGGGAGGTAAAATGGTCCTTCAGCTTCTGCAAGTACTTCTCTTGGCCTGTAAAGAAAGTACTAGAATGTTTGATAGGAGGTAAAGGGGGTAGATCAATGTTGGAAGGGTCTGCAAGATAGTAGTTGATCTATGAGTTTTCATTATTGACAAGATCCAAGTGAAAAAATGCTGAAATACAATACCTCTATGAACTGGCTATCCATAACAACAACATTCTCATATCCAGCAAAGATACCAGTATTTGCTACCTGAGGTGGATCTGTTGACATGGTGATCACAGTCTATCAAAGAATCGTGTATGGAATTGGGAATTATGGCCGGAAGTGAGGTTACCTGATGTTGTGCAATGAACAATGTGTCCAAGTGGCGGTTGAGAAGAAAGGAAGCCAAATGTCACATGTCACATGTTCCAGTCTCTTCCCGGCGCGGATCCAGCCGAGACCACGGCGATACGCAAGACATCCAAGCAGCGCACGGCAATTCACGAAACATCTCCGGTTCGGGTGAGGCAACGGCTACACGCGAGACACCTAAGCAGGCGTTTCCCGCTGAAGCAGCGGCGATACGCGAGACAAGAGACACGGCAACGGCAATTTGCAAGATTGGCCAGCAATATCGGCCCTCTCCTATGGCCGATAGCGCAGGCTGGCCTCGGACCCTGCCACGACTCACGAGAAGCGGTGGCCCACAACTGACAAAGTCATGTACTAACTTGTCCGCTTAAACGGCGGTAATTACCAGATCGTCACAATACTATCCTGGCTACCAAGCCGCAAGCGTTTCTCTCCCTTCACTGCCCCGGTTGCTGACGGTACCAGCCCAGACGACTACGCCGAGTGTACGAGCCCAACAGCGGCCTCCCTGGGCGACCTGCGCAACGTGTCGCGTAGGACCTGATCCAAATCTGTCTTCCTCGGGCTCGTCAAACTCGCCAGCCAGTGTTTCATCCCTCCGAGAAAAGGAATGGATACATTGCCTCCAAGCGAGAGCTCGATGTTCACATGCATCTTTACCTTGGTGAGAATTGCCTGGTACCCCTTCATGTTACACCGGATCTTAGTTAACTACGCGTGCTTGTAGTAATTTGTGGATGGACATTCCAGACAAGAACAAAGACCACAGGGCACGGAAATCAAGCTCCATCATCAACGGAATGGCTCCTGCATCTGTTGCCACCACTGCTTCCGCCGCAGATGCCAACTTCGTCCTGCTATCCCGCCGCAACCCTGGTGCTCGGCACATATCTTATTTCAGCTACGCATCGTTTTTATGATGGAAATGAAGACCAGCTCCCACATGGATGCCAACTTCGTCCCGCTCTCAGCCTCCCATTTCGACAACCCCAATGCAGATTAGTATAATACAACCGACGACGTTACGTCGGAACGGTCAACAACGATTATATTCTGATGTTCCTACGTTTACAGTGCCTTAGCAAGTTATGTTTCCCAAGCTAGGCGGACGTGGATTACCTATGCAAGGGTCGATTGATTGCTAGATCTCGCTGGGATCGACGTTTCCTTCTCTGCCGTCTACCTAGCGGGACAGTTCCCGGGCCAACAGCAAGATTCTATAGTGGTTCTGGTCGACTCGCGGTGATGCTTTTCAGCACTTTTCAGTCCCACCTCGTTTTACCAAATCAAGTTCAGGTCTCATATTTTCATTTCAAGGGCGAGTCTCGGAACCGTGTCCATTGATGCTAGCTATTGTAATGTGGGACACATTGGATGACAGTTTTATTTTGCCCCTGTCCCTAGTGTTCGATAATTATATGATAATAATAATTCTGCGGGTAAAAGAAGGTGGAGGACATACGTTCAGGTGCATGTCTATTTCAGGATCACATCATCGGTTCGTCTTCACCGGTAATATTGGTGATTGTCATTTGAGTTAGCTTGTGTCTAGAAGCGAGGGCGGATGGAAAGAAGGATGCTGAATTTAAGATTCATGCCACTGGCACAGCGGAAATCCTGCACCATTCCTTTTCAGACCCGAACAGAGGGATTGGAGAATAAAACGCGCCACAGCTGAAGAATGCAACTATCTAAACAAAAACAGACCCTCCGGATGCGTCTACGAAGTTCGATGGTCGACGGCCAGGGCTCTGCACCAAAATGTGTTTCGTAAAGCTCCAATAACCTGTTATTGCTTCCGGAACCAGAGGTTGTCACCTTCTAACTATATCAGAGATAGCGTAGGGTGGATTGAAGGTGTTTGAAAATTTGACGGACCGGAAATGCTCGTCTCCGAATCAGTGCATTACGATCGAATCCACGACTCGGTGCTTCATGGCCTGCGCGGTCCTTATTTGATGTCGGTAGTAAGAGGCTGGCAAGAATGAGATCGCGAATTGGAGACCGACGAACCTAGTCGACAACTGCACGGTTGACATCTAACCGATGTTCGCGCGCTCGCAGCGATACTACTTATTAATTTTCTTCGAGTCCTCTTCTTCCGCTCCACCGATTCTCATTCCTTCACCTACGAGTGTGACTATATTACCTAAAATAAACGATGCAACTCACTCAAGGAGCACTCCAGGATCATAACACAATCAAGTTCGTTCACCAAAATCCTGCACCACCACCACCATCAACCATGCCACGCTCAACGAAACCACATGCCTCAAATACGCCTCGCACCGAACATCGATCAAAGATCGATGATTAATGTGACCAGGTTGTGAAGAGTTCGCCCTTTTCTTCCCCGAGTCATGGCTCCTAAGGTCATGGCATCGTCGTTCCACCTGCGCAGAAGCATGAAAGCCGAAATAACGGATAGCATCATATTCCGTGTCCAGAACCGCATTGCCTCGCGGACTCGGCGTGTCGGTACGGCATCACATTGGCCGATATTTGGCAATATCCTGTGAAACAAACTAACACTTTTGGTCGTCTGACACGCAATGTTAGGTTTATTTCTAATATGATCTCGCAATGTCGGACCGTATTGCGTCGTTAATAGCGTTGGAGTTCTCTGACAAGTTCATCAGTATGAGCCTGGGCTTCTTTACTCCCAACGGACTTGTGAGTCAGCGGGTGAGTCAGCCACTGAGTGTAAACAAGAGCATACAAAGGTCGCCCTTGTCCTGGCCACCGGAGCTGAGCGACGACGAGTCTTTGTTTTCTTTCTCCTCCAGCGCAATGCGCGAGTCAAACTTTGCTTTTCCAGCGCAGAATAAGGCATGTGTCTGTATAAACTCTCAGTTATATGACAGGCGAGGTGCGTATTTTATTCTGCATTTTTGCATTCTAACCTGATCCTGATAAATGACCTCAACAGCGCTCGACACAACCGCGCCGCTGCCACTCACCAACTCTTTGCAACATCTGCAATACCTCACCTCGACATCCCCAAGGATACGAGAAATCATGACGATGGATGGCGGGCTTGAGCGCCTCATTACCATGCTTTGGGATTTTTGCCTCTCCCCACCCCCACCAGAGAATCCTACTGTCGTTTACGGCCTTACTCCTTCCGGATACCACCCGCAAAAACTGGCGCCAACACTAAATCCGACAAATTTCGACAAACACGCTGCATACCGTTTTTCCTTGGCCTTTCAGTGTGTCGTCAACATCGGTGTGCGGGGGAGTGAGCCGATTAGGAGCCGCGTTGTCCAAGCCGGTGCTTTGGATGTGGTTGGTTGCGTTCTCGAGGCCTGGCTCGCCAGTAAAGGGTTTGCCATTGGTCCTAGCTCCAGTGCGACTGGTATCCCTCGCGAGTCTCGAGAACAGCGACAGGCTCGAAGATTGGCCCAGGCGGAGCAAAGACAACGGGAGGAAGCAGCCGCTCTGGCTCGTGCGCTTCAGAGACAAGTTCAATACGAGCAACTACAGCAACGATTGTTGAATGAACAGATTAGGCTACAACGTCTCCGGAACGTACAGGCGATCACGATCGAAGGACCATTTGTCGTACGTACTTACTTTTTTCATTGTTTGGAACTCAACTAACAGCTCCTAGGACGAGTTTATGGACTTGCCACCCCACCGAACCCGCACACGACCCACTCCGGCTATCACAGGAGGAAGGCAGGGCCCCAACAGCAGTAGTGACAGCGAACCCGGAACCGATGCTTCCATCACCACCGTTGGTTCCGCCGTCATTGTCAACGTTGTCCGAGATCGCAGCGGAACTATTGTTGCTCGGCCAGCGTGGGACGAACCGGCCCTTCCCTCTCCAATGCGCAACACCACCCAACGCCATACTCACGCCACTCCCCACGGTCTCCTCAGTGACACCCGACCTCAGCAGGCTTCTCTCGCGTCAGAATACAGACGCGACACCCCCTCCCCTTCCGCTTCCACCGACACTTCCCGCGCTGAGACGGAAACCGAGGACGAGCCCGAACACGACGCAGATGGCGACATCAACATGAACCGGATCTCCCGATCGCGCCTTGCAAACCGTAGCACCAGTACCGCCACTCCCCGCCGCGGCGATCGACATCTGCATATCAACGCTGCCCTGAACGCTGGCCAGAGACCTCAGCTGGATTTGCCCGTATACCCTCACAGCCACCCGTTGAGCTCGGGATCTACACCCGCGTCAGCATCCGCATCTCCCTCTCCGGAACGTACTGCTCCTGCGGGGATGCGCAATACTACTCGCCAGCCACGATTTGGACCTCTCGGTGACCGGGCTGCGGCATTAGCTGGTGTAGGTGACCGCGACGCACACATCATCATTTCCGATGCTGCCAGTAGTACGGGCGTCGTTGGCGAAAGCTTGAACATGGCTATGGGCGTCGGAGTGGAAGGTGTCGGCGTAGCGGGTGTTGAAGATGGAATGGAGAGTTTGCAAGCCAATGACGATTTTGCGATGGGTGCTCCCCCGGGTGCGCCCGGTGCGATCGTTCTGGATACGGCGAGTGTGGGTATTGTGGATGAAAGTGGGGAGGGGACGACGCCGAGGAACTTTTTGGGAGAGGAAGATGGGAGGATGGGTGGGTTGTTGGATTCGAATTCGACGCCGAGAGCTGGTGTGGTGGATTTGCCTGATATGGTGCCGATGTCTGCGGGTGGTTTGCAGAGGGATGTGACTGTTCGTGCTCGTCGGGCTTCCGCGGGCGAGGGATCGTCTTCTGCTATGTCTGCCGCTGCTGCTGCTGCCTCTACGTCCCGCGCTGCGTTTGATGCAGAGTCTGTTGCTCCTGCGAGTGGAACGGGTATGAATGTGGATTCGGATATTCAAACGCAAACCGCTCACCGCGCCGTGTCTGCCCCGGAAATGGCTGCTGCTGCGTCCAGTGCAAGTACTGCCACGAATGCGAGCGTAAGTGGAGCCAACGGTCACGGTGTTGCTGTTGGAGTGGCCTCTACTCTCCCTCCGGGACCGTACAAGGACGAAGACGTTCTACTTGGCCTGCAACTGCTTGCGTATCTCAGCAAGTACCCGCATGTCCGGCAGGCTTTCTATAAACCCCGGGCGTCATTCCATCCCGCCTCTCTTGGCTTGCACCAGGCGAACGCTACGCGCCAGACCGAACCGGGCATGTTATCTGCCAGAGAAAGAGAGAAGCAGAGGGAAACCGCACATCCATCCGCAACGGGACTCACCATCAACACAAACCATGGATTCTTTAGGGCGTTGGCAGGACGAGGAAGGGCCGCGTTGAATTCCGCGGGTTTGGGCGGCGCTCATGCTGGAGCGAGTTCGACTGGAGCTGCGGCAACTAGTTCCGCTGCTGCTGCGGCCACCACCACCGCTGCTACTGCGAACCCGCAGCCAAGGCAAACGAACGTTTTTTCGCTAGTGGAACGGTTTACATTCAAACCTAGTTCGAACGAGGCTGATTTATTGAACCCACCTCCGAGGCTCCCGGCTGAGATTCAGTATTGGGCTGGTGTGATCATGCGCAATGCATGTAGGAAGGATGATAGTCGAGGGGGGATAAGGCAATGTGCAAACAGTAGGTTTTTCCTTTGGGTTTTGGAGGATGGATGCTAATGAATAACGCAACGTAGTGCTTTGTGGACGTTGGGAACAGTACCCGCGAGAGTTTGCCAAGTGTCGAAGATGCCGCAAGGCCAAGTACTGTGGAAAAGAATGTCAGAGTACCGCGTGGAGTGAAGGTCACCGATTCTGGTGCAGCGCGAGGGATACGGATGAAGATGGAGGTGATAGGGACCGAGAAGGACATCATCGACCTGATTCTGCGCATCAACTTCAGGCTCATATGCAAGTTATGGATGAAACTGGCGAGATTCGGGTTATTCCTAATGGGGACAATGCGGCCGTGCATGGACTCGGCACCGGCATTGGTGCTTCTCAAGTTTCGCCGAGAGCAGAGAGAGCGGCGAGGAGAGAGAGGGAAAGGGATAGGAGGTTAAGGGAGCTTGGCCATGATATCGCTCAACGACCGCATGGGTTCGTGGTCGACCCAATGTATGTGCCCGTCACCATTGCTCGACGCGCGGTTCTCCTACAAGCTGCACAAACACACTTGGTCCCGATTTCCCCTACCGATCCTCTTCAGAGAACTGGGCCGGTAGCCGGACCTTCGGGTGTCATGATGACGGAAGCGGCTGTGCAGCACCAGCAGAGGTTGCAGGACCATCATCATAGGATCGTGGATTCTGATTGGTTGTATGTCGCTCCACCTCGCGCTCAGACCGAGGCGGGACCTTCGCGGAACTCGTGGCACGCCGACGTTTCAGGAGATGAGTCTGACATGATATTGGGTTGAAAAAAAAAGGTGTGTGTGTATTCGTTCCTTCTTCGAATATAGACTTTCTTACTGGGGGGCGCAGTTTTAAGTACTATCGCAAGGACTTTTTGGAAGACGACGACCTGTTTTCTTCCTCCCCACATGCACACGCACAACTAAATGATTACTACTCGTTATCCTCCTTCTTCTCTTTTCCCCGCCCATAATGCATCCTCCTCAAATATCAACGCTCATTAACCCCATTGTATAGCAGTTACCCCTCCCTCCCCGTTGCCTCCTCTTCATCCTCATACCGGTCGCACATATCGTTGTTATGCCATTCCCTATTCTAGACCTGTGCTGTATCATTCATACTTTCTTCAGAGTAGTTAACATCGTATTTTTTTGTCTTGATTTGTTGGGTTTGTGACTCCCGACTTGTCATCTGCTAACCTAACGGAGGTGGTTCAATATTACGTCGTGGAAAAGTATTTACTGATTGAGATATGTTTACTCATTTTGCCTTCGTCACAAACACCCACCCGACGATATCCATTACTTAAGCTACTTGATAACAGCCAGGAGATACTTATGCCCGAGTCGTGCGTTATTCAAAATTACTAAAGTAAGAGTATTTTAGGTGGGGACGAATACTGATGATCGTCTATGCAGTTGATCAACACCCGGCGGGTATTCATCTTCGGCGGTGGCAGCCTCGAGGTTGAAAATGGCGCATCCCCATTTGTTTTTCTCTCTGCTTTTAAAAGAACGGATGGTTATCCGTTCACTTAGCAATGGCTCCCATTCTCAACCGTGACACTATCGTCGTCAATGACTCCGAGCCGGGTGTACAGTTTGCTTATACGGATACGGGCCCGCCCTCTCAGTCGTCTTATATCACGATAGTGGCTATCCATGGAATGGCGTTTTGTTCTCGTACGTTTCCGGTATCGACGACAATTACGTTATCGACGTGCTAACGCAACGGCAGCGGTGTTCAAAAGAGTTCAAAACGTCGCTATCAAACAAGGAGTACGTTTCGTTGCTCTCAATCGACGGAATTATCCTGGTAGTACGCCCTACACGCCAGAGGAAATCAACGCACTCCTTAATGGGACTAAGGAACAGAGGGATGGGTGGCATAAGGATCGTGGTCATGAGGTTGGGGTGTTTATTTACAAGTTGATCGAGAAGGGGGGTATTCCGCCTATTTCTGCTGATCGAAAGACAGGTGGGATCGTGATACATGGGTGGTCCGCCGGAGCGGGTGATGCGAGTGCTATGATTGCGTATGCTGATACGTTACCGGAGGACGTTCGTTCACGTCTAGCGTTGTATATGCGTGCGTTGATTATACAAGGTGCGTCTTTGCATAACTTGAATTCAACCTCGGTTGCTGATATCCTCGTTACAGACTCACATTCAGTCATGTTTGGCGCTTCGCCTGACCCAACCGAACATTCACCCCTCATCGACGAACAATTATCTCCGGAAGGCCGGCTTTTGAAGTTTTATAGCTGGGTTACTGGGTATTTCAAACATGGGGATATCAGCACCCAAGACGTTGGTGTCCTTTCTGGAGTGGAGCCTTCAGATATTCGACCACTTTCGATTGATAATATGACGGCGGAAGAACAAAAGGAGATTATATATGCGGGTAAAGAAACGGAGTATGAACTTCCGTATATGCTCCTTTCGAAGGAACAGTTCTACTACGCGTATCGTACGGCGTTTATGGGGGATAGCGTCAGGACGCTCTTTCCGGGTTTCAAAGCATCGTTTTTGGCAGGGGAGCTCTCGCCTGCTTTTGGAATTCGTGCGTATTGGTTGTTGGGGAATGATTTGAAGGAAAGTGGGAAATCCTTTGGTGTCAGGCTCGTTCCAGATTCAAATCATTTCGTGAGTTTTTTTAAAAATTAGGTTTATAGTGGAGAGGATTGATCGTTATGTTGTAGCTTCATTGGGATGATCCGGAGGAGGCGCTGAAGATTTATCTTGAGTGCTCGTGAGCGTTGAACTCAATAGGGTGTATCATGACGGCAGGACGTAGTAATCCAATGTATTATGACAGACTGTGCAAATGGACGTAACACTAACAGCTACGGAAGTGATCAAGTCATCGCTGCGGCCAGGGTACATCCACACAGCCAATGATTTCAACAATAGGCATGACGTACTGTTACGCACCTTTCATAACAAAGCGGAAGAACGCAATGCCACGTTTTCGGAAATTTCCATCATCACCTTGTTTTCGAACGTGATTCTGAACATCCTTGTCAACTTTGTGGCAGCTTTGGTATGACACGCACTTCGTTGTCGTATATTATAACCACAACTCGGCAACTTCCGCTGACGACATTTTTGTCCTCGGCACTGCCCGCAGAACCTCGCAATAATAGGTTCATCGATGTGATTCACGCTTCCAGTCAAACGGTACCTTGATAAGGAAAGAGGGACATCCAGTCACTATCATTGCCATGGCTGTGTACAAGCGCACTTGGGGATAAGGCGGTTCGTCACACAAAGTACAAAAGACTTCCAGTGCGCGTAAGCGTTTATTCACTGAATATAGATTTCGATCAATGACTCGTTCGCTTTGTAGCCGCATCAGATCCTTTTCACAGCGATGCAATCAAGGCGCCACGTCCTATGTTATAAAGATGAGGCACCGAACTTTGCCACCCCCTTCAGTAAACTACCATGGGTCACGCTTCCTCTACCGCTGCCATCAAGGCAGGATTTGAGATTGCTGGAGCAGCCACGCTACTTCCTATAGGTCCCGTCGGAGACCTTCTCAATTCCATAATAGAGCTATGCGAAACGGTTTCCAAAAACAGGCACGTGTCGTCCCACTCTCACTGTGGATTCCACGTTCTCTACTAATACTCGCCAACAGGCATGCTGCTCGTTATCTGGCAGATAGGTGCAAACGCCTGTATTATGCCCTTGAACAGTACGAAAAGTTGCCTCTCCCTCGCCGGACAGTTTCGTACCGAGATGACGTGTTCAAGTAGGTTGTCGCTCCCACAACCGTGGATTTCAACTGATAAGGCTTGTAGGTGTCTCAAAACGGTCAAAGAGATGATGCAAAAGTGGTCTGGAAAGAGCTGGTTCCATATGTTGGTGCACCAAGGCGAATTTGAGGCAGATCTCGAGGATTGTGACAACGAGATATTGGATTGCCTTATTACCTTCATGGTGAGTTCCTTTTTTTGTTTTAAACTGGACTCGATCATGACGTATTATCTTTCAGACCGCGGCACAATTGGAAGGGCTAGTAGCGCAGAGAGAAGAGGAAGAATGGAGGACGAAGCTGAAAGAGAGTCTCGATGCAGATCATAAAGCTCTCATGCAACAATTTGCCTCCCCCAATTTCTTGGAACGGGTAAAGGAGAGTGAGCTTACGAAGAATGAACAAAAAGTGGTTACGACAATAATGCAAAGAGTACGTCCATCAGTGCATACGTGGAGACTGGACTTCTTAACACTTCTTATCAGGGATTAGAGGAACGCAATACCATGTCAGAAGAGGAACGAAAGCGAATTCAAGTGAACTTGCACAACTTGCTTCTGCTGTCTAAGCAGCTTCCGCCCAATTGCCAGCTTAATTCAGGGGAGGTCCAATGGTCCGGAGAAATACCCACGGAGGGGGGCAAGGACGTTGATTTGTACAAAGGAAGATACCTTCATAGCGAAGACGTGAAAATCAAGGTCGTCCGTTCTGTCAATATGAAGAATGAGAATACAGTAAAGGTACATCTCCCTTTGTTGACTTTAAAAATCTTCGTTCGTGACTGACAAACGTTTTAGAGGATTAGACGCGAGGTCGAGCTGTGGGCGAAAATATATGAAATTGACCATGGAGAGCACATTATACCGTTTTATGGATTCTACTCCCCGGACAATTTTTGTCTGTGAGTACCCTCGAAAGTAACATACACTTTTTCGCATTCAATGTCGTGTCAGTGCTCTGGTCAGCCCATGGATAGATAACGGAGATCTGTTGGCGCATGTGAAGAAGTACGACGAGTTTTTCAACTACAAGAAGCTGGTACGCATTCGTTCTTTTGTCTAATTTCAAGGCGAAATTCTAATTCTGTCATTCTATAGATCCATGGGATTGCGGAAGGGATCAAAGTCCTTCATACGAGGGAACCTCCCATTATCCATGGCAACTTGAGAGCAGTTCGTATATGCTTTTTTTTTTATGGCCAATTACGCTGACATCGTTACTAGAAAAAGGTTCTCATTGGGAACAAGGGTAAACCGTTGATCACGGACTTTGCGCTTGCCAAGGTATGTTATGTCAACTTATCGTTGTATACTTGTACTAAAACCCCACTCTTGTAGCTTGAAGGGAACATGATCACCCAAACCAGCGGCGAATCGGACAGTTGTAGATGGAGTGGACCGGAATTGTTCATTTTGGATGGACCCCCTACCGTATCGGCCAAGGGGGATATCTATAGTTTCGGCATGACCATTCTAGAGGTTTGTACTTATAACATTCTCTCGCGTTTGATGCCGGGATTACTGAATCTCTTATTTACATAGCTGTTTACGCATGAGATGCCATATGCGAATATCAGGCACAACTTTCAGGTGATTGCAAAGAAGCAGGGGAAAAATGGACTTCCAGACCGCCCACTCGACGAGCGCATCGTCGCGCGTGGGTTGGATGATAGAATGTGGGAGCTTATATGTCGTTGTTGTTCTCAGGAGCCGAAGGACAGGCCTTCGATCGAAGAGCTGGTGACACAACTTTCATCCTAGCAGTTCGTGGTTTGAAGATACCATTGTTATATAGTCTACCCTAATAGCACGTATATAATAGTCATTTCACAATATATAATAGTAGAATTTACACAATGGTCAAGTTCAACGTGCACTGGCTGATGGGAAAGTTGGAAAAACATAACTCGAAGGCGGTGCCTGTCCGCTCCTGATTAGAATGATTTGTGGGTTCAATCCGGTTCCGGACTTTGTGATGGCAACGGGCTGTTCCATGACCATCATCACGATCTCTATCGGCCTCTATCCCATGAGCAGCTCAAGCCTCAAGCGCTCAAGCTCCAAGTTCAAGTCGGGTGGAAGGATATCATTGTGTCGATAACACAATCCGTCACGCAGTAAGCATAAACTATCACTGAATATAATGCAGCATCATTTACGATTGTCAGCGACTCGGACTCATTATTTAACGCATCCTCATTTGTTTTGTTCATAAAATACGACCTCACTGGCCGCCATTCCACAACCCAATGGCTCACGAGTCACGACACCATCATCGTCAATGACTCGGGAACGCTGATTATGTACACGGACACGGGCGCACCATCCCAATCCCAGTATTCCACCATAGTGGCAATTCATGGGACTCTGGGTTTCTCTAGCGGTCCGCTTCATCTTATTCTCTCGCGATTTCTTCCTGACCGGCCTACTCCTTATAGGGATCTTCAAAAAAGTTCAGAAGGTCGCTATCGAGAGAGGCGTACGCGTTAAATCGACGCAATTATCCCGGTTCTATGCCATACAATGAAGAGGATATTATTAATATGCTTGTCAATGGGACAAAAGAACAGAAAGACGGCTGGCATCGTAACCGAGGTCTCGAATTGGGAACCTTTATTCATAAATTGATTGACAAGGGAAACTCCCGCCCATCTCGGCTGATCGCAAAACGGGTGGTATAATCGTGGTCGGCTGGTCTGCAGGTGCCGGCGACGCGATAGGCACTGTTGCGCACGCCGATACCTTACCGGCTGAGGTTCGGACACCATGCCAAAGCGTGTGACAGGGGTCACAGAACCTTATAACAAACAGCGTGCATTCGAATCCGATAACGGCTCCAAGAGCCGTTTGGTTTCTTCTTGCGCCAATGGCGAATGCGAAGGAACTATAGGGTTAAAGGAACTGTCGCTTGCTGAGGGCAACTCCCCGGGAGCAAAGTGAGTCGCCGCCTGTCCAATCCTTCGTTTTGGCTAATCGAGGATTCAAGAGCCATTCTCTTTGGAAAAAAAATAGCCAGGAATGGTGCGGGTACGGGAGCCGTATCAGTATGGCTTCCCCGTTGAGATTCGCTCGGGCGACTTGAAAGAAGTGCCCATACGCGCTGGACGCTTGATCATCGGTACTCACATTTGAGCAGTTTTAATATTCTACCCCAGGGAGAAGAGGTGTCGTTCTTGGATAGCTGAGAAGGTAAGTTCCTGATGCTTTGTTTCGTCGATTTGACTGACCGAGCATTTAAATGTAGACACTTACTTATTCGATCTCTAACGGGACTGGGCTAGCGGACAGCCTATAAAATGGAACTGATGAAATGGGGGACTGGGAATGGTGATTTCAGGAGAGGTGACCCCTTCTTCTCCTTTTCCTCGTTCTTTTCTGATAGGATTTTTATGACTCTACAGCCTCGCCTACCAGGACTCGAGGAGTCCTGTGACTCCCACACTAACGGAAGAAAATCAGTCAGAGATGGTCTCGGGCCGTATGAGGCGTGTTACGTTGGACATTCTAGAACGCCACGGAATGACCTAACCGTTTCTGTATGCAGACTCGAGTCGGCCGTAGCCAGGGCCAAGGGAGCTCAAGGGTCTGATGACCCTGCACAGGCTAGACCAGACCGAAGGCAGTGCCACCGCATATATCTGACTCATCGCATCGAACATCAACCACAGCCCGCAATGCAGCAAGCATGGGACCCTGTTGCAGTCGCCCACACCCCAAAATTCTCATTCCGCGTTCGAATCGGAACGCGGTTAGTTGCATAAATGAATACCTATGTCCTACCAAGCCCCTTGAAGGTCAGCGCAAACCACTGAACGTGGTCCAGAGGTAACGCGGTTGACTCCAACTTTCCACAAAGTCACCTGCCTAACTTGCTTCAGAACACCATCGCACACATAAGTGGTACTGGCGTACGACTTGGATAAGAAGCGAAAACGGCGTTTACATATGGACCGCATGACACTATTCTTCCCCTCGTATTCTGAACCTGTGTTCTGTGATGACGCACCATCAACGTCAAGCAACCACGGTCACTCCCAAATTGTTATAATTTGCAGCGTGTCGGACACAGCATCCGAAAGTTATGATACTCATCGGTTCCCATGAGAATGACAAGAAGACACGGAAGCTCCACAGCGCGTTACGACCCTTCTTCATATTGACCTAATACCGTTGCAATGGTCAACGGCCCAACCTCCACTACATTCCGATGACATAAACTTACACCTATAACAAGGTTTCGGTCTCTTCTCGCCTTGGCGTCACTGCATTGTAAATAAAAAAGACTTGAATTCCCTCTACGTGGAGACCTGTTGGGCATTCACCGCCACATATCGGATTTCAATTGCGCCTTGTCAAAAAGAAACCCTTCGATCGGTTAAGAGCCGCCCGTCCTCGGCCCACGTTTAAATCATGCCGCAATTGACTCGAACATGGTCCCTAGCGGCGCACGTAAGGCCATCTGGTTTGATGCCCAAATTGTCCTGCAACGCGACTCGGAACCGACGTAAATGCACGAAATTTGAAACCCAGATTTATTTGTTGGACATGGTGACCCAGAGAAAGAGGCCACCATCCAGCCCAGTCCGCGGAGAAAACTCACAGACTTCTGAGACGCGTCAGCTTTTCTAGACTCATGGCATAGTCATGTTCATCGGCAAACCCTGGGGCACTTCAGGTACACCGAACTGTTCCGTAGACGATGCCTGGAGCACCGGTTTATGGACCCTTTTTCATTGTGATTGACTTACCGACTTAACGCCATCGCCAATGATCACTGATTAGGTTTGACCTAACCTTTTTAACGGTCTGATCACTGAAACATATAACTAGTTATGGGCAACTGCTCGTCTGGCGTTCAAATAACACCGTAATTGGGACTCCTACTGGGGTATATAAGGCTACCCAATTTTGACTTCGAATTTAAGCTCGAACAATGGCTTTCAAAGGTACAACCTCGTATCTGCTCACATAGTCCATCGTCTAACTTATTGTCTTAGTTTTCGGTGCTTTACTTGCCCTCTTCATCTGTCGCGCGGCCGCGCTAGACTTCAGCAGTTCCCATTGGATTTGGTACGAGTCTGCTACTACAGAACCCACCGACGCCACTGGAGAATTCCGCTACATCCTTGGCAATGTTCATCCTGGCGGACGCCCCGTCTCCGCAGAAATTATCATTACTGGGGATAATAACTATACTCTCTCAGTTAATGGTCATTTTGTCGGGCAGGGTAATAACTGGCCAGTAGCTCAAGAATACTGCGTCGCCCTCAATCCGGAGGTTAACGTCTTTACTGCCCAGGTTGTTAACGCTCCTGGTGGCCCGCCCAACCCAGCTGCATTGCTCGCCGCTATTGAGGTATTTTATTCCGATGGGACTACCAAAACGATCGTGACCGACAGAACCTGGCTCGCAATGAAGCATGGCGCTGGAATTTGGACCCACGCTCATGAGTTGGGCAACGCCAACACCCCGCCCTGGCATACACCCACCTTGCCGCCCCCTCCCGCTCCCTTATCCCTCGCCAATTCACAATGGATTTGGACAAAAGAGCCAGTTAGCGGTGCCGGAGGAAGCAAGCCTATCGGAAGCCGCGCGTTCCGCAAGGACATCGCGTTGCCCGGCAATGTTCGAGCCACCGGCGGCACGATTGTCATCAGCACAGATAACGCATATACACTTTACATCAACGGTCAACTCATCGGGAGTCATGCGGACTGGACGCACGCTCAGACTTATTCATTCCATCTCACCCCTCCTACCCACAACATCGTCGTCGCCATAAATGCTACAAACTTTGGAGGACCTGCCGGCGTCATCGCCGCCGTCGAGCTCAATGCCGGCTGTGCCAATTTCGTCTATGTCACGGACAGGACCTGGAAGTATAATCTCCATGTGCACCCTCACTTCCAGACCGGCAATGATATTGGCTGGCCTTTTGCCGTACAAGAGGGCCTCTACGGAGTTGCTCCTTGGGGTGCTATCCCGGCTTAGGAGGCGTAGTCGGGATTCGGTAGTGCGCTTGCCATGGACAAATTCTTGCGGACTGTAATTTTTGATTTGTCTTGTGTTGTATGGACATGCAGTATATGGACCATGTTTTGCTTTCTGATGTTAGTAACGAGTAGTGTCGCTAACGAAATGAAATTATCGTGCAAATTTGATCTAAATTAAATGCCCGAACTAGAGAAACTATGCCATCCATCACAGGTTGTATTAGCGTTATTCGGGACGTTAGGGTTCGGTTTTCCTTTGCAAAGGCGGACGGCGCTCAGATGACAAATAAGAGGGTGTGCAGGGGCATTCATCTTTGCTCAGACCAGGACAGCGATGGTTGCTCGCAAGCCTCACTTTGAGCACGTCTGCCTCATCCAGGCTTCTCAAGCTGAAACCGTATCACATAGTCCCTCGCATGACATCATGACCATCGCAGTCACCAAGAGTTCCCCACTCAATTGCCTTCCTTGGAAAAGGGCCCCGCGTTCCGATCTATGCCAGACTGAGTAGTCTCTTCAGCCATTCGGTTACCTGGGCCGAGAAACGACAGACTTCCACACTAAATGTCAAATCTTGCAGACTTCGGTCCAACCTTTAGCTGACTTGGAGAGTGACGAGAAGTATGGGCTGGGGATGCTTGTAAGAATTCATTGGGTTATGAAGATTGGCCGGCGGTAGTTAACAAGCATAGTTTGACTGATCATGTTGTCAAAACACGGACAGAAAGCATTAATTCATCGATCCGACGGAACGTTAAGTAATAATGTAAGTGGCTCGCAAATACAGACCATGCATACAACCCGCAATACCGTGCATACATGGCTCCGGAGCATAACGAGTAGGGCGTGGGACTCGGTGCTCGATGAAGAAGAAGCGAAGCCACGGGATGCTAATAACGAAGTTCACTTGATTGAATGTTGTTGATCGTTCCTTCCAATGAGGTTTGGGAAGTGCCAGAATAGGTATCAATGTTTGCGGTAAATGGAGACAAAATTAAAACTAGTCGCACCGCCGGGCAATGAGGACACCCTGTATGACTATAAATCAAAATGAACTCACTATATTGAATTCCCCGTTTCGCCGTCATCTACTTCATATTTCCGGTTCTATAATCCGTACCGCTCCTCTCACACGTCAAAAAGACAGACAACGTGTATGAGAAAGGCGGCCCGGTACCGCCTCATGGTACAGACGGTGCACATCAGGCCGCTGGTGAAACGAGCAGGGTGGAAGGCTGAACCTCCGCTTGTTCCCGCATTCGAGCCATAGAGCGTGTCTATAAATCCGAAACGCGATCTCATTGAGATCCACTCTGATACCATCGAAGGGTCCGTAGAAGATTCGGAAAAGGGATGTTGTCAAGGTTATGAAGCATGGGGCTTCACGGACATATATGGGACAAGATCCAATAGCTTGAGACACGTGCAATGGAATAAGCGGGGATTGGCTTGAACTTGATTGATTTGGAAGACGGGACCAGGTAGAGATGTGAATGCACTTGACTGATGTTGCAATCAACCCATTGAGTTCCCAGATTCGTAATTCCTCCTGTAGTCTATAGCGTTCCCATTCCATCCATGCCAGGCGGCTCCCAGTACCCGGCAGCCCAGATTGGCCCAAATATGCAGGGCCCGAGTAATGCTGTCCATTACGCACCGTCGGACGCTTTTGACCTTTTTTTTTCGTATTGGGCTTCAGTTTCCATCCTGGGCATATATGCTGTGAGAAACGAATTCTGAGCAAACTATACCGTTGAACGTTGCTATTGATCGAATTGCACAATGCATATATGCGCGATATCGGTAAATAGAGCACCTCGAAACTGATAATCCCATGAGGTAATTAGAATACCAGGTGCGTCGATATTCGAATGTATGAACTCACGATATCGAATCTTTATTGCCCATTCTGGCTCTCGTCGGGGACAAAGGTTCACCACACCAGGCTCGCATTAAGCATCAAGTTGGTGCTTTGTTATCGAGACAGAACTGCCGCTATCCCGAAATCCCAGTGCTGTTGAGGTTTTGGCACATATCGCGACTATGTTGTAGCCGGGATTGTTTTTGATGGTGGTCGAACTTGATGTAACTAGAGACTCGGCGACGCGCCTGTATTGGTTGCGACGAGATGGCGGAACGGCGAATCGGGATCCGGGCCGACCGAACACTGCGTAAAGTGGATTGCGAAGAGATGCTTTGGTCGTGTCGACGTTGACGCGATCAACTCAATCGATCGGGACACGTAACGAAATTTCTGAGCCACGTTCACCATAATCCGTCGGATACATTATTTAATGAAAACATGTTTAATTACACTATGCTTCTTAACCGCAATCAATTTATACAAGCTTCCCCACTTAGCACACGTCACCCGCCGTCTTCCAGGCACTAACTTGAACCAGTTAAATTGAATTTTTTCGTCCGTTTCCACACATATTCCGCTGCCTCCCAAATAGACCTATATCTTGCACGTTCTATCATTCGTCGTGCTCCTCTTACACGTCGGAAAAAGCCAGGGACAAACGAACAATACTGAGGATCAAGTGCATGCTTTGCAGTGCGATACTGCCTGGTACAAGTACACGGACCAGGTAGAGATATGAATCGAACTTGAACTGATGTCGGGCAATCTGGGGCGAGGGAGTTGCCGCCGCCTGGCATGGATATAATGGGAGCGAAGTTAGAATGCAAGAATGATTCAGAATCCGGGGAGTTGATGGTTAGGGGCCTGAACAACGCCGCCCATTACGGGCCTTTTGACCCTTTCTTCGTAGCATTGGGCTTCAGTTTCCGTTCAGTTTCCGTCTTGGGCATATATATACGGGACAGATCGTGAGGAAGGTATGGGTTGAAAAGGAGGAACAATGCCAAGAGAAAGGGATCCTGAGTAAGCAATACTGTTGAACGCTATTGATGGAATTGCATATATGCGCTCCAGAGCTGAAGGACAATGGTAAATATATAGAGTATATCGAAATTGATCCTGCCGTGCGATAATCAGAACATCAGGTGCGTCGCTATATTGAAAGTTTGAACTCACGATATCGATTTCGCACACACGCCACCGTACCAAATTGCCACCTGCACGCTCCTCCGTCTGACTCTGTGGGATGCTCTGCTGATGTCCCAAGTGGAAATGTACCCATTGTCCGTTCTGGTCCTCGTCCAAGTCGAAAAGCCGGGGAGAAATGAAGGCTCGCATTCAGTTAATCCACCGGCGCTGGTGCTTCGTTATCGATAATAAACCTCCGCTATCCCAACATCCCAATCCTAATGAACAGAGCCTGACAGATGATACGTTTTAGTACATATCGCGGCTAGTATGTTGTAGTAGAGTTTGCTTCTGATGCCACGTTCGCCACAAACGTTTCAATCTCCACATCCGTAAGTTTCCAAAAAAATATCAAAAGCTCGGTCGAGGATGGGGTCATAGATAGAGGAGAGGGGCTAGACGGATGGATACGGAGTGACGATGTGCCAGATCCGGCAGCTCGAGATGTATACGAGCTTTATTACTCGATCCGTTGGGCGGACGGGACCAAGTGGAGCTAGAGGTGCACTTGGATTAATAACGGTGGGGAGATTATTCTTCAACGGAGTTACGCTAGAGCCATGTCATCAACACCACGCGAATAGATGAAGGAAAAAAGTCCAACATACCTCGAACACATTGGCGCGGGTCCGAACAATTATCTAGTCTCTCCACGTCATGGTCAAATACGAGATGTCTGATAAACGGCCTCTCCTCATTTGTAAGGGAAGCCAGACACCGGGCGATTTGGGTGTCGATGAAAATTTTCGTCCCACCTCTTGGCACTGAATAAACGGGGCGCTACGACTGCTGCGGTCATGGGAAACGCGGAGTAGAGGAAGCCATAATTTGGAGGAAGGGAGCCAGGTCGTCACAAGGAAAATAGAAGTCGAGCCTAATGCGAACGGGGTGACGACGGGGAGCAGCATATCACACGGAGGGTTCTGGGTATGATGCCAGTTGCGAGTGGGATCGTGATTACCTGTGCCAGTAAGACGAGCCTAGGGAGGCTGAAGAGAAGAGATCCTCGCTAGAAGGCCTAGGCTGTGGCGAAGCAAGGTGTTGTACCAATAGAGCGGAGAGGGGGGGTGACGCGAGAGCTCAGGGATCTCTTTTCAAGGCGCTGTGAGCCCTTTCCTGCTAATTTTCCGATGTCGTCGACTAGTACGCCGTACACGGATCCGGGAGAGTCAATTCATACGTCGGGGACGCGCTGAACGTGTGAGAAAAACTCACGTCAGCACCCAAGCACTGCCTCCCGCTCCTTTGTCTCTCGCAATCGTGTAAAGGCTAACGCATCCTCCCACAATGAGCGGTCGCATGCCAAAACGTGCACTATCAGCCAACTCCCAGGCTGATGCTGAGACTCTAACTAAGATGAAGAAGGTGGACAGGAATGACATATATTCGCAGCCTCGGGCTGTCACTCAGGAATGGGATATGAATCATATGATGGAAGTGGATTCCAATAACACAACTTGGCAGGAGCACAGGTGTGATGGATCCCCAATTTAGTCCATTTTCAAAAATATTGAACATCTTAGTACTAGACAATCTTCATCCATTGTAAATGATGGGTATGCACATCCAGTTTAAAAACTCTGCCTGCTCATAATATATTGCTAGTGTCCATATTTTGGAACATGCCCAGGGTGTTATTTTGGAAGGGTGTACTATAATTACAGCAAATCGAGATGTGGTATCCATTAGTATGTGTACAAATAAATATGTTCTGATGGTGTCTCTGACTCAGGTATTAGCCAACCATGAAACTGGAATCAGCATTGGTAAATCTCACCATAAGTTACATGCATATTGCACTAACAGTGCTATAGATAGGTATAAGCAGTGGTTGGCACCACCTGATCCATCTACCAATCTCAACAATGCACTTAAGAACCACTTGTCCAACACTGGATCATGGCTTCTCAACTGCCCTGCCTATTTGGAATGGAAACAGAGAGATAACTCATTTTTATGGATTTATGGTATCTGTAAGTGCAATATCAGGTTTCAGTATTTCAACTAAGCAATTCTGTAGCTGGCTCAGGAAAAACTATTCTCTGGTGAGCTTATTACATTTCCATTTTGCTACTATTTAACACCTTTCAAAGTTCAACATTGATTCAAGCCATTGAAAAACAAACTGACAGCATATCTTCCAGTTTAGCCTACTTTTTTTGTGATGTTTCTGACATCAACAAAAGAACTGCAAGAGGTCTCCTTTGCTCATTAGTTTTAACACTTTTGACTCCCCAGAACCAATCAGGACTTCAGGAGCTATTCAAAAAATGCAAAAATGGGCTTCAAAAACCAACAGATTATGATTTATATGAAGTGTTGAGATCCTACTTGTCTGGATTTCAGGATGTCTACTTATTCATTGATGCACTTGATGAATGTGCCAATGTGGAGGAAGTACTTGACCTTGTGAAACTTGTCAATGGATGGAGCATCAGAAGCTGCCACCTTCTTGTCACAAGCAGGAAGGAATTGCTAATTGTCAACTCTCTGATTCAATTAATGCCTACTGAAGTGGATCTCAGTTGCATGCCAGTCAACCAAGACATTGGAAATTATATTGATCATATGCTGTTTTCTGCAGCTGAGCTTAAAACATGGAACCCAAGTGCCAAGGAACTTATCAAAGTGACTCTTATGGAGAAGGGAAAAGGAATGTGAGTATGGCCCTGTCACTTATCAGATGCTGGATTATGGAATGATTATCATAGGTTTCGATGGGTTGCCTGTCAATTGGAAGAACTAAAACATTGCAGTAAAAGTGACAATATGTTGGGACAAAAGCTCAATGGTCTCCCTACCACATTGAATTCCATATATGACCAGATTCTGACCAGAATTGAAGAAGCTGATGCCATTAATGCCATGAAGCTACTTTTGTGGCTTACATTCTCTGAAAGGCCAACACATATAGAGGACTTGGCCCTAATTGTAGAATTTGATGTGGAAAGGCAACAATTTGATGTTGATGCCAAGTTGCATTATCCTGATGATGTACTCAAGATTTGTTCAAGTCTTGTCACCAAGATGGAGGATGAAACTGTTCAATTTGCACATGCATCTATCAGGGAATATTTTCAGAGTGACAAGAGAAAGATAGGCTCATCTGTGGAAGTGGACCCTTACTCTGGCCACTATTTTATTGGACAATGTGGTCTAGCATACATATTGCAAAGGAAGGGGGTAATTCCTGATGATCATGGTGATTATGATTTTGACAATGATTTTGATGATGATGATGATGATGATGATGATGATACACCTCCTTTAACTTCAATAAGATTTGAGAAATCTTTGCTCCGATATGCAGCATGTTTTTGGCCAAAGCACATCTTAGTATGCAAGCAAGAGTCAGCTGTTATGAAGCAAATAATTAGCCTGTTTGAATCTCAGAGCTTGACATATTGGGTCAATGCCCACAACTATGTCTATCACCACAGAAGACTACACTACATATATAGTGACAGGGATATGATATATCCAAATTATCTTCAAATTGCTGCTCTACATGGCTTAATTGAAACAGCTAAACAGTTGATGTTACAGCCAGTAAACACTGTGGGGTGCATGGAAGCTCTAGATGGAGCAGCATCCAAAGGACATATCAACATGGTGGTGCTGCTACTTAAGAAAGGAAAGATTAATGTTGAAAGTGATTTGTATTGTAATGCTCTTGAAGGAGCATCAAGGAGAGGTGAAAACCAAGTTGTTAGGCTATTGTGTGAACATGGAAAACACAGTGATGTACTTCAAAAATGCATAAATAGGGCTATCCGAATAGCAATATCTGCTGGAAACATAGAAACTGTTAAACTGCTTATTTATTGCAGTGGTCCAAATTTGAGAATAAAAGGTGCTGTGACAAATGCAGCAGATGGTGGTCATATTGAGTTAGTTTCACTGTTGCTTGAAACAGAGTCAGATGAGAAGAAAAGGAAGAAACTGATTCTTAAGGCTGCATGGTGGGCAGCAGCAGCAGGCCATAGGGCTATTGTTGACCTTTTATTGTCAAAAGCAAATCTTTCCAAGACTAGTGCACCATTGATATCATTGAGACATGAAAGAATATCATATGAGATGCACAGGCAGGAATTGCTTGCAGAAGCTTTATATGGTGCAGCCCACTTTGGTCATAAGGGCATTGTTAAAACAGTTCTGAAGCATGGAGCTGACCTGGAGGCAAAAGCTCATGCAGTTATCTCTGCATCAGCAGAAGGGCATATAGGCATTGTTGAGCTACTGCTTGACAGCAGCATAAATATGAATGTGTATGGAAGACACATGAGCGATGCATTATGTGCTGCAGCACATGCAGGCCATGAGGGAGTAGTTAGGCTTCTACTTGAATGGGGAGCAGATCCAAATATTCAGGGAGAAGATGGACAAAGTCCCCTGCATGCTGCATCACTTGAGGGTTTTAAAAATATTACCCAGTTACTTATTGACAATGGAGCAGATGTAAATATGCAGGGAGGAAGTTATGGCTATGCCATTTGGGCTGCAATGTCAGAGGGCTACAATGAAATTGTTGAGCTGTTGCTTCAATATGGAGCAAGTACGAGTGTCCATAGTGGTTATTCTACTGAGGCTCTTGTAGTTGCATGTAAATGTGGAAACAGGAAAGTTGTTGAGCAACTTTTGGATGAAGGAGTAGATGCTAATGAGGGAGCATATATAGTAAATCAACTTTTGAATGAAGGAGTAGATGCTAATGAGGAAGAATACTATACATGTATAGTAAATGAAGATGGGGTGCAATATAGCCATATTCCACTGCATGTTGCATCAGAGTATGCTTCAGAAGATATTGTTAGGTTGCTCCTTGAAAAGGGAGCCAATGTGAATATAATTGGAGGATACCGCTGGGGCACTGCACTACAAACTGGATCTTTTCATGGCAAAAAGGATAGTGTCCAACTGCTCCTTGAATGGGGAGCCTATGTGAATATGCTGGCAGGAAGTTCTGCTCTCATTGCTGCATCATCTGGGGGTCACAAGCCAATTGTTGAACTACTCCTTAAATGGGGGGCTGATGTCAACTTACATTGTGGACTCGGAGATGCCAATGATTCTGCTCTCATGATAGCATCATTTAAGGGTCACAAGCCAATTGTTGAGCTACTCCTTGAATGGGGGGCTGATGTCAACTTACATGGTGGGAATTGTGGATCTGCTCTCATTTATGCATCATTGTGGGAACTTAACAATAACAAGTCAATTGTTGAAATGCTGCTTTCACAAGATGCTGATGTTAACTTCTGTGATAAAAGGCATGAATCTGCTCTTATCAAGGCTGCATCAGGTGGCAACAAGGACATTGTGAAGATGCTTCTTCAAAGTGGAGCTGATGTTAATATTCAGGGAGAAAAACTTGGCAGTGCACTTTATGCTGCAGCAAACAGTGATTTTTATGATACAGAGATTGTCCAATTACTTCTAGCACATGGTGCCAAGTACTTAGGGCCAATAGATGATACTTCATACCTGAGGGATCAGTATAACATTGCTTCAGATGATAGTGATTCAATGGATAGTGATAGTGACTCAATGATGCAGAATACTGATCCAGATGATTGAAATTTATGTTTCCCTTTCTGTTCATGTATAACATAGTCTATGTACCCCTGCTTAGCAACTTCTATGTATGAATCAATAAAAGGATACAATATTAAGTGCAACCACAACAGACAACCAATGATTAAAAGGGGAAAAAGGTAGGATGCTAGAAATGTATATACTGTACATATACCCATGCCATTCATTATCTGTAATTTATTATTGCCACCACCTCTTTCCACTTATTGGCCCTCCAGGACCTGTACTCCCACCGAGTTCGGCTACACCGTCGCAGTGATGATACCTACAGCAATACCGTGGTCGTTTTCTTCGTCCATCTCCGAATCTTCTTCTGGACCGTCGTAAGAGCATGTGTGGGTCAGTATATGGTGTGACTTGAGGTGTATGTAGGTTTAAAAGAAAATGGGAAGGAGTGAAACATCAATGAAGAGGATTTGATAAGGGAATTTCGAAAGAAAGGCCATGGAAGGGAAGAACTTACTCTATTACATCCCCCATCTCAACCTCGTCAACTTTATCTTCTACATGAGACGGTCTTGTGGTACGTGGCCGCCACAGATGGGCCAGATATATTGCCTGTCCCCGAAATCCTTTCTTGTGCGTTCTCTCGCCCTCGAAGCTCCTCTTCCTGTTCTTGTTCCTTGAGCATGTCAAGAAGCAAGGACCACTATCCGGACGGAATCGAGCTTGACTTCCATCTCTCCATCCGCTTCGCGGTCTCTATCAACGGACAGATGCAACTGCTCTCATTACGTTATTGAAAGAAACCGGTCGGAGGTTACGGGCATAGATGCTGGTGCGGGTACTAGAGCAGGGCAAGAAGGTGGTGCATTAAATGAGTCGTCGCTCATCATCGTGACGTTGAGCAGAGTCGGTAGGGCGAGATATTGATGTCGGGGCTGCGGTGGCCACACCTGCGTTGTCCGATTGGTTGGCTGCGTCTAATTCTTTGTTGTTAGCCCCGCTAGAAGGGCCATCGGCGTCGGCGTCAAGATCGGTTGGTTCTGCTTCAACGTTCCCCTCTGTTAAAGTTATCTTATCTAATCATATAAGATAACATATATCTTATCTTATCTCATATAAGATAATACATCATATCTTATCCTATATATTAGGATATACAAATTAGATGTACATACATGCGTATATGTATTCACATACATATATACACGTACATATACATACATAGGATACTGGAATATCCTATAGTCGCTTGCGTCATCCCATTACTGCGGTAGACGCGTCATAGCTGCGCTAGACGTCATATTATACGTCATGCACAGCTCTTCCTCTATTTACTATACTTTGTACTTATTAGGATACTAGTAGTATATAAGACTACCTGTACGTAGGTACAAATAAGAACCTTCCTTCTCCTCTTACCACCACATCCTACATCCATAGGATAGTGAGTTATCGTTCGAGGTCGTCACCGCCACTCTACACTCCACTCTAAGTAAGTATTCACTTTAATACTTAGACGCTGCGCTGCTGGGCGTATCTTCGTCAGGTTATGGGCCCCGACATGGTATTGCTTGCATCACCATCGCCTCCAGGCATGTTACCATGCAAGATGTGTGAACAGGTATAGTATTGTGCGGGTCGGAGACCTGAGTGGCATCCGTCAATTTAACTGAGTTCTTGTACCTGACATACGAGCTTATGACATGCGCCCGGACCCTAGGGCTTTAGGGGGATCTCCTTGCACCCAGGGATAAGGGTACCACCTATGTTTCTCAAGGCTGGCATGGCAACCTTGACCCCCATGGAGTTATACTTGCCCTCCATGATGTGACTGGGGTATTCATGCACGATATTCCATTATAAGGCCCTTAGCGCCTTTAGTTACTGTATGTAGATCATATGGCCCGTAGTAACTTTCACAAAGTATAAAGGTCGTGCTGGGGTCCCATTGTGGACCATACACGCAGACTATTAGGCGTCCACTCCTAGAGAGCGCCTTAGATTAGCCGTTGGCTCTGCTCAAAAGGCATCCACGTATACTTTCATATTGTTACTGGGAGTGCTTATAAAGGTGGTCACGGACGGTTTATGGACCGGACACCTTTCATTTTCCAAAGACAACTGGTACCTCTTGGGACCAGGCAGTTGCCGCAGGCGCACTGCAGTCCGCGGACCTTATGCATGTCATACTCGTTTACAGGTCAGGCACACAAGTCTGGTACATGTTCCTCGGATCGATCCTGGTGCTAGGCATTATTATGCTTGGCTGTAGCTCATAACGCTGCACGCAAGGTTGCTGTCGTATTCGTTATGACACCCTCGCCTAATGAAGTCGTTGTCGTTTATGTAATGACACCTTCATTAATAAAATCCTTAAATAGATATAAATCATTGAATTAATAAATAATCCATCAAACGATCAATTGATTTTATCTCAATCAATCGTTCTATCATCAAGAAGCAAGAAATAACATTTCTCGCTCACCCATCTCCCTTACAAGGCCATCAAACCTTGTTCACCGACATTTCCATAAGGTTTTATAAATATAAACCTTTATCGACATCCTTGTCATGTCTTCTTTTACCAAAGAAGAAGACAGCGCTTTATGTTCCCTTGTCACCGAATTACAAGGAAACAATTATCGTGCTTGGACACGACAAATAACGGCATACTTTCAGATCTCAAATCTGATGGTATTTATGTGTCCCGTTATTCCAAACGCAATCCCTGCTCACCTTAAAGCAGTAATTGCACCGATCACTGCCACCAATAAGGCAGCAATCGTCATACAAGCAGATGAGCTTGTACAAAACGAGAAGGCGTTACACGCCATTAAGCTCAGATTGTCCTTTACAATCTTTGAGCTTTATCAACACGTTTACAACGCAAGACTCCTGTGGATGTTCTTGCAAGAACGTTACAAAGATGATTCGCCAGCAATCCTCGATGGATCACTGGACAAAATAGATCATGATCGATCTATAAATAAAATCATCACTCGTTATAGACACATAGCAGCACAGGGACATCAATTTCCGGCTGCTCATCTAAATAAAGCACTTACGACCATCAGGGCTGTTCCATTAAAATGGATCAACCAAACAGCGGCTACATCATCCGTTACCGCTATCAATACGAATTACTCTAGCCCTACGGCAGTTCGTTCAGGAAACACTGCCACACAAGTTGGACCAATCAGAGTCCAGCAACTTGCTAGTGAAATTCGTTCATCATGGTCGTTACGGCATAAGGCTATAAGACAATCACCTCCGTCAATGCAAGACCCTAACTTGCATACGGAACATTGTTTAGCTAAAACCTCCTTAACAAACAAAGGCAAAGGCCGCTGCAGATGCTCACCGCATCCACAGCCTACACATTTGCGCTGGGAAGACTTTAAAAATAGTAGCAAGCCTGATTATATCAGGGGAGGATCTCCACTATTAGTCATACAGCCCGAATCTGATCCGGAATCAGATTCAACACATGATTCATTTATATCATGTAAATCAAATGTTTCCACGCCTTCACCTTTGTCATACGAGTCTTTGACGGACTCGTCGGATACAAGAATAACAAATTCCCAGGAGGAATTTCATGATGCTCATGAAGACTTCGAGCGTCATTATGGAAATTTCATGGCTATGAATAGCTATGATCAATGGGTAGAAGAACAATATAGCATAAACTTAGATAATTTCTGGAAGATATATATGTAATATATATAAATTGTCATCAACACAAGAGTATTGTGAAGGATCACTCCTTATAAATCCGATTACTTGTCACACAATTTATATTCAAAATAAGGAAATCGTGTAGGCGTATGCCTTGCAATCCCGATTACTTATATACAAATCTTTCTGGTGGTATTAAGCAAGGATCATTATCATTGCCAGAATATACCGCGTTCAAGGGAATTTCGATCACTTGAAGAAAGATCATCACGCTTGTCATCATATACAAGCATCAACACATATTATCTTCGTCATTCAGAAATATCTATAATGTCTACACTATAAAAACAATATCCTTAAAAAGCTCTCCACATATGCAAACCGATGTCTATAGTCTATAGACGACTATAATCTATTTGCAGATAACAGTAATATGTTACCTTTGAGAAAGGTTCCTTGCCGTTGAAACTTATACGGTTTTGAAAACGTCTCATAATATGGTTTCCTACACTTGAGAAGGCTCCTTGCTGTTGAAATAGCACAGTCTTGAAAGTATCTCATAACACTGTAGTCGCAATAGCAGTTTCAAACTGCTGAACATTATCTGTTGGAGATAACAAATTTCTTGGTATAAACACCGTCATTCTTTAACGACGTTAGCAAGGATTTATCATCATTGCCAGAATACTGTCGCATACAAGGGAATTTCGATCACTTGTATAAGAATAGACTTTCATGCTTATCTATATAAGCATCTATAAACGTCCAGAGTATCTTTGTACTCAACCTATAAAATGAATTGTTCGGCGGCGTCTTAACGCTCATCCCCTTTTCATATTAAAAATAGGTTTTCCAATAACAGGACAGACGTAATTAAAATACCTCGAAATAATTCTTATAGCTTTAAGAATTGTGGATTATAATTCTAAATGATTATCTATAGGAGCCAGATCATCCTTGAGTGAAACACATGTACCATGACCATATACGTTGACCAACGTCGTTATGTTGGATAATGTATTGTGTGAAACACAAGAACGGTTACATCTTTTTATAAAGATGATAAATTGACGAAATCATTGATTTCTTTAATACATGAAGATGATTTTTACAAATCATCACATGTTAAATAAGAATACTGTTCACATCACGTATATAATTAAAACGTGATAAATAGATCATGTCAAAAATATACATGAATCTATCAGGCTAAAAAACGCAATATCAATCCCTGTCTTGATTGAGGGGGAATCATTGCAAATAAACAAGTCCATTACAACTTGTATAAATGACCAATCAAAACAAGTATTCGATATAACTTGTAAACAAATACAATCATGGATGCGTATTAGATATAGGCCCATAATAATGGTCATCAACTGTATTAGAGGAGGAAGCTCCCTCGATAATATACAGATGCCTGAATACGAACAAATATATGTATTGGAGTTTTATCCCCGTCTATTGTATAGAGAAGGCTCCTTGCCGTTGAAACTTATACGGTCTTGAAAGTGTCTCGTCTTTACAATATGACATTACACTCCTGACAAACATCCTAGTCAGGAACGTGTATTATATGGAATGCCAGGTTAATGCATATCTCAAATAAGCTTGTCTTATGGCTTATCGCAAATAACCTCACATATCCTCTCCATACATATAACAGTATTTTCTTTATAAGAATCAATGGTAGCTTAAATCAAAAGAAATAGTTATGTCAATCTTGCGCCAATTCCTTTCAAAATACAGATTCTCAGTATCGTTCTTACGATATTACGGTTGGATTATTGGAATACATTTAGTTCCTTGCACAGATCTTGGCCCTCAAAAGCTAAAGATAGGAACACCTTGCGTATAATCCAACACCCTCTTTAATTAACTCTAGTTCTTGGTCTCATCCGAACAATGGAGAATTTCCTTACACAAGTTTTGACGGTTTTCAGGCTGGTTAACAATATTTATATATTGTCGATCACTTGGGGATACAGCAGACCCAATACTGCTACGAATATAAACTTGTACAGGTCAACCTTTGAATGGGTAGCAATATTTACATATTGTGGGTTATTCAGGGGCACAACAGACCCAATACTGTTATGACTTCGAAATATCGTTATGATCTTCCTAGCGGTATTAGCAAGGACATTTTGTCATTGCCAAAATATACCGTATATGAATGAGCTTCGGCCAACTCATAAGGAGGATCTTTATAAATAATGAGTTTCGGTTCAACGTTGTCATTATACGTTGAACATCAAAAAGGATATTCAAGATCATTCGACGAGACTTCCCCCATTTGCGTTCTATATCTTATTGCATCTGGATAATGCATAAAGATCAAATAGAACCAGGGTAGAACAAGAATTAACAGAGTTGAGAGGACATTGCTTGCCAACGGACTACACGTAACAGAGGAATAATCCTTGTTTAAGGATTAATATAGGCTGTACTGAAAAGGAAACCTATATCGGATAACGTCGCAGTTATACCTTCCCAGTAGACGTGTTCATGTTGAATATATCGTCCAAAAAAAGATAGTCATTGACACTTAAATGACTTAGAGGTCTAAATCTCGTTCATACGAGATATTATATAAGTGTTTGTTCTTCTATACAAACACTTATAATTATACTTGTCGTCAAAACAAGTAAATCCTCTTCGTCGTAAGAATCTATATCAAAAATAGATTCAATATGCTATAATGGGGTAGCGCCTGCCTTGCGCAAATCCCCAAATATACAAGTATGAGTGAATGCGGAACGTTGATCGTTCTCGGATCCTCAATTAAAACTTGTCATGACAACGGTCGTATCCCTGTGGGTGTAGACCTTTAAAGTCATATTCGTATCTTGTATCCATACACAAGGTACAATAAATATAGCATATATATAAAACAAGATCAAACATCTTGTACACAGTGTCCAATAAAGGATTACATCATTAATGATCGTCGGGTACGGCAGACACAATACTGCCAGCAAATTATCTTATTAAGATAAAATGCGCCGGGCACTTATAGCAGTTATTACTGCTGATCATATATGATAAAACTCTTTTATAATGACTACCAAGATATATTGCAAATGTGGATGACCACCACATATAAGTCAAGTAGGGAATCACATCTGTATGAGCATCCAGCGAAATGTATCTGGATTCACTTACACGATTAAAAATACCGAGTAAACTTGTACAACGCGAGACAACAACTCGCATACAAGCTCGAATTTAATAATCGTCATATATGCTCAGGAATTGGATAATGATGAAGTTCATCTCGTTATTACGAGATCAGGAGATTCGTCTCCCCGCTGGTGTTGTGCGTTCCTATCAAAATAGGGATATATGGAATCACAACCAAATACAATCCTTTACGAAAGTGATTATAAAGGATTTAATGATATGCAAATCATCATACCAGACGGATTATCATCATTTACAAAAGACAAGATATACACACATATCTATAGAAGGGAACAGTTGTTATTCAATAGCAGACGGGTCAAAATGCTTATACAAGCATAAGTCCTTTAAAGACCCAAGGACTTCGATCTGCTGGATAACGAAGATATTCTTTAAGACACATGGTTGAACTCTTTATCGAAATTTAAAAAGGAGTTTTTATCGATATAACAGAGATGTAAACCATGATGTATAAGAATCATCTGGGCAACAGTCTATAAACATAATTCGCTTGTCGTCACACTTGTCTTTACAAGGACGAGCAATTATATTAGACCACATACAATTACACTTGTTACTACAAGTAAAATTGTCACGCGTGCAACTTGTCGATCAAGTGAACACGCCACATCATATTCTCATATTGCTGTGCAAAGAGAATATATACTCCTTTACGATTTAAGGTGCTAGTCACCTTTACACCACATAAGGCGTTGGACGCCTTTAAATATAATAGGAGAACACACGAGTCAGCGTACATAATTTGAACTTGTAAAGAAACAAGGAATAATTATTGCACTCGTTACACATACGAGCAGAGAGTATTTGCAAGGGAGGAAGCTCCCCTTGTAGAAATACTATACTCGTCTAAATAGTTCATTTAGGAAGACATGTCAAGTTTTTACTTGACAATGCGACATATACACACTCGCATATCCATCAGAGGATTCTTTTCACACAAAGAATCATCGTCATATATCTCGCTATTTATATAGCTTGATATTTATGCAAGTTGTTAAATGTTATTGTTTACCTGCCAAAAATATTCATTCAGCACTTAAGGATATATACTTATCCTTTATCAAACAAAGTAATAAATCATATCAGAGACAGCGAAGGCAGTAGAACAAGCCCCTTCTCGATAAAATATGATTTCACACACTTTGTAAGGCTTGAAGCCTGGGGGTGCCTTTATAAATGGATATTATCAATATGACAGGAAACTCGATTTTTGATAAATCAATTCAAACAATATACGTCATTGAATTGACTTTTCGACAAAGTCATATCCTATACCTTTAGGATCATACAATGATAAATATTGTATAACGTATACAACAAGCATTATAGGAATATTAAAGAAATATATAATACAAGGGATTAAGGTGAAAGCAGCATATAGTCTGGATCCCCATACTTGTACACGAAACGAGAGATCTTCCGTGAAGACTTTCAAGTCTTGCAATTCCGGTGACTCGTATAAAAATATTTCATATATTCCTGGATAACTTAGCGAGGGGGTGTGTTAAAGTTATCTTATCTAATCATATAAGATAACATATATCTTATCTTATCTCATATAAGATAATACATCATATCTTATCCTATATATTAGGATATACAAATTAGATGTACATACATGCGTATATGTATTCACATACATATATACACGTACATATACATACATAGGATACTGGAATATCCTATAGTCGCTTGCGTCATCCCATTACTGCGGTAGACGCGTCATAGCTGCGCTAGACGTCATATTATACGTCATGCACAGCTCTTCCTCTATTTACTATACTTTGTACTTATTAGGATACTAGTAGTATATAAGACTACCTGTACGTAGGTACAAATAAGAACCTTCCTTCTCCTCTTACCACCACATCCTACATCCATAGGATAGTGAGTTATCGTTCGAGGTCGTCACCGCCACTCTACACTCCACTCTAAGTAAGTATTCACTTTAATACTTAGACGCTGCGCTGCTGGGCGTATCTTCGTCACCCTCGAGATCTGCGTCCGTTCAACAAACGGAACAAGAAAGGGCGGGGTGATGGGCTTCCATAAGCGGTTTGATGCACTTGTAATAGGGGCGACGAAGAGCGCTTGGGCAAATAGACACGGTGAATAAGCCTGTCATGTGGCGGGTCAGGTCGATTCGGTGTAGTAAGAAAATAAAGTTCGTACATATGACAATCTGGAATTTGGAACTTTGACCGGGCTGCCTTTGATATTGGAACTGGGTATAGATAGAGGCGCCACACGGCTGACAACGGTCGCAAAGTTCTTCACGTTTTTCAAACCCGCATAATTGTCAGGACTCAGAACACGAGAAAAAAGGTAAAAAAAACGTCGCACTTGAAAGCCTTCACGCTCGCCTGCCATTCCCGTCCAATCTCTACTCTGATCTACACTCTTATAAATCCTCCTCGATAATCAACACCTAGTTGCAAAATATCCCCATCCTCAAGTTGAAACGGTCTCCTGATTCGCAGGAATCAATCTAACGCGTTCGAAAACGTGAGATATCGTTTCTCGACGCAAGTCTCCGCATGGGCGCCAGGGACAACTTTGGATTTGAATGTAATTGGTGCCTAGGGCATTGATGGCGACGAGTCACATTCTGGAAGTGTCCGTGGACCAGCTCGTGCGGGATGGGTTGGATGCAGAAGGTGTGCCGTGAGTTGCACCGGCGCCCGAGTTGGGGGACGGCTGGGGTGAGGGACCAGCCGGGTACTGGAAGGCCGCCCAGAATGAGAGGGTGCGAATGAGATAGAGGTGTTGTGTTGGGAAGAACGCTGGCGACGACGTTTGGGAGCTGGGTGGGAGGTTGAAGAGTGTGGTGAGCGCCACTAGCAGAAGGCACGGGGCTTGTGTTGTTCGCTTGCTGGGCTACCGTCGTTGTTCAGGTTAAGGTTCGGTTTATGCGGATGGCGCAGAGGGAAAGGAAGGATCTGGGGCGATGCTGTTGGAAGTTGTAAACAAATGTATGTTGCGATTGCGGGTAGACGTCTGGCATTCCATTTGTGCTCATTATGCGCGTTGCATGCATGACGATGTGCCTATGTTGGTTGCGATGAGATCGTGTTCATACGAATCGGGATCCGGGCCGACCGAACACTTTTTCTTCCACACGTATAAACTACAACACAAATACTCTCGCCGGTCGTTTACTAGATCCACGCTTCGCCGTCGCATGGCCTGGGCAATCCGTGGGATCGAACAATGCCACACACTCCTTGCCCCGTATCTTTTCCAAGTTCCAAGTTCAACCCAACGTTGTCAAAAAAAACTATCCTTGTGGGACCGCTGGCCATCATTCTCTGAATCTTGATGCTCGCTTGAGTATTCTCTGATCTATCCGGCGACGCGGCCCATGTTTTCCGGGCTATCATAAAGCTAAAGCACACGGCGTCCCCGACAAAAAACTGTCCCCATGCTAACCCACGCCACGCATTGGTAAGATGAACAACAAAGGCTTGTGGAGGCACGTGCGTAGGGCGGGATCCATTTGTTGAAGGATCGTGTTGAGTGTGGTGATGTACATGTGCATGCACATAAAGCAAAACTACCCATTGCGGGCTCTATGACCCTTTCTTCATATTGGGCTTCAGTTTCCGTCTTGAACATATACGGTACAGACAATGAGGAAGGTATGGCAAGCGGCGGTGTTGGTACACGTTGAAGAGAGAACAGCTTGAAGCTGCATTGTTGAACGCTACCAATGGAATTGCATATATGCGCTCCAAAGCTTGAAGGACATGACTGATCATGCCATGCGGTAATTAGAACACCAAATGTGTCGTTATTCGAAAGGATGGACTCACGATATAGAATTCCCCATCCCGCCCTCGCTCACGTCATCTACTGCACGCTCTTCTGTCGGACGCCGTAGACGCTTCACCAGTGTCCCAAGTAGAAATGTATCTTATTCTTCCTTCTGGTCCTCGTCCACGTTGAAAAGCCGGGGACAAATGACCAACAGCACTAGGCGTTAGTCCACATGCTTCTTAGTTGAAGAAGCATCCAGCTTGGCTTACGAGAATGAACCGCCTGACACAGGCTTTGGTGCATGTCACGACTATGTTGGAGCTGGGTTTGCGTTGATCCCGCGTTCGCAGAACCGGTTCGATCTCCACACCCGTAAAGTTTCCACAGAAATATCTGGAGTATAAGAGATGTGACGAGTTTGGCGGTTGAAGAGTGAAGGCATAGAGAGAGAGGAAGGGGGCTAGACGGATGGATACGGAAAAGAGACTTGTTACGATGTGCCAGATCCGGCAGCTCGAGATGCGTACGGGCTTTATCACTTGATCCGTTTGGCGGACGGGTCCAAGTAGAGCCAGAGGTGCACTTCGGTTAATAATGGCGGGGAAATTGTTCTGCGATGAAGCTATACTAGCGCCATGTCATCAACACCACGCGATTAGATGCAGGAAAAAGTCCAGCATACCTTGAACCCACTAACGCCGGCCTGAAGATCTTTTGTCCTCTCCCTGCCACCATCACCGACAAATATGAGCTGCCTGATGAACAGCTTCTCCTCACTTGTAAGAGAAGCAAATACTGGACAGTGCCCGGGATGTCCCAACTCTCGCCACTGAATGACGGCGCGCTACGAGTGCTATGGATATGGAAAAGGGAGGAAGGAACCCGATGTGGACAGGATAACAGCGCGTTCTCCATGTGATGCTGGTTGCGAGTGGTCAGACGCCCTCGTGATCACCGGGGCCAGTAGGGTGACTTAGGGGAGGCCGAAGAGAGATGCTCGCTAGCAGGCCTAGACTAGGCATGATTGCGACGCGAATCGGTCCAACGTATTGTAATGGAGCGACGACGATGATTGTCCGTCATAACAGAATGGTGTCCATGACACGAAAGATGCTCGTCTGGAGAGCCTTTTAACACTCCATGCCCTTTCCTGGATGCCGTCGACTAGGAGGAGGAGCGGAACTGGCGTGGTAAATAGATCGGAGTGTCAATCCGACTCGGCGTGAGAGAAACTCACATCAGCGGCAACACCACCCAAGCACTGCCTCACGCTCGTCTGCCTCTCGCAATCGCATCCTCCCACAATGAGTGGTTACAAACGTGCACTATCAGTCAACTCCCAGGCTGACACTGAGGCTCAAAGTGAGATGAAGAGGGTGAAGGTGGATGACATGCATATGCAGCCAAGTTGCACTATCACTCAGGAGCAGGATATGGAAGTGGGCTCAAATTATACAGCTCAGGAGCACAGGTGTGATGGATCTCCATAGTTATTAGTCCATGCTCAAAATATAAAAATCTTAGCAGACAATCATCATCCACTGGAAATCATATTCAAGCTGGGTATGCACAGTGACAATGATTATCCAGTTTAAAAACTTCCACCTGGTTGCTAGTGTCCATATTTTAGGCCATGCCCAGGGCATCAAGTTGGACAAGTGCACTATAATTGCAGCAAATCAGATCATTAGTGTGTACAATAAATATTTCAAGACAGGACAGTGTTTCTGACTCAGGTGTTGACTCTAGCCAGCCATGAAACAAGCATTGGTAAATCTCACCATAAATTACCTACATGTGCTATGAATTACTGTGTTTTGCATGTGACGTGACGGTCACGTCACTTCTTTCCATTTCCGGTCTCCCCTCTTCGAAAAATCATATCTCGAGAACCACTGCGCGCTCTGCCTCGGCGTTTTTTTTCTGAGATGCCATGTAAATTAGCTAAATTATGAGGGGGTCCTGGGGCCGAAAAGATGAATTTTAGAATAAATCATTTTGAGGCTGCAGTCATCAGGTGGGAAATTGTGAATAGCCTCGTGGTAACGACGTGCATCTCACCGCTCAACTTCCATGGGTCGCGGTAAAGCTGTCTCAGAAGATGTACAATGGATCGTGGTTCGATTGGCGACGAAGATGAAACCGGACGAGATATCAATGTACGCTGGCATCAGCGTCAGAACAATCGAGCGCATACTGGCATATTTCCAGACTAATCAAGATGTTCCTGCACCGAAACAAGCAACACGTGCAAGGAAGGGAAAGCTCGGTGACACTGAGCTTCAGGTACGTCTCTTCTTATTGATTTTGAATAGTTTCTGACATATGCATAATGCAGCATGTATTCAATGCAGTCAATGACGTTCCCGATATCTATCTTGATGAATTACAGATGGAGCTGAAGGAGACTTTTGGGGTTTCTGCAGACAAGTCGACAATATGGCACGCCCTCAGACGTGAAGGATATACCATGAAAAAGGTGTGTAATAGCGTATAGCACACTATTGCTTGAGTTCACTTCCTTACCCCGATACGCTCAGCTATCCCGTGTTGCTATCGAGAGAAGTGCTGAAAAACGTGCCGAATTTGGAGCACGCATCGGAACCTATGAAGCTGAGCAACTGGTATTTGTCGACGAGAGCGCTGTTGATCGTCGTACGACGTACCGGGGAAGGGCATGGGCAATACGTGGCAACAAGGCCACTCAGAAAGCATTCTTTGTACGGGGGAAACGGTGCGTTACACATTCTAAAACGGGCAACGCACTGAACCGATTTCTTAGCTTCTCTATACTCCCTGCAATTTCATTGACGGAGGGCGTACTTCATTGCGACGTCGTTGAAGGCGCCTTTGATTCGAACTTATTTTACACCTTCATTGGCCGACTCTTGGACCGCATGCAACCGTATCCAGAACCTAATTCCGTAATTGTCATGGACAACTGTCGTATTCACAAACATCCTGCAATTTTAGACTTGATAGAGTCCCGGTGAGTGCCATCATTATATCTATCAACTTATATTGACTTATCGAACACTTTCTACAGTGGTATGCGGTACGAGTTTCTCCCACCGTATTCGCCCGAC
Organism: Amanita rubescens; assembly: GCA_015039365.1. Taxonomy (NCBI): domain Eukaryota; kingdom Fungi; phylum Basidiomycota; class Agaricomycetes; order Agaricales; family Amanitaceae; genus Amanita; species Amanita rubescens. Next base: position 138,386 of record WION01000032.1, read on the forward strand.
TACAATCCCATTGAGCTCGCGTTTTCTGCCTTGAAATACCACCTTCGACGTGATGGTGAATACATTCGCATGGCGCTGACAGATATGCAAGTTGAAGAAATCTATTCTATTCTCCGTCAGGCTGTCTTTCGGATGCCAGTGGCTGATGTGTTTGGTTGGTACAGACATTGTGGCTATGTGTAGGATACTAGGCTGTAACGTGTATTACATCTCCGTTCATATTGTGCTCTTCGAAAAATATATGTGTTGTTGGTAAGCTTTGACAGGATGCCAAGCTTGACTCAAACATGAGGGAGTCGGACCAAATCCATTGTCAAACTATGCAAACGAATATACGCCCGGGGAGAAACGGAACTTCGACAACACGGTTGAGGATGTTCCGGAATGTGTAGATGAGAGCGATAGCAACTTGAGGTAGATTAGGCGTGGGTTGAGGTACAACGGGTGTTTTCTATGACCTGAATGAGCATACACAAGGGATGAGAAACAGTAGACGGACTTTGATTTGACGAACAACCTGAGCTTGGTATCCCCGTCGAATATGACGTGGAGAACGTAATACTCCTCGCATGCGCTGGTTCTGGAACCTGCCCGCTCCGGCCCTTGCTTCATGAGGCATGTGTCAGGCTGGGTCCTTTCCGCAGTGCAATGACTCGGAGTTGCGCATGGTGGTGATGACAGCAGATATGCCACCACTGAGCGCAATGTGCTGGGATTAAGCTGCAGAGCAGGATGTTCAGCGTGAGGAGATGACAGCGATTGCTGATTGCTTTGGATCTTAGTGATCATCTGTACGTTGGAAATGAAGGGACATCAAAATGGAATGGGGCACGATGCATGAATCAGAGTGATGATACAGAGTTGGTAGACGGGAGAGGCTGAAGTGCTGGGAGAGGCTGAGGCCGAAATGCTCAGTGAGCACTGAGTACTGAGCGTCGCATGAGTATACTTGAGTTGTAGTACATAGCTGTTGGCGTGTTACATCATGTGACGTGATGATATTATGACCCTGCATCCATCAACGCATTGAATGGAGCGCAAATGAATTGATTAGACGACGGCACACCAAGTTTGTATCGCTGCAATACAGCCATGACAGTGACTACACCAAAAATGGCAAAAGTGCCTGTGCTCTGGCCGTAGTGATGGCCCGAGGTACCACTGTGAGTACACACCGTGCTTCTGCTTTATAAGTAACGTACCTTCCATAGCTACTTTTTGCCCCTCCATCGTGTATCATCCACCCACGCAATGGGAGCTGGCGCCGCCAAGAAATGCAAGGAAGCAGCCAAAGCACGACAATTAGCCCTCAGGATGTCTGCAGACTCTGCGTCGCGCCAAACCACTGCACCTGGACCTGAATCGCTTCAGGATGCCCCACAGGAGATGATTACTGCACCTACCATTCCAAAGCGGGGAAGGGGTCGCCCTCGAAAGCAACCCATCGATTCCACTGTCCCGGCTCCACGTGTTGTACCAAATCGGGCTTCTCGTCAAGTCAATATCGCCGCCTCGACATCTAGCAGCAGTTCCAGCACATCCGACTCTGAGAAGCTCCCAATCGAGACGGTTTACAGTGGCATTCAGCCCACTGCTCAGGCTCGCAATGCCTGTGATGCGGCCGACGAGGTCACTGACTCTGAAGATGATTCAATGTTATCTTTGGATGATGTGGAAAGCAGGATTGACGTAGATGATGGCTCAGACTCCGATGACTCGGTGTTGGTGGTGTCAAAGAAGAAGGCGCGTACAACAAATGCGGGAAAGAAGCCGCAAAAGGGCTCTGGGAAAAAGAGAGCAGCAGGACTCGGAAACGATGGTGAGTACGAACTTGTTGATATTGATTTGGGTGATTATCAACTGATTATTGCGATAGATGAGCGAACTTACGGTATTTGAAATCAAGATACGGATCAATGACGTTGCAAATAACACTTGCACGCCCGACAAAATCTCGTCGACGATCAGTTGGGAACTCCTTCAAGAAAAGTTGCTCGAGACGTTCAATGTGCACTTTTCTGGGCTTCACATCCAATATCGGCTCAGTACAGAGAAGAAAGATGCGCTGTATTGCGATTTGACATCACAAAAGCAACTTGATACGTTGATTGATTTCATCCGGCCAAAGAGGGGTAATTCTAAGCTACCCATCGTAGATCTTTACAACAAGTGTGATATCCGAGCCGAGGCGGATGGAAAGGTAGGTATACCGGTCCTTCTAGTATTGAGTAGAATCCCTGTTAACGAATATCTTATAGAAGACAAAGGGAAAACAGAAGGGGCCATCGAGCACAAGTACATCACTCTCTGACCGCCATTCGGCTGCCGCACATCAAAGCGCTGACTCAGATAAGGATTGGGAGAAGCGTTGCGAAATCCGGAAAAGTCTTACCGAGCTTCATCACTGCCCAACGCATAGCCACCCGAGTAAGAAAGCACTGTGTTGGAAAGACCAGGATCATTGCTACCCGATTACCGAAGGAAATCTGAACTTGTGGGCTGATCTACATGTATGTGACTCTTACCAGTGGCACTGAATATCTACTTACTCTACCGTGACGTAGCATAAAGATCCCGATACCTATTCCTTGACCAACATTCCTGCCGAAATTGGGGTTCATCGGAATGGTTCACGTTCAAGAGCTCCGGCATCAAAGCTAGGCAACCAAACGTGGCCACCATACGCCAATGCCGGTGGATATCCGGCTCCCATGTACATGCAATATCCGTATCCCCTACCAGGGCTGCCACATCAGCCGATCCCTCCTAGTACCGCTTACGTGAACCAGCCCCAAGCGAATGCTATGCCCGCTGTAGCCGAAACTGAACCTGACTCATACGAATACCCGCCTATTCCTCAATGGCTATGCCATTGTGATAGGCATCCCCGACGACAAAATTACAAGCTGGGCAGGTATGCACCTGCCTTTGACAGAGAAGGGTTTGTCTGTCTCGATCAGCTAGTTGGTTCCCAGATTACCATCAGCGACCTGTCGGATTGGCTTCAGATTGGAAGGGGAACGGCCGATCTAATCATTCGATGTGCTGAGCAGGATGTTTTACTCATCAAGAACCACAAATTCGAGTTGTTAGGTAGCGAAGCAACCTAGGTACTTTGATTGCCTACTTTTTACGACTTTACGACCTTACAATATCTCGTACATAGCATAGTAGTAGAGTAGTTAGCCGCAATATACATTGATTTTGCAAACGAATTCCGGTACGGTACTGAAAAACATGAACCTGCAGCAGCACACAGAGTCCACCGGTGCCTTTCTATATCCAGTGGCCTCAGGCTCCTCTTTCCAAGTAGTGAGTATGTATGCTAGGAGGGACACACGTGTGGATCGAAGAGATACGAGTATGATGCGGCGGATGAGGCGGGTGACTACCTTTGTGATCGGGGCCAACGATACGAACAGCCTCTCCTCCTTTTGTGACGCCTGTAAGCGCACCGTTGGCCTCCTCTTCCTCAACTTTGACGAATGTGGGGGGAGTACCGATGAATGGGAGAATGCGAAATATGGTCGTCGTGGTGTTCCTTGAGGGATTACTGAGTTGCATTGCTGTTAGAATACATCTGGGCAGTGGCAGACGAGGTGAGAGGTGGTATTGCTAGGATCAACGAGGTCGGCAACTAGGTAAGAAAGGTTGCCTCAAGGTGAAAGGTAGACATATCCAGAAATGAATCAGACGCCCGATCTAGTGGCAGGATGACATTGCTGGTGCTCACCTTTACCCTGGTCCTCAACCTTTGACCCTCCATCATCCTCCAGACGTGCGATATGTTGATTTGAGGGCTGGGATCCATAGGCGCATTTGCGGGCATGCTGCTCAAAATTATTATTTTTCATTTTGCCTTTCTAGCCCCCAAAACTGCGCCAGCATATAGATTATATGTGTGGGATTCCAGAAAAAAAACGCCGAGGCAGAGCGCGCAGCGGTTCTCGAGATATGATTTTTCGAAGAGGGGAGACCGGAAATGGAAAGAAGTGATGTGACCGTCACGTCACATGCAAAACACAGTAAGCCAACTGTGATCTAGATAAGTATAAGCAGTGGCTGACACCACCTGATCCATCCACCAATTTCAATAATGCACTTAAAAATCACTTGGACGACACTGGGTCATGGCTTCTCAACAGTCCTACCTATTTGGAATGGAAACAGAGAGATAACTCATTCTTGTGGATTCATGGTATCTGTAAGTACAGCATCAGGTTTCAGTACTTTAATTAAGCATTTCTGTAGCTGGCTCAGGAAAGACTATTCTCTGGTGAGCTTATTGCATTTTGTTTGCTACCTACCATTTAACATCTCCAAAGTTCAACCTTGATAAAAGCCATTAAACAACAGACTGACAACAAAAATTCCAGTTTAACTTACTTCTTTTGTGATGTTTCAAACATCAACAAAGGAACTGCAAGAGGTCTCCTTTGCTCATTAGTTTTCACCCTTTGTACTCCCCAGAACCAAGAAGTACTCAAGGATTTATTTCAAAAATGTAACAATGGGCACCAAAAACCATCAGATCATGATTTATATGAAGTGTTGAGATCCTACTTGTCTGGATTTCAGGATGTCTACTTATTCATTGATGCACTTGATGAATGTGCCAATGTGGAGGAAGTACTTGACCTTGTGAAACTCATTAATAGGTGGGGCATCAGAAGTTGCCACCTCCTTGTCACAAGCAGGAAGGAATTACCAATTGTCAACTCTTTAAGACAAGCAATGCCCACTGAACTGTATCTCACTTCCATGCCAGTAAATCAGGACATTGCAAACTATATTGATCATATGCTGTTTTATGCAACTGAGCTTAAAACATGGAACCCATGTGCCAAGGAGCTTATCAAAGTTACTCTTACAAAGAAGGGAAAAGGAATGTGAGTATGGCTCCATCACCTGTCAGATGCTGGATCACAGAATAATTATGATAGGTTTAGATGGGTTGCCTGTCAATTGGAAGAACTAAAACATTGCAGCAAAAGTGACAGCATGTTGAGACAAAAGCTTAATGGTCTCCCTACCACATTGAATTCCATATATGACCAGATTCTGACCAGAATTGAAGAAGCAGATGCCATGAATGCCATGAAGCTACTTCTATGGCTTACATTCTCTGAAAGGCCAATACATATAGAGGACTTGGCCATAATTCTTGAATTTGATGTGGAAAGCCAGCAATTTGATGTGGATGCCAAGTTGCATTATCCTGATGATGTGCTCAAGATTTGTTCAAGCCTTGTCACCAAGATGGAGGATGAAACTGTTCAGTTTGCGCATGCATCTGTCAAAGAATATTTTCAGAGTGACAAAAGAAAGATAGGCTCATCTGTGGAAGTGGATCCTTGCTTTGGCCACTGTTTTATTGGACAATGCAGCCTAACATACATATTGCAAAGGAGGCAGGTGATTCCCCCTGATGGTGGCAAAGACCCATCTGCTGCAGCAAGATTCAAGAAGTCTTTGCTTCAATATGCTGCATATTTTTGGCCAAAGCATATATTAGCATGTAAACAAGAGTCAGCTGTAATGAAACAAATCTTGAACCTGTTTGAATCTCAAAACTTGACATATTGGGTCCATGCTTACAACTATGACTGGGGCTATAACTTTGTAAGAATGATATATCCCAATTATATTCAAATTGCTGCCCTACATGGCTTGATTGAAACAGCTAAACAGCTGATGTCACAGCCAATAAGCAGTGTGGAGTGTATGGAAGCTCTGGAGGGAGCAGCATCCAATGGACATATGAAAATGGTTACACTACTATTGGAGAAAGGAAACATTAAAGTTGCAAGTTATTTGTATTGTTGGGCTCTTGAAGAAGCATCAAGGGGAGGTGAAACTCAAATTGTTAGCCTATTGTGTAAACATGGAAAAGATAGTGATGTACTTCAGAAATGCATAAATAAGGCTATTGAGTCGGGAGCATCTGCTGGAAAAATAGAAACTGTTAAACTGCTTATTTATTGCAGTGGTCCAAATTTAAAGATAAAAAATGCTGTGACCCAAGCAGCACACAATGGTCATATCAAGTTAGTTCAATTGCTACTTGAAACAGAGTCAGATGAGAAGAAAAAGATGAAATTAGCTCTTACTGCTGTATATTGGGCAGCAGTATATGGTTATAAGGCTGTTGTTGAGCATTTATTGTCAAAAGTAGAGCTTTCCAAGACTAGTGAATCATTGGTATCATTGCCTGTATCAGATAATGTAGTTCTTGCTGCATCAAGGGCAGGGCATGTAGATATTGTTCAGCTGCTTCTTGACAGGGGCAGAGAAGTGAATTACAATGTGTATAGAAGACAAGTTAATCATGCTTTATTTGCTGCAGCAAAGGAAGGCCATGAGAGACTGGTTGTGCTTTTACTTGAACAAGGAGCAGATCCAAATATTCAGGGGCAAATTCTGCATGATGCAGCACTCAAGGGCCATAAAAACATTGTTCAGTTACTCATTGACAATGGAGCAGATGTAAATGCACAAGGAGGAAATTATGGCCATGCCATTTGGGCTGCAATGTCAGAGGGTTACAATGAAATTGTTGAGCTGTTGCTTCAACATGGAGCAAGTCCAAGTGTCCACAGTGGATATGATGATGCCAAGGCTCTTGTAGTTGCATGTAAATGTGGGTACAGAAATATGGTTGAGCAACTTTTGGATGAAGGAGTAGATGCCAATGAGGGAGCATATATGGTACTAGACAAAGTGTCACAACATAAGCATACTCCACTACATGTTGCATCAGAGTATGCTTCAGAAGATATTGTTAGGTTGCTCCTTGAAAAGGGAGTTGATGTAAATATAGTTGGAGGACACAGGGGCAGTGCACTGCACACTGCAGCTTATCATGGCAAAAAGGAGATTGTCCAACTGCTCCTCAAATGGGGAGCCAATGTGAATATTCAGGCAGGCACTTCACATGGTTCTCCTCTCATGGAAGCATCATCAAAAGGTCACAAGCCTATTGTTCAGCTACTCCTTGAATGGGGGGCTGATGTTAACTTACATAGTAGTGGAGAAAATGGCTCTTCTGCTCTCATTGAAGCATCATCTCATGGTCACAAGTCAATTGTTGAGCTACTCCTGGAATGGGGGGCTGATGTTAACTTACATTGTGAGGGCCCCTATGGCTCTGCTCTCATTGCTGTGGCATCATGTTGGGGAGATCACAAGTCAATTGTCGAGATGCTGCTTTCACAAGGTGCTGATGTTAACTTCTGTGATAAAAGGCATGAGTCTGCTCTTATCAAGGCTGCATCAGGTGGCAACAAGGACGCTGTGCAGATGCTCCTTCAAAGTGGAGCTGATGTTAATATCCAGGGAGAAAATCTTGGCAGTGCACTTTATGCTGCAGCAAATGGTGAAGTCCATAATACAGAGATTGTCCAATTACTGCTAGCACATGGTGCCAAGTACCTGGGTCCAATAGATGACACTGCCTACTTGATGGATGATGATTCCTCTGTGTCAGATGATAGTGATTCAATGGACAGTGATAGTGAATGACAGAGAATATTGACTCATATGATTGAAATTTATGCACCCATTTTGTTCATGTATAACAAAATCCATGTGCCCCTTCCATCTATGTCTGAATCAAAAAGAATAATACAAATATCAAGTGCAACCATTATAGAAAACCAACAAAAGGCTGTGGTTAAACAGGAAAAAAGGTAGGATGCTAGATATAGTGTTTCTATTTCCAGTCCTGCAGGACCGAAAAAGACCGGAACCGGACCGGACCAGGACCGATTTGGACTGGACTGCGGTCTCAGGTCTTGGCAGGTCCAAGGGCAGTCCGCTTCCGGTCTTTTTAAAATTTTAAAATCAAAAAAACCGCAAAAGACCGGTCCAAACCGGTCTAGACCGCTCATAGTAAAGGGTGACCAATACAGTTGTATTCTACCATATTTTAGCTTTTTTTTGAGCACTCAAACGTCCAAAACGGTTGAGATCTGAGCTTACAATGGTAACTTTTGTTTGAAGCTATATATAATTTGTGAATATTGTTGTTGCAACACTCCAAGTAAGAAATTCTGAACATGGTTAATCCAACTATGTTCTAGTACATCCAAGTTATTTTTTGACCCATCAGCTATAGGAAATGGCTAACATTTGAGGTAGTATGATCTTGGGACTCTCTTTGGCACTCTCTTTGGCACTCTCTTTGGCTATGTTTGGCAGTCTCCTAGTATTGTCAAAAATGGTTCATGTGGCTTCCCTAGAGTGCAGGTGGGTGTGAGAGGGAGTGTGAGAGGGTGCAGTTGGTCCAATGGAGTATAGTTTATCAGTGGGAGGGTGAGGGTCAGCAACAATGGGTTTCATTCTCTCTTTGGTGATCTCTTTGGTGATCTCTTTGGCAATGTTTGGCACTCTCCTGACTTACCTGGAGTGCAGTTGGGTGTGATAGGATATGAGAGGGTGAGGGTTAGCAACACTGGGTTTCACATGTGATGGCATGGCTTATACTATTATATTGATATTTATGTTGTCTTTTGTAGTTTTACATCAATTTCAACATTGCAATTAATTGTATGGGAGCCATAGGGACATGGAAAACAATGTAAGGACTGGTCTAGACCGGTCCAAGACTGGTCCTGGTCCAGACCGGTCCTAACCAGTCTTTTTTCTGAATTTAGACCGGTCTAGCGGTCTTAAGTAGTGTTTAAAAGTCCGGTTGCCAGACTGGAAAAAAACCGGCAACCGGACCGGACCGATGCTCGGTTGCAACCGAACCGCAGTTGCGGTTGCCTTCAATTGAGACTGGTTTCGGTCTCGGTTGCCTCATACCTGCCATTTTAGGAAACCGGTTGAAGACCGGTTGCAACCGGTCTTTTATGGCAACCGGTAAGAGGGTTCTAGGGGTGGATTGGTCGGCGGGCAATTGGATGTCGCCCCTAATCGACCCTAATCCAGGGTTATGGTTAATGTCAGAATTTGAATGAATTTATGTTGTAGGTGTCAAATATGTCATTTTTAATATTATGAGGTGGATATTATGGGCTGGATAGGTGGATGGGTAGGTGTGTGTCTGATTACTACGTTAATAAGGGGGATTGAACTGCTTGGATGGGTGGATGCATAAATTGACACTTGGATGACATTGAACATATGTCACGAAAATTACATTAAATTATTCTAAGGGTTACAACAACATATTCTAAGGGTCACAGTGTAATTTTAATGTGTTAGATGGGTGCATGGGTGTATGACTGGATGGATCTGTGGCTAAATGGAATGATGTGAGGTGTTGGTGGGGTGGATGCATCGATAGAGACTTGGATGACGCTGTGCTACACCAGTTGTGACCGGTCTTGGATCAGTTGGCAACCGGTTCATCAAAAACCGGTTGCAACTGCAGGCAACCGGGGGTGCAACCGGAGCCAACCGGGGGTGCAACCGGAGCCAACCGGTTGCATCCAGTTTCGGTTTCGGTTGCGAAAAATAATAGGAGTGTCACAACCGGTCACAGTCCGGTCTTTTCCAAAATAGGAAAAAGACCGGACCAAACCGGACTTTAAAACACTAGTCTTAAGCGGTCCGGTTCCGGTCTTTTTGATATCAGGGACACCCTGGGACCGGTCCGGTCTCGGTCTTTCCTAAAAAGGCAATAAAGACCGGACTTTAAAACACTAGCTAGATATATACCCATGATGCCATTCATCATCTGTAATGTATTATCACTGCCTCCTCTTCCCACTTATTGACCCAACGGGGACCGGCACTCCCTCCGGTCCTGCATCGACTTCAGCTACATGTCGGCAGTTACAATACCTACAGTGACACCAACGTGGTCGTGTTCTTCGTCCATTGCTGAATCCTCTTCTTATCTGTTAGTACGGAGAATGTGTGTGCATCAGCAAATGGTATAACTTGAGAATGGTGGTGTACATAGGTTTGAAAGAAAATGGGTTGAACGAAAGATGATTTGATAAGGGAATTTCGAAAGGAAAGGCCTGACTGAACTCACTCTATCGCATCACCCATCTCAACTTCGTCAACTTCATCCACGCCATTACCAGTCCCCGAAATCCCTTCGTCCTCCAAACACTCCCCACCACTGGCACCAGCAGACAACGATACCTCGCACGTTCTCTCGCCCTCGACACTCCTCCTCCCCCGGTCCCCGCTCCTCGAGCACGTGGAGAAGACAAGGACAGCTGTCCGATGGAATCGGGCACAACTTCTGTTTCTCCACCCGCTTCACGGTCTCTATCGACGGACAAATGGAATCGCTCGCGTTCCGTTATCGGAAGAAGCCGGCCAGAGGTTACGGGTATAGGGGGTAGGGCAGCCAAAGCAGGACGAGAAAGTGGTGCAGCGTTGGATGAGCCGTCGCTCATCTCCGCGTCTTCACCGTGGCAGTGTTGAGCAGAGTCGATAGGGCGAGATGTTAGCGTTGGGGCGGCGGTAGCCACGCCCGCGTTGTCCGATTGGTTGGCCGCGTCTGCCAATTCTTTGTTGATAGCTGCGCTGGAGGGAGCGTCGTCGATCTCGACGTCCGCATCGGCGTGCGCACCGGCATCGTTAAGATCGGTTGGTTCTACTTCAACGTCTTCCTCGAGATCTGCGTAAGTTCGACAGAGCGAACAAGAAAAGGCGGGGTGATGGGCTTTGATAAGCAGTTTGATGCATTTGTGGTGGAAGGTGTGGAAGCATGGAGCGATGAAGAGCGCTTGGCGGACACGGCGAATAAATCTGTCTTGAAGGGTCAGGTTGATCAACGTACTACTATTAAGAAAGTAGTGCTCGTACATATGCAACAATCTGGCATTTGTAATTCCGCGGGTTTGACCGTGTTGCCTTTGATATTGGCACCGGGAACAGCGAGAGGCGCCGCTGAGGTTCTTCAAGTGTTTCAAAGCAGTTGTGCTGACCCCTATCGTCAGAAAGCAAGAAGAAAAAGTCGCACTTGAAAGCGTTCGCATTGGCCTGCCACTCCCATCCAATCTCCACGCTAATATTGACACTCTTATAAATATTCTCCGCCCCTCCTTGATAATCAACGCCTAGCTGCAAAATATCCACATCTTTGAGTTGAAACGGCCGACTCTCTTGATTCACCGGACTCGGTCTTTGAACGTGGTTCAAAAACTTGCCACTGGAAGACTTGGTATCCTTTATTAAACCTTTTCCTTCCTTTTCGACCCAAATCTCGGCGTTGGCACGAGAGACGACTTTGGATTTGAACGCGAGTCCGTTGGTGCCAGCGTCGACGGCGGGGAGACCAGTCTGTGAACCAGCCGATGTAGAGGGTTGGGTCGATTTCCCGTAGGAGCGCGTAGGTCGCAAGCGACGGCGCCGAACGGGAGGCAACGACGAGAGTCGAGATGCAGGATGAGCCGATCAGAACGTGATGATGGCGGGAGGGTGGCTGGGGTGAGGGAGCTGCTGGGTATTGGGAGGTCGCCGGGCATGGAGGGTAGGAAGAATGCTGGAGATGAAGTTTGGGAGCTGACTGTGGGGAGCGCTAGCAGAAGGCACCGGGCTTGTATTCGTTTGCTGGGTTGTGTTGATCACCGGCATTGTTCGGATTAGAATTCGGTTTTCGCCATAGCATGCTGGCAAAAGTGGATGGCGCAGAGGGCGAGGAAGGACCTGGGACGATGTTGTTGGATGTCGGGTTTGAGTTGGATTAGCGAAGCAGACGGGAGGTGTGTTTGTGATCATGGAACCGAGTCAGCGCGGCTTAGTACGGGTGTATATGGGATTCATCAACATCTATGCACGGGAGGAGCCTATATGCGCGTTGGGTGTGTATTTTTCACGGACCTATCGTTCTGGACTTGGCTGTAATAAAATAACGTCTCAAGCTTGCGCATCAATACATCGTCAGATACAAACGGACCACCGAAGTAGACAGGGACTTGGAATCTATCGTCAAGAAATTGGTCAAAAATTTCAGAGGCTCCGCAGGCGTAAGATACTCGACAGATTGCCAGGTTTCAGATTCTCGAATCGGGGAATGGAACTCAACGACCACCAATGCCGGCCCCAAAATGTATTTCATCGTTGGACTGACGTGGCAGACGTCGGCCGCAGTTAAGTAGTTAAGAGGGCGTGCAGTGCCACATGCTCTCGGCGAAGCATTGGTGCGTGAAGTGGATTGCGACGTGTCGGCGTTGACGCGATCACCACGTTCACATACATTAATGTTTTCCATCGAAAACATGTTCAATTACATTATGCTTCTTAACCGCCTCCATTTCCACACATATTCCGCTGCCTCCGAAATAGACCTGTATCTTGCATGTTCTATCATTCGTCGTGCTCCTCTTACACGTCGAAAAGCCAGGGACAAACAAACAATACTGAGGATCAAGTGCATGCTTCGCAGTGCGATACTGCCTGGTACAGGTAAATATCGAAATTGATCCTGCCGTACGATAATCAGAACATCAGGTGCGGCGCTATATTGAAGGTTTGAACTCACGATATCGATTTCGCACACCCGTCCACGTTCACGTCACCGTACCAAGTTGCCACCCGCACTGCACGCTCCTCCGTCTAATTCTGTGGATGCTCTGCTGGTGTCCCAAGTGGAAATGTTTCCATTGTCCTCGTCCAAGTCGAAAAGCCGGGGAGAAATGAAGGCTCGCATTCAGTTAATCCACCGGCGCTGGTGCTTCGTTATCGATAATAAACCTCCGCTATCCCAACATCCCAATCCCGATGAGATAAGCAGAGCCTGACAGATGATACGTTTTAGTACATATCGCAGCTAGTATGTTGTAGTCGAGTTTGCTTCCGATGCCACGTTCGCCACAAACGTTTCAATCTCCACATCCGTAAGTTTCCAAAAAAATATCAAAAGCTCGGTCGAGGATGGGGTCATAGATAGAGGAGAGGGGCTAGACGGATGGATGCGGAGTAACGATGTGCCAGATCCAGCAGCTCGAGATGTATACGGGCTTTATTACTCTATCCGTTGGGCGGACGGGACCAGGTGGAGCTAGAGGTGCACTTGGGTTAATAACGGTGGGGAGATTATTCTTCAACGGAGTTACGCTAGAGCCACGTCATCAACATCACGCGTATAGATGAAGGGAAAAAAAGTCCAACATACCTCGAACACATTGGCGCGGGTCCGAACATTATCTAGTCTCTCCACATCATGGTCAAATACGAGATGTCTGATAAACGGTCTCTCATTTGTAAGGGAAAGCCAGACACCGGGCGATTAGGGTGTCGATGAAAATTTTCGTCCCACCTCTTGGCACTGAATAAACGGGGCGCTACGACTGCTGCGGTCATGGGAAATGCGGAGTAGAGGAAGCCGTAATTTGGGAGGAAGGGAGCCAGGTCGTCACAAGGAAAATAGAAGTCGAGCCTAATGCGAACGGGCCCGGCGTTGAAGGTGGCGAGACTCGGTTGATGCGGAGTACTGGGTCAATCTCGTCCCGAAGCGATGGCGTCGAGCGGGCGAGAGTCGAATTGAATGCGGACGAGTCACGAGTCGGATCAGTTGAAGGGTGCTGGCGCCCGAGTTAGCGGGAAGGATGAAGCTGCCGGGTATTGAGAGTGCCTGGCATGGATGGACGGAGGGTACGAATGGGGTAGGCAGGTGTGGACGATCACTCCCAGGCTATTTCAAATTTGTTTTGATTCCCCCGATTTCAAGTTCCTATTGTGGGTAGATTTTCGTGGAAATCGTTTCAAGTGACGAAATCGCAAGAAAACGACCATACCGCGAGCTTGTCGTCTTGCACGTTCAACTTGAAAAAAAAAAAAACAGACCTATTGCATAGCCTCCCTGTAATGGACCTCCCTCGACGTGTCAACACAAAAAACCGGGGTTCAGAGGCATTGTCAGGGAATGTATATTCTTACACGAGTTAGATGCCAATACACAGGTTTCGATAATTGTACATAGTACGTGATTTGGAATCTCGTTAGTAGTTGGAGCCAGTTTACTCAGAACCTCCTTCACTTTATGATGGGCCATTTGGTAGGACATCTTTCTTGATTCTCTTGAGGTTTAACTTGAGGGCTTCGACGGGGTTCGGGGGTGACAGGAAGTTGAAGCTCATAGCCTGCGCGATGCGTTCAGCCAGTTGCCCATCCACAGCGCTGAAGACGAGGACTGAATGGAGGGAGCAAATGTGAGCACCGAGGTTCTCGTGAATGGAATGTGACATACGCTGGTTGCCCTTGATGATGTCATTTGCCTCCCTCAAGGATGCAGCGACGTTCTGGACAAACGCTTCCCGTTCAACATCATTCCAGACTCGTTCCCACAGTTCGCGAGGTTGTTCGAAATCACCTATGGACATTGCAATTAGCATATCTTCCCATTATATGAACTGATACTATCTCACGATCAGAGAAATCAGACGGCAGCAACATGTCACGGTAAGCAGAGCTATTGAAGATTTCGTGTCGAATCATGTCCTTGTTCCTGAGGTCGGAGTCGATAGCACCTTTGGGACCTATGAAAGTGAGGGATTGAGAGGAGCTCTGGTAGTTAGGGCGGTTCTTCTGGGATATGAACGAAGCAGCACCAGCACGTTGGTGATTAGCAACCGTGACACTCGGTGCATTGCAGGGGAGTTGCTTATGATTAACTCCCAGACGGTAACGCTGGGTATCGGGATAGATGAAGAGACGAGCTTGGATGATGGGATCGGGAGAAGGCTCAATGTAAGGAATCATGTTGGACGGTGCGAAAGCCAGCTAGAGTATCTTCAGCACCATGATGTTAGTCAGGCGACAAAAATACCAAACCTGCTCAATCTCGTCGAAGAAGTTCTCGGGATTCCTGTCCAGGACGAGCCTGCCGATCGGTCTAAGAGGAAATTTGCCGTGGGGCCATACTTTGGTGACATCGAATACGATGTGGCTATTGTTAATTGCTACCTCGCGCGTCATCGTTTGCTACATTAGGGATAAGAAACACTGATATACACGATTTAATATATACTCACAATGTAAACGGTCCAGCTGGGAAAAGCCCTCGTTCGGATGTCATTGTACAACGCCCGGGTACTGTAGTCGGGGTCAGTGCCGGCCAGTTTGATCGCTTCGGCGGCATTGAGGGTCTATTAAATCAAAAGTCTGACGCTGCGAGTTGAACCAAGGACATATGTACCTTGACGCCTTGGTCGGATAGGACATGGATCTTGACATATGAAAAGGAGCCGTCGTCCCGACAAAACTGGAAGGTAGTTCCGCCGAAGCCATGTTGTCGGTGGAAACCATCAGGAGTCCCGCGGTTGGAGTAGAGCATCATAACCTGGTGAATTGTCTCCGGATTTTGAGAGAGAAAATCCTGCGAAACGGATGAGAGATCGATTTCCGATATTGGATTATGAGAAAATACCCAGGTCATATCAGCATCCGGCAAGTTGGTCTGAGGGTTCTTCTTGGCAGCGTGAATCAATTCGGGGTACTTGGCGGGGTCCCTGATGAAGAAGGTAGGAGTGTTCAGGAAGACCCAGTCCCAGATGCCTTCATCGGTTTTCAACTTGACAGCAAAACCGTGGATGTCACGAGCGGTATCAGCTGAACCAAGCTCGCCTATGACGGTGGAGAAACGTGCGGTGACTGGAATCTTTAGGCCCACGCTGTGGAAAATACTTTGGGATGTAATGTCGCTAAGATCGTGGGTGACTTCGAAGTGACCATGAGCACCAGCACCCTTGGCGTGGACCTGTGATTCTTGATGAATTTGGAGTCCGCCAGTATAGTGGTAAACGTGACGTACGATGCGCTCAGGGATACGTTCGCGACCGAGATGCGCGAGGACGTCGATGAGATGGAAGTCTGCATGTTGGCAGATTAGTAAATATCTTATATATGTACAAGATAACGTTGATATGACCTTGAAAAAGGGAGAGACCAGAAAGGGGAGGAGCATTTGGACTGGAGACACGCTGGGAAGCATGGGGGTAGTTGAGGGGGGAACCAAAGGAAGTGGTGAAGTGGGGCGTTGACATCGGGGGTCAGAAAGGGTACAAGAGATCTGTCGATAGAGGGAGGCCATAATATATAGTATGTAATAGGAATACTGGCCTTGATTGCCTTCTGAATTTATTCCTTCATCTGCGATACTTTTCAAACACGATCCCATTCGTGGAGCGGTTACGGCAACCCTGCAGGTCTTTTCCGTCATCGAGATCTGCCCCTGCATCAGCTGGTGGCTGGTTTTCCTCATCGGATTTGACAGCTTTCTTCTTTGTGTATGCATCAGCACTTCGTTATGTACAATCCTTGCATGTATTTGCATATCCGGAGCGTGTTTACGCGAATTCTGATGGATTCAGAAGCTTAGTCTTCCGGCATGTGCCACATTTCTGCGTGAACGCGGGATTGGGCGCCAGGGGCTGAACCGAGGATTCGGGAACGCCCAGGAAGACGTGATATTTCGTGACGTGACAGGCGAGTTATCCAGAATTCTTTGATCTCGCTCTCGAGTCTGTCATCGTCGCCGGCAATCCAAAAAGGCAGGTACGGTAACATAACTTTGGTGCGCGTTCCTCTGTACGACATTCAATATAATCTAGTCTCACACGAACATGCTTTCCGTTCTAGGTATTTTTTCCTGCTGTTCCCCCCATCCACCTTGTACTTGAGTATGCTGGAACTCAGGCGAGACGGGACAACAACATTTGCCGGAGATCACGTGATGCCGCTGATGCGTACAATTGTAGGTTGGATAATGGATAGCGTTCACTCTCCGTTAGTCCATGCAAGAACAGAAACTCGAGGGAAGCCTGACGAAACATAAAGAACTACATTATGATACAGATCGTTCCCCAGAAGATTCTGCGGATATTGCCAGAGCACCCCCAAATCCGGTCTGCTCGCCGCGCTCAGGCTCCATAGCGTGTAGCACGGCAACCAATTACGTTCACTTGCCAGCTATGGTCAGAAGCATTCTCACTGTCAGAAGGGAATATGGTCGTCGCATGTCCGGATCATTGTTGTCACTGCTCGGTTCCCGGATTGACATGGACTCGTTTATAGAAGCGGCCATGTGAGTTGTATTCAATGGGTCCGATTCGTTGCTAATGATCTTTCCGAAGCTTCGAGGAAGAAAAGCTTACGGATGATAGCCCGATAGCCAGGCTTCTCACGAAGCGGCAAATAGCTGTCATGTCACCAGAGCGCTTCTGATTGGTGGTCGTGGGGACCGGAATTGTCCGAGGGATCTATTCATGGGAGATGTCGTCGGATAGTCAGAAGGACTTGGCAGATCCGACTTTCACTAGGTATGTCGGAAATCCCATATTACTGGCTTGAGGCACATATCGGCCCACTGACACTACTGTAACTTAATAACTTCCCCGTCGCTCGACGGCTCGCCGACCATGGTCTGTTCTGGAGATGTCTATATGAACAATATCCCTCATATATCTTCTGTAGTCCATCGCAAATGAAACATACACGAACAAATCCTCGTTGCCTCCGGATGTCATAGCCTTTGCTGGTCGAATGTTCGATGCTGCCCGAAGAGGAGAGTCGGCCCAACTCCTTCCTGCTGTTGACGCCGGGTTGCCCATCAACCTTACGAACGATAAAGGTATCTCAGCACCTGCCCTGTCTCTATCTAGTCTGAAGTGGCCCCAGGGAATACGCTCTTGATGCTGGCAACTTATGCGGGCCACCTCGAACTCACGCAAGAATTGCTCCAACGCGGGGCAGATCCGAATCGATTGAACGATATGGGACAATCAACGATCGGAGCGGCAGTATACCAAGGCTACGACGAACTGGTACGGCTCCTTGCCAAAAACGGTGCGGATTCTCGGCTAGGGAGGCCGAATGCAATTCAATTGGCGCACATGTTCAGGAGGAATGGTATGATGGAAGTCTTGGGAGCTAGAGAGGGCGATATTGGGCCTGAGGTGCCTTCCCCACTGAACTACCATCCGTATCATAAGGCTTAGGTTCATGCTGCCCTGCTTGTATCAAGAACTTCACATTTTTAAACCGTCCCAGTGGTGGTGCTCTACCAGAATGGGAAGGTAGTTGTCACCGGAAAGTTCGAATTTTCGTCGCCAAAAACCTATTTAAATCACTAATTTCGACCAGCGATTTACTTAATTCACTAAAAGAGATTCTAAGCGCCGAGTTTCTGCCGCCCCGAAAAGAGAAAGAAACCCCATATTTAAGTTGACCTTGAGTCGGCCTTCCCGAAAAATAGTCGAAATCTGATATTTCAACCGCTTTGAAGGGGAAGTCTAAATTTTAGTAATAGCCCAACGTTCTAGCAAGGTCGAAATTTCTTGAATCATGAGAACAAAAAAGTCTTTTTGTTCTTTCAGAGTCAAGGAGAAATGCGCGGACGTATTATGAAATCATGAATGAAAGCGATACCTCGGTCCCGGCGACGACAGGGTCCTTCTCTTGTGATGCATTCCTTTTGGAGCTTCTCTTTGCTCATTTTTCTGCCCACACTTGACGCCTGCACCTACAAAGGGACAACTTCCGTGATCATTCAGAGTCCTGAGACCATCATACTCCATGCTTCTTCAAACTTCCAAACCACACGAACGGAGCCTTCCCCGCCCAGGTGTTAAACCAGGTACAACTATACCCTATTGACTTCCACCGTTCCACGATTCGTGTGCCAAATCGATTTTCTTCAAGTATGCTTAGTCCGCGGACAAACGCTTCCAGGCCTCGTCAGAATCGTGGACATCCTGAGCTCACGAGGTGAAATAAGCTTAGTCTCAACTTAATCCGCTTTGATCGGTAGAGTCAGAAGTCAGGAAATGCCGTGACCGAAGTATTCCGGACTTGTTGATCGATAGGGGTGTTACTCGAATTTGAATGCGGTTCAAGTTCAACTCCAAATAATACATACTTGTCTAGGCTGTGTCGTAGTAGAAGTTCTCAAAGTTGCACATTTGGTCTGGCACTGGGCAGTTTGGGGATACAACGTGAAGAAGGATTACGACATCTCCTTCGATGGCTTCAGCATCCCCTCTGATCCCTTGGGAAAGGGAAAAATCAACGTCCGAGTGGATTAATAGACTATAAATATGGTATGAGTATAATATTATTAAATGTCAGTGTGCGGCTGTTCAGACTATCGGTTTGAGGGTGGAAAACGACGGAGACGGGAGTCCAGTAGCACTTACGAACCCGCTGCACAATGCGCAATGCAACTAGACTCGATGCGTCATTCGAATCGGTTCACGACGTTGAATGTGCAATCACCGTTGTTGGGCGCGATCATTCTTGCATTTTGGCACGTACAGTTCTGATCCCGATTCCTCGTTATATTAAATAACTATATAGTACCTTCCATATCTTGACGTTGTGACTTACATTTACCACGTCGACTGAGGTGAGTTAGAGTTTTCTCCTTATGTCTTTAGTACGTTCCGCTTAGCTCCATCGCAATGCGACGCCGTTGAGTACTTCGTATAGAATAGCAAGCTATTCTATTTACAGGTGTAGATACCGAATAGAGTCGTTTACCGCATCGCTATTCTATTTACACACGATTCACTGATGACTCATGATATACGTCATTTTCCCTCAGTTCAATAGCCGTCCCGGCAATTAGTTTGGTGAAATCGATATTCAGTTGGTGTATTGCACCGTGGACGTGCAGCGAGGCTTCATCTACTCAGTATAATAATTTACACAGACATTGCCTAACTATACATTTTATGCGACTTTCCATTGCCAACTCGGCCCAATCGGATCTCCTCGAGAGCTACAAGCCCAACATCAATCGTAGCATTAGCGAACAAAAAGATACACTTACTGATCTGGACCAGTCCACAACCCAGGAACCCAGCTGCTGAACCAATAAATCAAATCTGAACGCCATTCACGACCCACTCCGGGTCATCTTGCCCAACGTAGCTGGACGTCTGCTTTCACATTAACAATAAACGAGTAAGAGGAAATGCGACACTCACCATGGACCATAAAACGGCCTCATCACCAATCATCTTGACTGTCCCTTTCAGCTTTCTGATTGGCGGTTGCGTTCCAGTACCTTCCTCTCCCAATTTAGATTCGCCAGAAAAGCGGATAACGGGGAGGTACCAGATTATGGCGTTTGGATCGGCTGATTCGTCTTGAAGTGGAGTTGAGGAAGAAGGGGTAGGACGAAGAGGAGGCGGAGAGTATCCCGTTACGCGTAGCGTGATGGCGAATAACCGGATAGCTTCGCTGATGTCTTCTTCGTTGCCCGTTGGTCGGCCTGTTCTTGACTGCAAAAGGTGGGGTCAGTCGCGTCTTTTACTTGGTTTGTTGTTGTGGTATTTACGCTATGAAATGTGCACATGGGTCAGTTGTGTGAATCAGAGAATAAGAAAGGAGGACACGCACGCAACAAGTCTTGATAATCCATCCAACAAACGACACGCCTCCATTCGCCTTCTACGCCTGCCCAATCCCATCCGTCCACTACGCCCGAGTTATCGGCCCTCGTGCCCTGACGAGCTCTCAACGCCTCCCACCGTTCCTTGATTCCCCAATACCCCGGCAGCACCCCCCATCCTGACAAAATCGAGGTAGGAAAAGGAATCGATGAGTCGTTCGATCCAACGACGCGTGTTTCGGATTGAGACGGACCATTCGTGGCCCGTGAGGCCTTGGTCTTCTTCGTCCGCTTGTTCTTCGGTTGAGGCGTTGGTGGGTTGGATGCTAGACGGTCCAAAGTGGGTAGGATCTTGGATGTCGGAGGAGACGCCTGGGGGTATGATCGAAACCTGCATGCGCGCAAGGTTAGAATCAGGGAACAAAAGGTAGAATGAGACTTACTTCGACGCCATGCTCGTCGGCATCGTCGTCGTCGCCTTCACCCTCGTCGCTATAATCCCCATCCTCCTCTTCGTCTACGACACCTCCAATATCTTGAGCAATGTTGATCAAGTTCCCCCACGCCTCTTTCATATTCGCCTCTATCTGGCTGCGGAGAGGAACGGGTAATCCGGGACGATCCTATGCGGTGAAACGTCCTCGGGATTGAGCTGTTTCAGCATTGGGCTGTGAGTGACGCCTTCGTCGAGCGAATCAATCGAAAAGTGATCAGTGCTGGGGTGGATGTGTTTGTGAAGCAGAAAGTGGGGGTGTATAGCGGTAGAGAGAGGGGTGAACATGTCGAGGTGGATTTGAGTTGTTTCTTCTTCTGAGCCTGAGGAGGGTGGAGAGGGTGAACGGAGGGGTTCTTTTCCTTTTCCGTCGGGAGGGATGCTATAACTGAGAGGTTGGGTTACGGGGAGGAAGGGGCTATAGAGCCGTTGCCTTGTGAGGTACCGCATATCGTAGACTCTCTTCCTCGCTGCAATCCGGATTTGTTGCTGAGAGGGTACAACGTCGGCTCGAGCTCGGTCCAAGAGGGGGCCTTTCATGAATACGAGTTTGTAGAAGAGGCGCTAGGTTTCTGTCAACAGAATACATGCCAAGAAGGTCTTCAGGCAATCTACTCATTATCAACCAGAGCAAGAACCATTGCTCCACGCTGCTTACCACCGTAACGACCGAAATCTTGGTCATGTACTTTCCCGTTGGTGATCCATTCAATGGACATGCACGATGCAACTCTGTTCGATTCTCCCTTATCCGACACCCGTCTGGCCTATCCGCTCGTCATCGTTCTCCACGCTCTCGAATTGCAACGAAGACTCCGGCGCATAACCTCTGAGTCATGGGGACTACGTTTCTTGGAATACGTTAGATCCTCCACGTCCGCGTGGGCTGAAGACGTGCTACGGAATGGATACCCGGCAGATCTGGTCAATCGTTTGCCTACGTTTGATCCATCGATCCATCGTCGTCCTCGGAGGAATCGAGAAGGAAACCAAAACCAAAACTCGAATCCTCCCTCCATTGCAGATGATCCCGAATGGGAATTGACGGATCTGTGTACGGCGTACTAGTCGACGACATTGGGACGTTTTTGAACCACGTTAGTTGTGAAGATTAGGATGGAGATCGGGAGGAAGTGGCTGGGTGTTCAAGTGAGGTGTTTTCTTTACTTATTCTGACCGAAGAATCGGACCCCAACAAATCGGACAACGCAGGCGTGGCTACCGCCGCCCTAACTGGTCTCGCCCTTCAGACTCTGCCCAATTATACTGGCCGCGGTTCGAGGTCCGGACCTTGCGAACCGGGTTCGGACCTGGACCGAACCTAATGTTCAGGTTCAGGTCCGGAAGTGAGGGGGAACCGAACGCAGCCTAATACCGTGAAGACGCAGAGATGAGCGACGGCGCACCTAACGCGGCACCACCTTCTCGCCACCCTGCTCTAGCCATTCTAGCACTTATACCCGTGAACGCCACTGCTGGCTCCTTCCGAGAGCATCCCCAACCGTCCGAATCACCGCTTACACCTGCCATAGGTCCTTCCGCATCCAAATCAAGTGTTAGCACCGAATCGACAGCCAGGATGTGGAAGAGCCTGAGGATGAAAAGGGAGTAGAGGAAGGGTTTGAAGGATGCTTTGCTTTTCGTTATCGTATGTAAATAAATTCACTGACTGCATGCTCACAAAATAACTTTCTAAATAAATAAAACTCTTTTTATCTTGTCGCAGCTCGTTTTGAAAGACGCAGCAACATTTGTGCTAACTACAAGACTTTCTGACACAGGTTTGCTTTTGTGACTACCATAGGGGAGAGGAGAATATATAGGTACAACTAGGCGTTGCCAATATTAACAAATGTTTCGACTTCGGCTTGAGCATCTTTCAAGTCTTTGTTCTCCGAATCTGGATAGGCATCTACCGCTGTCTTCATCCACAATTTCAGATCGGCCAATGCATTTCCCTCGAACTTGTGGTGGCGGAATGGTGGGCCGGCATATTTGACTGGGGTAGTATCAGGGATTTGTTGTTTGACGAGGAACTGCGCCAAGCGACCGATCACCCGGCGCATAGACTTCTTCAAGTTGTTATCTATGATACCCTTTCGCTCTTCAGGATCAGAGGTCTGCCAAAGTTTGTCGAGCGTCAGGAAAAGGAAAGAGTACTAGAAGGCGTGATTGGTTTCTGCAATACCATATGAAAAATACATACTGCAGCATCGCAAGCGACCATAACCTAAGGGGTTGGAGGGCAGGATTCAGTGGTAGATGTGTGTGATTTCGAAGAGTGGACATACCGGATAGAATTTGAATTGTTCAGAATCATAGTCTTTCGAGTCTATGTTTTCCACCACATTGTAGTACGTCAAGTCATAATTTTCGTAAATTTTTTTAAAAATTCCCCAATGACTGATTTCAGTTCCGGTGGAACAGCCTTCACCTTCCTCAACGATTCTCTTCAAGGCTTTAAGGGCTGAGCGCGCATCTTTGATGGAGAACAACGACCCATAGACCGTTTCATCCAGTTGTTTTTTGGTCGAGTCCGGTTGAAAAATAGAGCCTCCTTGAAAGTTTAGAATGCCGTCGGCTTGTAGAAGGACTACGAAGAGGTAGGATCTTAGATCACAAATTAGGGTGACAGCGCAGCGGTTGGAAACGTACGTATTTCAAGTCCTTCATAAAATTCTCCGATGCTTTTGTAAGTGGGTAAAACCTCGACACTAAGATCCTCCTTGCCATCGGGCATAGGAGCCTCAACCTGTGGCAGCAGTCTCAATCTCGAGATGCTTACGTATGGCAATGAATGACTTACGTCCACAAATAATTTAATGGTTTCCTTCGTCGCAGGCGCCAAGGTCAAGGTAAGATTGTTAGAGAAGAGTGTAGACGGGAACTCGGGAGTCGAGTTGTAAAGGGCGGGTTTGCCTCCGATAGCGCATAACATATTCCCCGCAAGACCAAGATGGAACATTTCGTCCTTGGCAATTTCTACGTTTGATAAGAAGTTAGAAGAAAGAAAGGAACACAAAGAACGACCAGGCTGACTGATGATTCTATTTCAAGCATCTTGGGAGCCGGGGTTCTCAATCGAATATGCCGCGAACAAATACATTGGGATCGTGTACGCTTCAAGAACCAAGGCAGTTTGGAGGTGGTCGTAGAGAACAATTTTGAGTGCATCCTGCCAATTTGGCATGTTGTTCGAGATAGGGGATTGAGGGAACGTTCGAGTCTTCATCGCTCTCAAAGAATCAGCACGCTGGGAGGTGTGGATAAGGGGCCTCTCTGCGAGGTGGGTACATTTTATAAGTCGGAGTAGTAGCACTTCTCAGGAGGTCATGGGACTTAGGCTACCGGTGTGCCGACATGTGGCAAAGGCCGCAAAGCGCACGATCTGGTGAGTCTTCAAAGCTTAATGTGCCAGTCTCCAGTCGTCCATCATGCATCAATCCGCACGCAAGTTGTACCAATACATTGATATCTCAGGATAGCAATTCGGGCCTGGGCAATCATTCTATTCTCGACTCTAGCTTCATGATTCTAAATAGTGTTCTATCAGAACTTCTAAAGGCCAGTTCAGTCCCGTCTTTTGTGCTACTTTTGGCGCAACCGATCCGCAACAGACTTCCAACAGTCCGCAACCGGTCTTTTGGTTTTCGCATCTGGGATTCTGGAACATTAATACATCATTATTCCCAAAGCACTCGCCGAGGGCACAACCCCTAAGGATCCGCTTCACGCGCGCTGCGATACCCATCGAGCCTCTCACCCCGGGCCGTCTCTATTTCCACCACCTCCAACCATCCAACAGCCCCTGATGAGGCTTAGCTCCCCACTGGCCCCGAGTGCGCACAAGATGAGCCCCCAACGAAACCATTTGCACCAGCCACGGGACCCACCCTCCTCAACCTACCCTTCACTCGACTAGCTTCAAAGCGGAATCTCATCACACGCATCACGTATTCGATTTCTGCCTGTCAAATGATGCTCAACGCCGATGATCTGCCTAGGGAAATTTCTAGTAGAAATACACGGATAAGGGAAGAACAAAATCATATGAAAGATGGTAGACGGCGAGGACAATTCAAAAGGGATCGATAGGTGAGACGTGGAAGTCCCGACATATAGACATATGAGATGAGAACCAGCACTAAATGCTACGGAAGGTTAGCTCATAGGCGGCAAACCCGGGCCGCTTTGCTACACACCTTATTTCGGTTCAACAACTAAATCTTGATGGCCGTAATAGAATGCAAGAAGAAATACTGTAATCTTCTCGGCTATCTCTGTCGGTTAATTCAATGCCATAAGCGATCCCTTCAATGCCATATTAGTACACAGCATTGCAGATGCAGTAGGATGACGTACCACGACGGCTGATTGCGGTCTATTCTACACGGTATTTGGCAATGTCTGTGCGAGGTCCAGTCTTGCGGACATGTCATGCAGCAAAAGGGCACAGGAACTGTTTGCGTGTGACCAGTTCACTGCGAGGGCCATAGTCGAAGTTGTTGTTCTTAAAAGGCTTTCCCTCCTCACACGGGTAATCCTGCAGGTAGTGTCGTCATCATGCCATATAGCTATAAACGACGTACCATTCTTCCACCGTCCCATCAGACGTGCACCTAGGAAGTCGACCATCTTCGAGAACTCCGTATCCGGGGACGCGTTCTCGGTCTAGAGGGGCAGATGCCGATTTGATCGCTACTACTCGTTTGGGACCAAAATATGTCGTGCCCCCGGGAATCGCGAACTCCAAACCAGGGTAGCGCGAAGAGAAAATAGAATCTCTGACAATGTCTTCCAGAAACATGTTCCACTCTGGAACACGATGTCGATACACTAGAATCGAGCCATTCTTGGACCGTTCGGGGCGTTCATCCTTCTTGGGGTCCGCCATCTGGCCGAGAATCAGCACACCTGGATTAATCTCAGTTTGGCCAGGAAGCGGTTCGCGCTTTTGATTCAAATCATCTTCGAAGTGAACGAAGGGCTGAGAGATACCATCACTAAAACCAACTAATAACATGCCAGCCTAGTCAAGATTAACGCGAAAAGTCAAAATGGACGCTTACAGTGTTCATGCTTCCCCAGCGGATCTGGCCGGGTGCTAGTACCGATATGCTCAATATTGAATATCACCGCGATGGAGTCACTGAGAGGATATTTTACTCCATCTGTCATGACTTGCCGGACGCGCTCTAATGGGTACCCGGTGACCTCAATGAGACCGTGCATCTTGTTGTCTTTGAAATAGGGAAGCTAGTTGGATAGATCATCACCTAGGACAGTCTCTGCTCCCGCCAACTGGCCAGGCTCGAATGGTGCATCCCCGATGTTTCCGCTCTCGAGGAAGAGGTCGATACCCGCTTTGGGAAAGGCAACATTGATACCGACGAGTTTTTGCAACTCTCCTACCCGGGCCCTGTACGCGGTTGCAGTCGACCGTAACTTCCGGGCATCGTTGGAAGTCGTAATGCTGGGAAGGACGTGCTCTTTAAAATTGCTCGCGAAAGCTGGTGGTATTCGTTATGGTGAAGAAACGAAAGATTATGTTTTTGGTGGAAATAGGTACTCTGAAAAAACGGTGGTGGACGTGAGGATGGCGGTTGCATCGTGAGGGACGACGCCGTACATACACGGGACCAGCTTGAATGTCTTGCAAGTCTGCGATGGACAGGGCACTAAAGACGGACAAGTGGAAGCATTTGATGCCGACTCGTCGAATTTTTCCATATACCAACCTCACGATATTAATTGGGACGCCACATCTTCATGGACACGAGGCCTTGAGGGCCAGCGGACGTGCATTACTCCTGATGGATTCTAACAAACGATGGAGAACAAAGCACAGGTTCGGGGTTCTGCTGGAGGCGCATCATCAGTTTAAGTTTTTTTCATATTGACGGCGAAGAATCTGCGAAAATTACGATCTGAATTTGATCTGTGGGTTCACGGTAGGTTCAGAGGCGGTTTGGAAGACTCACAGAGGTGGAGAACCGGAACAGAACTGCAGTTGTTCAGTTCGGCAGTCCCGTGCCCCTCCGATGACTACCCTTGCACACTGGTTCAAAATTATGTCAGTAGTATTTACACATGACTTTCAGAAGAGCCATTTTCAGACACCGATCGGCATGATCAAGGTATATAAAGTGGAGATTCTGATCGACCAGCCAGCTAATCACTTGGCTCACAACCTCGTTGTTGTTCGACGCTATCTTGTCTCTCCTTAGAAATAGCAATGTCTTCCTCTCTCGACGGTGCTGCGGACCTCTTTCAGAAATACTGCTCATCCTGCCACACCATCAACGCTGGCGGGTCTCACGGAGCAGGACCTAACCTTCATAAGTACGTTTATTACGCTGTCAGTCCCACAGAACAACCTCTTACCTGCGCTCGAACAGAGCCTACGGACGTACGTCCGGCACCGCTCAAGGTTTTTCGTACAGCAGAGCCATGAGGGAGAAAGCCGTCAAATGGGACGATTCAACACTTGACAGCTTCCTTAAGGGCCCCAACGGGGTGAGCCCGCCGTGGTCATCTTCATTTCACCCACCTGGCACTGACACAGCGACTGCTTGTACTACAGTACATTCCCGGAACCATAATGTACTTCGATGGCATTTCGAATGATAGTGAAAGGAGTGAGGTCATCAAATATCTCAAGGACAACGTACGTTGCTTTCATCTGCAATCTCCATTCGCAAAGGCATTGACACCGTTGTCACCTCTGCAGAGTGCTTAACTGCTCTATTCACCTGATATTTGCCATAACCCTCGGGCCACCGTATTGCTGCTTCCAACCGAAAGGTTATTTCAAATGGAATTCAGAACAATGATATCTTGACTACTACTGCACTGTAAATTTGTGATTCAACATTGTATTATGGGTTACGGCCACGCCTCATAGCTGATTTGACGACGAATTCCTTTGACCACCAGGCTCCTGAGACTACAATAGATATCAGATAGCGTTGGATCCAGCTGTCAGAATCGACGTACTATGGAAACTGCCCCCTGGGCGTGGTGCAGAGTGGCGAAGGCGAGGGAGAGGGTACGGAGAGCAACGGTGCGGCGGGGTGCAAAACCGAATGCGCACTGGGATTGCTAGTACTTTATTTGGAGGTGTTTGCGTTTGCGCATGTCTACTTTGCACCCAGTGTCGTGGCTAAACGGCCCAAGGCCACAAGCCATGACAATTGTTTAAGTTTTTTTTCTACACTTGAACCTGGTCCGAACCTGAACCGAACCGAACCTACAAGCTCCAGTTCGAGTTCGAGAGGCAGCCGAACTTGGACCTCGAGTCCAGGTTCGAGTTCGGTCCCAAAGTCGTTGAACCTGGACTTCGGCCAGTCTACATCTGAGTACATCCAGGACATCGCGATTTAACCTTGACATACTCCGTCTGGTTTGGAAGACCTAAAGCTCCTGGTAGTAGTACTTGCAGCACGTTACGACGCCATGATTCTGACGAAGGTCAGCTGTCAGAAGTTTGTCCAAGCGTCCAAAGTACAGTGCTGACGTTATTCCAACAGGAAATTAACTAGTGGTACCAGCTCGTGGTTCCACGATCGTTGCTTCCCAGGAAGGTTCTTCCACATATTCCGGATAGTCCCCAAGAACGGTGATTCTTCCCCCCCCCCCACTCCCATCCGCCTTCCATTGCGGACGTAGGTCAATACCCGATGAGCGCCGTCCCAAATGCACCGTCGTGTCCGATGCGTAAAAATCCTTCGATTATCAATCCTTCAAATAACATGCCCAATCTTCCACAAACGATGGTCTCAAACCAGCTCAGACCCCTCCCTACGAACCGAGTAACGTCGACCATCCCCCGCCCACCGGACGCAACTTATGGGGCACAGCAAACATCATCTTCAGGTTAGTTATGATTTTGTTCATAGCGTCAAAGTGATGAACGTCTCGTGATGCAGATAACCTGCCACCCAAGTGGGAATATCCATCACCCCAGCAATTCTATAACGCCCTCATTCGAAAAGGATGGAACACGCCAGAAGAGCATGTTGAAGCGATGGTCCTTATTCACAATCGCCTGAACGAGGATGCTTGGGCGGAAATCTTGCGATGGGAAATGCGCTTTGGCGGGGGGTGAGTGATACCAGGGTACTGCTGTCTCATGGGTACTCATCTTTGAACTAGTGTTTGTGAGGCAGAAAACCTCCAGCTCGTTGAATTTGCGGGCATCCATCATCGTGTGACATACAAAGCCCAAATCTATCAGCGGTTGAGGCGAAACTTTCCATCGTTTTTCATGTAAGGATTGCTCTTTGCTTTGAGGTTTAATCTTATTGAAATTTCAGTTTTGACCTTCCGTTTGATCGCCATGACTGGATCGTGCAGCGACCGCGCACAGGAAAAAAAATCCGCTATGTTATTGACTACTATAGCATGCGCAAGAGCAGGCTCCACAAACCCGAATTTTATTTGGATGTGCGTCCTGCATCTGATAGCATTGGGAATATTATCATGAAAATCCAGTATACTGTGGAGCAATTTGTGGTACTACAGCTCGCTTGGGAGAAGCTGATCACTCATTACTATCCCTACGCAGTGTACATGTCCTTCTTCGCACTTCTTGCGTTATCAGTCACAGTAACCCAGCTTGTTCTTTGATATCAATAACAGTGTTTAACACATATCCTGAGGCGGGCGGCATCAACAAAAGAGCCGCGCTAATGTAATGGATTACAACGCGCAAAATTCCGTAGCAATGCACCGCAACGCCGACAGGTCATTCCGAGAGTGCAAAAATCTTGCAATGGCACACACATTTTAACTCATTGCAACATAATCCTGCTATACCAATACATTGTAATACCATAGAATCCTCAGCTGATTTTTTGGCTTCCCGATCCATATTATAAAACATTGCAATGACATTCAATTTATTATAATTACCATTAGCTAATTACAATGCATTACTACAATTGACTTTAACTGAATAGAGTCCAAATGCAATGGCGCACGTCCAAGAAACAGTGGCGAGCGTGATATCGTCGTCAAAATTGCTTGCGAGTCAATTCTTAAGGTGTTACCGAGTTTGAGGTCTGTCGGCGGCAGTAGCATTCGCCTGCGTCTGCTCGCGGCACCCCGTCCCATATCCAAAACCTAAATATATGCGCATTTTAAAATGGTTCGTATCGAGGATGTATTGTACATACTGATGTTTGAGTCAATACACAGACAATGCTGTAAAACCTGGGCCTGAAGGATAAGGTAAGCGTTGGTCAAGGAAATCACTCGGTGCGTACATTCTAACCGAGCGGCCGCGAGTGCACTAATATCGGTTTGCTCACGATGGTGGTCTATTGGTGGATGCGATAGGTTGTTGTAGCCATGGGCGATGGGCGTGGAAGGGGAGAAACGAGCTAGACGGAGAAGATGGAAGTGGGGGAGGAGAAGAAAGGGTGCAGCTACTAACTCGCGCAGTGACCCCAAGTACGTCAATTTATTTGGTGCTATTTGCATGCTTACCCAAAATTCTGCAAAGTCCAACCACATTCAGCCGGCCACGAGAAGATTCAAGTAGAGTTGTTTGCGCCGGTGCGTTCAAATTCCTTTCTTCTGTTCATGCCACCCTAACAAATAGTTGCTCGATCGACGATGGGCAGGTTAATCTCCAAACAATCACGACGACGGGCGTTGTGGGCAGCTCTTGAAAAGTTGTCGATTCATGCTCCGATGAGCGACGTTGTCATGGATGCTGTGTGGATCCGAGATGATCCTGGAGTAGTATCAGAAGGTGCGCTATCAAGCGTATGCACGACTATGAGGGTTGAATCGGCTGGACTTGCAGATTTCTACGACGACGGATTCTCAATCGCATGCGACGACTGCTCGAGTCGCTGGTGCAACACCGCTTGCTTTGACGGCCACGTACCGGAGGAATGGCGCCGCTTGGTCTGCGTCCTAGGATTTAGTAACTCCCGGTCTTTGTCGTACTACGTCCACATCCCGCACGACATCGCCTCTCACCACGACCACGAGAAAAACTGAGATGCCAGGCCCGATTATTGGGAGGTCGCCGGGCATGGAGGGTAGGAAGAATGCTGGAGATGAAGTTTGGGAGCTGGGTGTGAAGTTGAGGACTGTGGGGAGCGCTAGCAGAAGGCACCGGGCTTGTATTCGTTTGCTGGGTTGTGTTGGTCACCGGCATTGTTCGGATTAGAATTCTGTTTTCGCCATAGCATGCTGGCAAAAGTGGATGGCGCAGAGGGCGAGGAAGGACCTGGGGACGATGTTGTTGGTTGTCGGTTGGTTAGCGAAGTAGACGTCGGCCCTCGTAGTAAGAGTGAACCGAGTCAGCGAGGCTTAGTACAGCAGCGAAATGGCCAGTTAATGGGGAAGGTGGGCTTGCGTCGGTCGCCTGTATTCTGACGCAGGATCCGCGACCAGCGGGGAAGTATCATAATAACATTAGACTGCAGTAGCCTATATTAATAAACTAACGTCTCAAGCTTGCGCATCAATACATCATCAGATACAAACGGACCACCGAAGTAGACAGGGACTTGGAATCTATCATCGTCTTCATCATCAAGAAATTGATCAAAAATCTCAGAGGCTCCGCAGGCGTAAGATACTCGACAGACTGCCAGGTGGAGGTTGCAGATTCTCGGGTCGGGGAATGGAACTCGACGACCACCAATGCCCGTCCCAAAATGTATTTCATCACCGTCCTGCAGCCGTGCAGTAGGTGACCTCCAATCCGGTCGAACAATTCGGTAATAGTACTTGTACTATGTGATATGTAAATTCAAGATCGCAACCGAAACAAAAGAAAACTCACTTGACCACCGGAAGATATTGCTTCGATTCCCCAGGCCAGGTGCTTATCCATCGAATCGTGAGCATTACTCTCGAGATTCAGCGCATTACATGGATGGTTTATATTATCCTGTATTGTTTGGGCGTCCAACACAAAGCCTGTAAACATTTCAATCGCAGCATATATTTGTGTCTAGATAAATATCAGGAAAACGCCATCCGAGGGATAGAGTTACCTTTGTGTGAATAGAAAACGGGATGATATGAGCGCAGCGGGCCACCACAGCAACCGGAGGGAAGAAGGAAAATTCCGTGAGTAGACAGCGGCCGCCATCGCGGAGCATGACCTACAACGGACTTTAGCCTAGTATCCAGTCGACTGGTCGAACTTGCCAAATCCCTTAAAGCCGATTGACTCCTCTTAGCTTGTTCTAACAATTCCTCGATCTCCTCAATGCGCCTATGATTCGGAGTAGGGTTAATACTATCTTGAGGTGTCGTTTTTCCACCGGGATTTCGAACTTGAAAAAAGTAGAATGTCAACGCAACCTGGCGGCTACCTTGCAGCAAGAGACCCGCATACATGCGATCACCAGATGAGTTAAGTAATGACTCCCCAGCTGCGTAACTTTCGAGAGGTCGCCATCGAACTCCTGGAGTCCCTGAAGAACTATATCTGCCCATTCATCTGCGGGCAAAGTAGAAGCCTCGTTATACACTTCCTCAGCTTAGAAACACATCCAGCAAGATGGGCGGCTCAGATCGAAAAAATCAAAATAAACAAAGCAACACACCCAACGTTTCTACAAGCGCATTCCCATACTTTCCAAGTTCGAATAAGAACTCTTTAGCGATGGTTGTTGGGGATGGCGCGTGGGTGATCAGAGCTTGCAGTATTTTATGTGCAGGTACGTCGTACGCCGACGATTCTACGCCGTGACGTTTGGCGATTCCTAGAGGCAGCTGTTCAGTGGATCCATCACCCTCGTCCATTAGTTTCAAGAGCGCCAAAGGATAACTTGCGACTTGGGACATCATTCTAGAGCCAGCAGTTGGTGGGAGGAGTCTACGCAAGCTGCAAGCGTCAATGACGCAGTTGTGTTACTTTCTGTGACATCCATTCGGATTCGCCGTATGTAACCAAGCACCTTTTGAATCGAACGGTAACCACACTGACCACAGTAAAGGTATTCGTGGACGCACTGCGCCGATCATTACTCGCTCACAATATCAAACATCCAATTCATCAAAGGCTACAAAATAGACCGCAAGAAAATTGCTGAGGGGCTGGGTAATGATTTGAACGCGTTCGTGGATACTGGGATAATCCAAGCCATCGAATTCCTGCCCCGAGAGAGCTACAAGTTCATTGGTTGTGGGACTGAAGGGAACAATCGGCCTGTGGTCATTGTTCTTGATTACGACTATGACGAGGAGACATTGAGGCGAAGGCCGCTAGCCGAAGTAGACCCCACTATCTTGTGGATACAGCCAATCCTTGAGGGACCCGATGTGTGGGTAAGGGCAGTCTGACCCTGGTGAGTTCAAGCCGTGTATCCCCTAACTGTTGCCCTAAATCTGGCCTTCGAAGCAATACTTGAAGGCCCTACATCTTGATGGAAAATGTTACCCTTTTAATTTTAATGCAATTATATACAAAAATCTCTTCTGGGAAGCTTGGTGTGCAGGCTTGACGTGGGCTGGCGGCATTGATGAATATCTATCTACGCGAACGCTCTCAAGTGGCCGCGCCCTCATGGGTTCCGGGGATCAATGGCCACAGTCCCTCTTCTGGAACCACCCACGCGGCGGTGATCAACATCAATAACTCAATCCATTGGCACCGTCATGTAAGCATTTCGAATGTGCAAACAAACTATCACTGAATACGATGCAGCAATCTAATGACGCTGGAAAACAAATCCGTTGATCTCATCTTTCGCCGCCTCACACGTGAAGGAGATTCTATGTTTCAGTCAAGGGCCAAAGTACGATGAACCATACATAATAGGTTTTCAAGAACAATTTGCCGACGCGTATCGCAAAGCATTCTTCGGTGATAGCGTGAGGTCGAAATTGCTCGCGTTCCGTTATCGGAAGAAGCCGGCCAGAGGTTACGGGTATAGGGGGTAGGGCAGCCAAAGCAGGACGAGAAAGTCGTGCGACGTTGGATGAGCCGTCGCTCATCTCCGCGCCTTCACCGTGGCAGTGTTGAGAAGAGTCAATAGGGCGAGATGTTGGCGTTGGGGCGGCGGCATCACCCATCTCAACTTCGCCAACTTCATCCACCCCATTACCAGTCCCCGAAATCCCTTCGTCCTCCAAACGCTCCCCACCACCGCACCAGCAGACAACGATACCACCCCTCCCCCGGTCCCCGCTCCTCGAGCACGTGGAGAAGACAAGGACAGCTGTCCGACGGAATCGGGCACAACTTCCGTTTCTCCGCGTGTCCAGTTTCTTCATACTGGATGTTAGAGAACGACATCAAGGAAACTGAAAAACCCGTCAACCTCATATTTCTTGCAGATACAAACCATTTCGTAGGGTTCTTGCATGTTAACTTTTCGTTAAGGAGTACTGATTGTTATGCTCTGAAAGCTCCATTGGGATGATCCGGAAGAGGCCCCGAAAGTTTATCTTGAATGTGCTTGAATGCTGGTATGCATGTTTCCCGTCTCGGCGTAGTGTGAGAACAGTTATTGAATCTTTTGTATTGCAGAAGATTGCAATTATGTATACGTCCCAGGACCGAAAATGTAGTGTGCGAACAGAGTAACAATATTGGGGATTCCAAATGCCTGTAACATAATGAACAATAGCAAATCGTCGTATGGTGATCACATAACGGCAAAGAGTAGCATTGGCTGGGTTCCGAGGACAGGAAGACGCAACGCTGATTTGTCATTCAAAGTTGGACAGTAGGCACTGCACCGCCATCTACGTAATATACGTCACTCGGACCATGTCAAAGTCAGCTTTTACATCAGCAAGGGTCGATCCGTTGTTGAACTTCGGAAAGTCTCCATCTGCTTTCCAAAGTCAACTCGTAAGGCGTAGTAAGTGACTTTCAAGTTTCCCTCGCGAGCGCATTAGTATCAGTAAAAATGTGTTGCTACTCAGCCCAGGCGGGTTGAGACGGAGTCTGGAGGAATGCGCTAAAGCCTGGCCTACTTGAATTGAATCCACATCAAGTAAGAGTCCCACTCATTTCAATTGCGTAATCGCTTGGGTTAGTGGCTTTGATGGCATCTCGGTGATTCGCACCTTGCCTGAAATATTCAATACATCCCCATTTGTTTCATTCAATTCTGCTTTAAAATGAACAGCGCGCCATTTCCCAAGTCTCCTACGCAATGACTCTCGATACCATCACCGTCAATGACTTGGGCGTACAGATTGCCTACACGGATAGCGGTGTGCCGTCTAAATCACCGTATATCACAGTAGTGGCCATTCACGGAATGCTTTTCTCTGCCCGTTCGTTTCCGAATCCTGTTATCCTCGAACATGCGTTGATTGATATGCTCCTTCACAGCTGTTTTCAAACGGGTTCAGGACGTCGCTATTAAGAAAGGCGTACGCTTCATCGCTTTAAATCGACGCGGTTATCCGGGTTCTACCACGTATAGCGAGGATGATGTCAATATTCTCGTCAAGGGAACAAAGGAACAGAAAGACGCATGGCACCGTGATCGAAGCCATGAATTGGGAACGTTTATTCATAGATTGATCGATAAGGCAAACCTCCCGCCCGTCTCTGCTAATCGCAAAACCGGTGGTATAATCCTGGTTGGCTGGTCTGCAGGCGCCGCTAGCGCAATCGGCGCGATTGCGCACGCCGATACCTTACCGCTTAAGGTTCGCGCAGGTCTGGCATCACACATCCGTTCCTTGATTATCCAAGGTGTGTTTCAAGATCCCACCTTTGGCAAGCGAAGCTTCTAAGATGAATTTCTTTTTAGATTCACATAGGGGTCTGTTTGGCTTTTCGTTCGAACCCAACTTTTACGCACCTTCGGCTGATGATCGAATACCTCCCGAGGAGCGCCTTGAAAGTTTCGGTGTTTGGGTTTCTAGTTATTTCCAACATAGGGACATTAGCACGCAGAACCGTGACGCGCTTAGTTGGGTAGAACCGTCAAACATTCGCCCAGCTACGTATAGTAACATGACGACGGAAGAAAAGGCGGGGATCTTGTACCCCGGAGGACCAGCGTACGATGTGCCATACTTGGGGTGTTTGCTGGAACAGTTCAATGATGCTTATCGCAAAGCGTTTTTTGGTGATAGCGTGAAGACACTCTTCCCAGGTTTCAAAGCATCGTTCTTGGCGGGTGAACTATCGCCTGCGTTTGCAATTTCTTCGTACTGGACGCTAGAGGACGATATGAAGAAAGTCGGGAAACCCTTCAATCTCAAACTCATCCCTGACTCGAACCATTTCGTAAGTTGCTTTCGACGTAGTGCGTGGAAGGACATTGATCGTTACGCTCCTCTACCTCTGTATAGCTCCATTGGGACGATCCAGAGAAGGCTTTGAGGATTTATCTTGAATGCTCGTGATCATATCATCATATCCGGAGTACATCGGTCTTGATACGGTCATGCGGGTCTGGTGTTGTACTAGTAGTAAATGCCACATGTTTGCGACCAGTAGATGAGTCAGGGAAGATGCAGATGGCCATGACTCATTTTGGCTGATGAATCGATGAAGGTTCGATCGGGTGAAATAAGGTAATGTTTTTTATACTAATACAAAGATGCGAAATGAAGGTGGGTAAAGAATCAAGGTATATGGGTACGATAAATTAAAAATACGCGGCCGCTTCAAGTTCTCTACATTAAATCAATACGTCGTATTGATGTTCAAGTGGTCTCTTGCAATGGAGTGTCTCCTCTTCTCCTCTTTTTGCACCCATCTGCGTCCTTGGCAGCGACGATCACTCTGCAAGTCGTATCGCCGTATGGCGACACTCTAGGGCTTGAAGAACGATTCGAGCTTGGCATCTTCCGAAGCTTCATCATTTATTGTTGGTGAAGGCCGCGCTGGCCGTTTTGCACCACGATCGACTTGCTTTGATGCAGGCTCTCGTGTTTCGGACTTGTCTTGGTCTAGATGGGCGTATATCACTTTGGTGATGAAATCTCTATACACGTTGTTGTTCGATTCGGAGCATGGACCTCCAAGTGTATGAAAACTCACCGTGGCAAATGTATACTCTCCTCATGTGCGATTCGGTGCTGGATGGTCTGCGCAGAGGCCGGTTTTAAACTGTCGGCATCCATATGTGCAATGACCAGTTGCTCTGCCTTTGCTAAATCAATGGTTTTCATTGTAGAACGACTTCCAAGGAACCCTAATGCCCTCCGCCGTCTTTTCACAGTAGATGCGCTAGTAATGATAAACTTTGAGTGATGAATCGGGTTATTGCTTGCAGGCTGCTCACCCCATTTCGATTCCATAATCAGCTTTAAGTCTTTGCGATATGAGTCTGTTATTGTCTAGCTTCTCCCGATGATACTTTTCAAGAGCTTCCGCAAGCAGTGGATCATCGATAGTAGCTACAATGGCAAATCCATAATTGAGTTCAGAAGGGAATAAAGTAGTAAGGAACACACCGCAAGGGGAGTATTGGTTTTTTCCAGAGGGATTGCGATTATAGGATCGGGTAATGGAGTCGGCCATGGTGCAAGGATGCCGACGTCGTCGGCACCACAAACACAAGTTGCTGCGGAGCTCGAAAACAGATCGGGTTTCACTGGCATGCAAAGTTGGAAAGCTGTGAACATGATTCGACCCCCCAAACACATCAATACTGATACTGATTGATTGTGGGGAATCGACATGACTCCATAATGTAAGGTGTCTGGGGTGGATAACACCCGTTAGGCTGGAAGGACAAGAGGATGGAGACTCGGATGTTGACGTTGACGGAGAGAGAATGAGAGACGGCGGAAAAAAAGTCGGGTGACGGAAAAACAAATGAGTGGTCTGCGGGCGGATCAGATCCATCAATTCTGAAGTCGTCTTGCAAATGTCACTTCTGCACCCAATGACTCTCAATAGCATCGTCGTCAATGACTCGGGCACACAGATTGCGTACTTGGATAGTGGTGCGCCATCTCAATCGCCTTATATCACAATAGTAGCCATTCATGGAATGTGGTTTTGTGCCCGTTCGTTTCTTTTTCAATACATCGCGATTTTGGTCTAACCGACTCCTCAATAGCGGTTTTCAAAAGAGTTCAAAATGTGGCTCTCAAGAGGGGCGTACGTTTCATTTCTTTGAATCGACGCGGTTATCCGGGTACCACACCGTGTACCGAGGAGGAAGTTAATGCAATTGTTAGCGGTACCAAGGAGCAGAAGGACGCGTGGCACCGAGACCGTGGCCACGAAGTGGGAATGTTTATTCATAGACTGATTGACCAGGAAAATATTCCGCCGATCTCGGTCGATAACAAGACGGGTGGTGTTATAGTATTCGGTTGGTCCTCGGGAGCTGGTGACGCGAACGACACCATTGCCCATGCTGATACTTTACCATCCGATGTTAGCTCACGCCTGTCACTATACATCCGTTCCTTGATTTTACACGGTGCGCCTTCGCCTGCATGTCTAACTTGCCAATTAAACGAGGGTGACAGATGCTCAGCGGCTCCTGCTCGGTGGTATGCCTGAACCGACCCATTACACACCCTTGGATTGATAACCGAATCCCCGAGGAGGATCGCCCTGAAAAGTTTGCCCATTGGATTTCCAGCTACTTCCAGCATGGCGATACCAGCACCAAGGTCATGGACGTTCTTAGCTGGGTTGAACCCTCGACAATTCACCCAGCGTCGATCAACAATATGACGGCTGAGGAAAAGGAGGCGATGATATGCATGCAAAATTACGAAGTGCCATATATGCCGAGGTTCGCGAGAACAGTTCGCGTATGCGTATCGAAAAGTGTTTCTCGATGATAGCGTGAAGACGCTCTTTCCGCATTTCAAGGCAACGATTTTGACAGGGGAATTATCGCCTGCCTGTGCGATTTCTTCATACTGGATGGTAGAAAACGATGCCAAGGAAGCAGGGAAACACGTCAATTTTGTAGTTATTCCGGATTCAAACCATTTCGTAGGCTTTTCATAAGTTTCGTTTGGTGAAGAACGCTAATTGTTACGCTGCAACAGCTTCATTGGGACAATCCGGAAGAGGCCTTAAAGATTTATCTTGATTGCGCCTGAGCATAGCGGTGGACCTTCTCATGATAATGTATCTTCGCACTTCGTTCCTTTGATCAATTAAGGATATGTACGGCGATAGTACTTCCACGCTATCCACACGTTATACCGTCTACTGAAATCCTGATGCACTGTTATCTGTCGGATACTAAATTTGAATGCGTCTTAAAGAGTATGGGCTAATTCCGAATTGCAGCACCAGCGTGTCGGTGATTATGACGCGTTTCTCATAACCGACTGATCGGTGCGCAAGTGGAACTGCCAAAGAGTGTTGATGCATGTGCATGATGGCTCGATTATATAACAGACAGTGGGCTGTGCCAAGACGTTTATATAGTAAATTGTGCGAGATATGGAGATTGAATGTCAAAAGTTGAACTGATACGGGTATATGCTGGAACGAAATTTGAAAGAGTACGGGAAAAGAGGACTGGGATAGGAGCAAATTTGCATATCGCAGTGAGGACGACGATGGTGGAAAAGTAGGGAATAATGTTAACATCCTAAGCACTTCTGTTGTCCACGTCAAAATGCGTCAATTGACTAACAATGGATGATGTCAAATGTCTGTTACATAAAAAAACAATAGTAAATCATGGAGATAGAATGTACGATAGGGACTTGATGCGGCGATGTTTAGAAAATAGCATAGCAAGAGCATGTCGAAAAGCAATAATGCTAAATCAAGGCTAGAACGGAAAGAGATCCGAAAGACGGGCAAGGTACGCTAGACATCACAAAAAATGTCAAGTCCAAAAATACGACAAGTCCAGCTCATTATTCTGCGCGTTGAAAATGCAGCACGCTATGCAAACCTTTAGTAAATCTCTGCCACCACGTCCGAGCAGTACGTTTCAATCCTTGAACAGCAACGCCAGCAGCCTCCCGAGTGACTTCCGTTCTCGCTGTGTTATCCGACACGTTGTCTTCCAAAGCGTGTATAGACGGTGGGCGGGACACCTGCGACGTTTCATCGTCCAAAGGGTACACCGAAGGAGAATCGGTGCGATCACCACCATCTGGCGGGATGATATCGAGGTTAAATAGATTCATACCACCGTGTAAGCTAAGCCCGAGATTGAGTGCTTCATTTAATCCTAGGTTATTGCCGAGTTCCATATCAAGCTGTCGGATCTCTTCGGGTGTCAAGCACGACTGATCACGTTCAGTTACGGCCTCCACCGACAGCTTAGGTTC
The DNA here is from genome assembly GCA_015039365.1 of Amanita rubescens. Taxonomy (NCBI): domain Eukaryota; kingdom Fungi; phylum Basidiomycota; class Agaricomycetes; order Agaricales; family Amanitaceae; genus Amanita; species Amanita rubescens. Next base: position 178,393 of record WION01000032.1, read on the forward strand.
ATGATCTTCTTTTCGGTCCGTTCCAGGCGGAAAATCCCCTGTCAGCTCAGGATCTCCATTCGCGGTGGGGTCACCTGTGTCATCGCCCGCCGGCGATGTGGATTTTAGCACCATATGCATCAATGACGACCATTCTTCAGAGCTACTCGTGTTAATTGAGATTGGTAGCTCGGGAGGCGGCTCGTCGAACTGTCTGCTGCGCGAAAGTGGAAACAATGGACGGATAGGTGGACCGGGGGCTAATATCGTAGGATGAGGCGCGAGCAAATGATTCCACTCGGGCGACGCTGGACGCTGAGATTGTCGAGAAACGGAGTCTAGAGAGGTCGAGCGCACAGGTGACAGGAGTAGCCCGTCTTCTGCGACTTCTTCGCCGCCTAAAGTCCCCCACTCAACGAGGCGTGTTTTATCCACTGGAGTACCCCTTCCGACGTGTTTGACCAATGGCCAAGATCCTCGGAGGACAGTGGCGGCTACGGAAGATGACATCATCAGCGTACTAGGAGACATTTTTCTCCCGCTGAGTGCGTCGTTTCAACGAGTGGGACTGCGAAAACAAGGAAGGCGACTTTGACGACCTAGGCGTTGATTCATGAGAGGGTGACGTGGTGATGAACGGGAGAGGTAACGACGGCGGTTTGCTAGGAGAGGACGGTGGCGAGAGAGCAGAAAGGTCGAGGTTAAAGTCTGAAAATCCTGAAAATCCAGAGAAAGGTATTTTTGGCTCGTTATCTGCCAATGGTATCGCGGTAGTAGCAGTAATAGCAGTAGCCATGTCCGCCCTGCAATGTAATGTTAGCTGGGTTACATATAGAGGTAGCGCTACTTACATAGCAATAGTAATGAGGTGTGCTCCACCGATACACCCGAAAACGTTAATTAAAATCCAGAAAAATACAAAAACGAGCACAGGATGATGAAAACTGGTGGGCAAGGAGTAGTAAGGATAACGGGAGTTGTCCAGCGTAGAGAGTAAGAAGGAGAAGGAGAAGGGAAAAGAAGTAACGCAACACACTCAGAGAGTCAGTCAATCTGCATTCGCAACCGGCTGTAGCAAGCAGGCAAGCAGGCAGGCAAGAGCGAGGTGAGGCAAGAGTGACCAAACACCCACGGAGCTCGGATTTGGAGGTGGGCTTCCAAAATTCGCGTTCTGGAATGTGGGCTTTTTCCTTAAATTACGTTTTGAAATAAGCAAACTTGTAAGAAATTGGATTTTGATCACGTACTGGGCCGTCATCGCGATCGGACGGAGCGGCAGAAGCTGAGGCCTCTCCATATATACCTACTTTTATTCTAGGACGACAGACAGATGCCTTGCGTGGCTTTTACGTTAAGTAAGTCTTCCCCGTCCTGGCGCAAGAAAAGCAAAGCGGCCCAGTGTAACTTGAGACTCGGAGGCCTAGTCGCCTTCAAAGAGTAGGCAGTTCAAGTCACCAGACGTCCGGCTAACATCCCTCTTGATAAACTTTTGGCGAATCTTCAAGTTCGCAATTCTTGCGATAAGCACCCGTCGCCGAGCTACCTGGAAGCTGACAAGGTCGAGTCAGTCGAGTTTTTGAAATAGTACAGTGTGACTCGACTCCGTCACACTAAGGCTATACACATAGAAGATGCACTGTTTTATTATGTATGTATCAGAGCGATTGTCGTCAGTATGTAAGTAGTTACTAGTTAGTACCGATACACGAGCTTTATACAAAAAAAAGGAGGGAAAAGGGAAACAACATAGTCCATTTGGGAGAGATTAGTAAATCTGACAACCCACGGGCATATAAAGCACACGGGCATAATATAAAACAAGATGTCTGCAATCGTTTTTACCATTTTGATGATGTTTATGATGAATGATCGATGATTCCGCAGAGTAAGGCGTAGGGTGTGTATGGGTTGCAGGGCTGAAGAGCGTGATAAATGATGAAATCTGTGATGGATGGATATGATAGGAATATGATGATGTCGTGATCGTCACGATCATTTCAGATTGGATTGACTTGGAAAATTGACGAATCAGCCCAACATTCCATGCAGAAAGAACGTGAAAGCACACACACCCTTTGCCAACCCCCAACGCACACCAGCTCCTCACTCGTCTACATCTCCTCTCCTCTCGCTCATCCAAGCGCATAACTCAACGCGCTTGAACCAGGTCCAGCAGTAGTAGCCGGTACACTCGCCGCCTGCACACCCGCAGACACACCCGACACAGACACACTCGCAGATGAATGCGAAAGGCCCCCCACCTGGGCACCACCCGCCGACATCGTAACCGGCACGCCTACACCCATCCCAGACATTCCCATGGGAACCCCCACTCCCATCCCCATTCCCATACCCATTGACATGGACATTCCCATCCCAACTCCCATGCCCATCGGCAAAGGAAGGTACGACTGCACACTCCCAGGACTCATATCCAAATCAGCAGAATAGAGCGTGTTGATATTCGCACTGGCCAAAGGCGGAGCAGGTGGGATAATGGTAGATGGAGATGAAGAAGACGAAGACGAGCCAGAATTCGAACCCAGAGTTGCCGAAGACGTACTTGCACCGGGAGAGGAAGAAGGAGCCGATACCCACGGAGCACTATGATCCAGGACCGATCCAGGACCACCACCGCCAAAACCGAGTGCGACGTGGTTCACGCTCCCACTTACGAACCCCATCCCGATGCCTAACCCAAATCCCATCCCAAACACATTCATTGTCGTCGTCGCACCAGCAGCCGTGGGCGCAGCGCCGGAACTCGTGCCCGTTGCTGTTGTTACCCCCGCAGGGTTTGCATTGGCAGACAACGCCGCAGTCACACCCGACCCTGTTCCTGTTGACGCTCCTGTGCCTGTGTGAATCGAAGGAGACGAGGACACCTGACTCATACCCCCACTCAACCCGTCCACGCTACCGCCCGCAGTAGCACCGACTTCACACTGTCCCCCACCCTGTCCTTGCACCTGCTTCTGCTTCACCTCCGCAGAATCACCTTGCAACGTGGCGAAAAAGGCATCCCAAATAGACTGATCAGGCTCAAACGTCATCTTGTTGCTATCACGATCACTCGCTGTCTGCGTCGGGTCACCCGCAGTTTTGACCTGCGGTTCATCGTTGCCATTGGTGCTTCCGGTAGCGGGAGCAGCATTAGGGATGGGACCAACGCTGGGACCAGATCCGGGACCCTTATCTGCTGTAGCCCATGCACCAGCGCGCGTTCGGTCCACTGGTGTCCCCTTGCCGATTACACTCGCTAGCCCTAAATCACCATACCTCAAGGGCCTCACGCGGATCGAATGGAGCCGCGGAGGAGGCAAAGGGATGGGTGAGATGGGCGACATTGGGATCGTCATAGGAAGTGAAATTTGAGGTGGGGTTGTAGTTGGTGGGGTAGCGCCTGCACCTGCAGTAGCCTAGCCGTAGCCATAATCGGTGTAGTAGGACAAGTCGTAGGGGCCGTTGTTGGTACTGTAACAGATTGCATTCCAAATACAGAAGATAAAGGTGACTGAGGTGCTGGCGTTGGCGGTCGCATCTGAGCCGCGTCGAGAGCAAATGAGTGCTGCTGTTGTGGAAGAGGTTGACAAACTTGCATCGGAACCTGTTGAGGCTGTTGTCTCTGAACCTGAGGAAGAGGCGGGCAATAAAACATGGACATGTGCGTGTCCCCCCTTCCTTTGCTGCACTGCTGCTGCTGCTGGACTTGGGTGGGACCCGTGGGCGTCGTCATCGCTGTAGCTGCAGAAGCAGTGACGGGAGTAGTAGGTAACGCTGATGAAGCATCCGACGACGCTGATGCTGATGTTGTCTGATCGTTCCCAGCACTTTCACCGACCAACATCGGACAACCACCTGTGGTCGGAGAGGTAGGGGAACAAGAGAGCGTCAACTCCGCGTTGAACGACGGATCGTCTTCCTCCACCCTCTCTTCTTCTGCGTCTTCTTCGCCCTCTCTTTCCTCTTCATCTTGAGGAGGTTTTCGTCGAGAAGGCTTACTGTCAGAATCCACGTCCATATCGATATCACTGCTGGACCTTTTCCGTTTATGCAGTGACGAGGGCAACGATACTGTCCCTATCGGACTCTTTGCCCTTGACCGGCGCTATCACAACCCAAAATCAGCCTTTATCTCTTGGGGCCAATAAAACGGCAGAAAAACATACCTTTCGCTCTGCACCACCTTCCTCTTCCTCTTCCCCTCCCTCTTCTTCACCTTCCCCCTCCTCTTCCTCTTCCTCCTCCTCCTCTTCACTATCCGTCTCCTCCTCATCAAAACACACATCATCATCCTCGTCATACTCTTCATAATAAAAAATTTCGTCACCATCATCGTCGTCTTCCTCACCATCACTCCTAATCTCCCAATCGTAATATTCCTCATCCATAAACTTTTCTCTCTCAGGCGACGACGACGACGAAGGGGCACCACCAACCCCCTCGGTAGCGGCGCCATCGAGATCCATTGCGTTCTCGGGCGTCACATGTCGACTGGGAGCCTTTTTCTTGCTCTCCTTTTCTTTATCTAGATCGGCGGAATCGGGATCCAGCCTCCTCCTTTTGGTGCCACCTCGTTTGGTAGCCCTACACCGCATTCTATAATGGAATTGACCGCTAGGGTATCCATGTTGGGTATGGTAATCCGTCGCCTCTTGGGCGACGACGGAGCGGATGATATGTGGGGTATACCTGCACATTCTGTGTTTTTATTTCGTTTAATATCAGTTAAGAATCCGTCTCGCGAGGAGCGGGAGAGCACGTACACATCCCAAACGCGGTATTTACACGCAAATTTCCATACGTTCTTAATAAGATCGAGTCGGGGAGGTTCTTCCCAGTGCAAAATCTGTTGTTGAGATTCTTGCTGTTGCAACTCGTACCAGGTATAGTGCGGAGGTGGCGCTTGTTGTTGCGACTGGAATTGAGGGTTGCAGAAGCGGTTGGAGGGGCTGCGATTGCACCGTGAGTTGGTGCTGAAACGGGTGCTGCTGCTGCGTCGGTTGAGGTTGCAATGTCGCTTGTGATAACGAGAGTGATTGGGATGAAGTCGTTGACGACGATGAGGATGATGGGGAACCTTGCAGTGCGTCATCGTGCCGCTGCCCTGGACCCTGAGTCTCTTGCGGAGTATGTGCAGATTCGGCCGGTTTATCCGGTGATCTGCTGAGAGGTACTGCGTCATCGACATCCATGGAGTCATCGGGCGGCTTTGGTGGCTCTTTTTCGTCCATAGCTCCGCTGGTAGGTGAAGTAGGAGATGGAGGGGCGGTCGACAAGGGAGTGAGTGGGGAAGGGGGAGAAGTCCATGATAAAGTCGTTTCATCTTTTGAACAGTCCGACAGAAGCGTTGTACCGAGATCGATCATGTCGAGGGGAGCGCGTTGAGCAAGAAGAGAGAATGCGGATGTCGGTGGTGGCTCCGGTGAGTTACGACAAGGAGCGACGACAAGAAGAACATTCTTGCGGGATCTCGGAGATGACCTGCGTGGCGGAGGAGTTTCAGTTCGTGTCCTGAGGCGCTTTGCAGGTTGTACTTGAACATTCGCAATCTCCTTCCTCTTTCTACGAGGAGTGGCGGATGTGGCAGTGTCATCGTCCTCGGACGAGGAAGAAGCTGTAGGTAATGGTGGACGGGGTTGCTGTACCTGTTGCTTCTTACGCTTACGAGGCTGTTGAGCTTGTTGCTGCAGTTGTGAATCCGAAGCCGTACGACAGAGGCGGGTGCGGAGATGGTCATCAGGACAAGCAGCGACGACGAGGCGAGGACTTCGACGGAGAGGTTGACCAGGCGTAGGTTGAGGAACTGGAGGAGTCTTTGGTCGCTGTTGAGGACGACGGCGGCGTCGAGGAGCCATTTTGCGCGCCTTTTTGTGGTCAAGCCGTCCTTGCCAGGCGGCAATGCCAGCTCTTTCCCACGGTGCTCTCAACAAATCCACGTGACATTCGTCATCCGTTCTTTCCTTTCAAGTCCAAGTTATAACAGAATCTCTAAACAAAGCAAATGACAGGAAATTTGCATCATTACTCATGATACTAAGATCGGATAAGCTTGCCACATCTGCATTAATCATATAAAACAGAAGCCAAGATGGTTCCTACCTTTGACAAGGATGGTAGTGATTTGTATCCAAACAATTGGAGGGCATTTTACTGCATGAGTAAAACAATTTCTTTTCTTCTTCAAATTCCATGGTGCAGTTTGCATAAAAGCTGAGGTTACATTATGAAGAAGCAGCCATGGATAAAGTGTTTATAAGCTGCACATGCCAGGTCACTGTCAGTGACATTCACTGCTTGAGGAGAAAGTTAAATTTAAAAATGATTCAGTATAATATGAGATAATTATAAGTTCCACTGGTACTCCAACTTTTGCCAGTACATTCTGTGCATTGGCATGTGCATGCCTAGGTTTTGGAATATGTGAGTCATGTTTGATGTGTAATTGGTATCTATTACTAACATCAGATTATCATGCAATGAGAAGCCTTGGATGAACATTGCTCACAGAATTTTGAAAGACACTGCATAACCTACTATACATATACATACATATATCATTGTATATTACATACAAAAAAACACAGCATTATAATTTATCTCTGCTTACTAGCTCCATGATACAACAATAAATCCACAATGTGCTGGTGACCTTTGGCTGAGGCAGATTGAACAGCAGTATCAAGGTGTTCTTGCACAACACCATGGTCAAGTAACAGTTTTACAACTGCCATATGATTTCCTAAGCATGCTGCCTGCAGAGGATTGTATAATTCAACCACAGGCTGATCCCAGAGTAGTAGGAATTTTGCAGGATGGCTGTAGCTGGCTTTTGTGCCTGATTTAAGTAGCAATTGTACTGTATCAATATTACCCCTAAATGATGCTGCTTGCAGGGCATTTCCATATCGTCCTCCTTGTGTATTCACATTTGTTCCTTTCTGAAGCAGCAGTTCAACAATGTTGTTATGGCCCCCTTGTGATGCTGCTTGAAGTGCATTTCCATAGAATCCTCCTTGTGTATTCACATTTGCTCCTTTCTCAAGCAGCAGTTCAACAATGTTGTTATGGCCCCCTTGTGATGCTGCTTGAAGTGCATTTCCATATTGTCCTCCTTCCGCATTTACATTTGCTCCTTCTTCAAGCAATAGTTTAACAATTTTGTTATGCCCCCTATGTGATGCAGTATACAGAGCATTACCATGTATTATATGCTCTGCATTTATATCTGCCCCCCATCTAAGTAGCACTTGAACAATGTTGTTATGCCCCCCTTGTGATGCTGCTTGAAGTGCATTTCCATATTGTCCTCCTTGTCCATTCACATTTCCTCCTTTCTCAAGCAGCAGTTCAACAATGTTGTAATGACCCCCTTGTGATGCTGCTTGAAGTGCATTTCCATATTTTCCTCCTTGTGCATTCACATTTGCTCCTTTCTCAAGCAGCAGCTCAACAATGTTGTGATGACCCCCTTGTGATGCTGCTTGAAGTGCATTTCCATATTTTCCTCCTTGTGCATTCACATTTGCTCCTTTCTCAAGCAGCAGCTCAACAATGTTGTGATGACCCCCTTGTGATGCTGCTTGAAGTGCATTTCCATATTTTCCTCCTTGTGCATTCACATTTGCTCCTTTCTGAAGCAGCAGTTCAACAATGTTGCTATGACCCCCTTGTGATGCTGCTTGAAGTGAATTTCCATATTGTCCTCCTTGTGTATTCACATTTGCTCCTTTCTCAAGCAGCAGTTCAACAATGTTGTTATGACCCCCTTGTGATGCTGCTTGAAGTGAATTTCCATATTGTCCTCCTTCCGCATTTACATTTGCTCCTTCTTCAAGCAATAGTTTAACAATTTTGTTATGCCCCCTATGTGATGCAGTATACAGAGCATTACCATGTATTATATGCTCTGCATTTATATCTGCCCCCCATCTAAGTAGCACTTGAACAATATATCTATGGCCACCTTCTGATGCAGCTTGAACAGCATATCCACTCAAAATCACATTTCTTGCATTTTTAGTCAATGAGGCAGATATGCCATCTATTGCATGATAATCAGAAGCTGCATCTGTTCCAAGCAGCATATTGACAATGGCCACATGTCCACATAGTGAGGCTGGGCAGAGGGACTCCAGAATTTCAGTTTGGCTTGCAGCACTTGGCAGCAACCACTCAACAATGGGAATGAGTCCATGTAAGGCAGCACACCATAAAAGACTTTTGCTCTTCATGTGGCTATAATCAGCCCCAAAAATATCATAATTGTACACTTTGACCCAATTTTGGAATGCAAAGTTTTGGAGTGCAAAAAGACCCTTCATTTTCTGAAGAACAGTTGTATCCAAATTGGTTCTGTTCAGATGCTTTGGCCAATATTTTGAAGCATATCTGATTAAAGACTGTTGATATTTTTTCTGAATTGCCCAACTGAGAGAATAAAAGTGATTCTTTGGATGACTTTCTGTTGAGTGAAGCAAATAGTTCAAGCAACATTGACCAATAAAGCTATCTCCTAATGAAGGATCCATCACAATGTTTGAATTTACTGTCCTTTTCTTTTTCAACACATATGTCTTGACAGATGCATGTGCAAATTGCACAGTATCATCACCCATTCTAGTCACAAGGCTTGAACAGATCTTCAGGGTATCTGTTGAACATGATAACTTTGCATCTGAATCAAAGGCTTTTGTGTCTATATCAAACTCCACAATGATGGCAAGATAGTCCATGTGCAATGGTTGCTCTGCACATGCTAGCCATAACAACAATTTTACAGCACATGATGCATCAGCAGGTGAGATCCTGCCAAGAATTTGGTCATATGTTTCCTCCAAGGTTTCTGGAAGACTTTCAAGGATGTATTCCAATGTTTTCTTCCTCCTTGTACATTTCTTCAGTTCATCAAGCTGGCATGCCACCCAACGGAACCTATTCATTGTTACTCAAAGTACTGTACTGACATGGCTGCACTTACATCCCTTTAGCTTTTTCTGCAAGCACCTGTTTTATTAAACCTTTCTCATTTGGTTTCCATTTTTTTAATTCCACAGAAGAATGGAGCATAAAGTCAATGTACTTCTCAATGTCATTATCAACTGGCATCTGAGACATGTCAACTTCCATTGGTTTCATTGCCATTATTGATTCAACAATCTGTTGTTCTTTCCTGCTGGTGACAAGTAGGTGACATTGCCACAAATCCCATTTTTTGAGAGTTTCTATAAACTCTAGAATCTCCTCCCAGTTAAAACATTCATCCAGAGCATCAATAAGGATGTAAGTCATATCAAAGCCAGATATAAGCTGTCTCAGGGCATCTTGAAGTTTGTCATCTGAAGGCATTGAGAGCCCCTGCATACAATCCTCATAAGTCTTGTCAAGAAGTGACTGATTTGAAGATTGCCAATAAAGAAGATTGACAATTAATGAGCTAAGGATGTCAGTGACATTTCTCTTCTTTGCATCAGAAACATCACAATAAAAATATGCCAATCCAATGGAACCTTTTTTGGCATTTAGTTGGATGTCCTGAACAACAGTGGAACTACAGGATATCAGTAGGTTATTGCCTCTGGGATTTGCTTAGCTCACAAAAGAATTGTTTTCCCTGAACCAGCTTTGGCACATTAAGAATGATTGACATGGCTCCAGCTGATGGTTTGCTTACATATACCATGAATCCACATCAATGAGTTCTGTATTTGCTTCCAATCTTTGTACATTGAACATTCCAACAGCCATGATCCAGTGCCTAAGTGATGCCTTTTGGTGGCATTCCTATGGTTAGTTGATGGATCAGATGGTGCCAGCCACCTCTTGTACTTCTCTATTACATGAGTGCAGCACAATCATCTTACATATGCAAAGTATACACTTACCAACACTGCTTGAAAAATTGGTGGGTTGGACTATAATGCATGATGAATACAATGAACTCCAATTGTGAAAGCACCTACTGTTCACATTCTGAAAATTTGACACTTGAACCTCAACAATTGAGGAGTTGTTAATCCCTATATATTCAGCATGGTCAAAAAAACTTGTCATTGACATTAGTTCAAGTGATGGAGAATGTGACTCAAAAGTTGGTACCTAGTAGGACTTGGTGATAGAACATATGAGAGATAGTAGTAATTATTAATCAATAAAGAATACACACCCAGAAGCTCTGTTCCACACAGCTGTTGACTGAAGATTGCTGTTTGGAATTGCCATATTTTCAAGATGACTACAATGTAGGTAAGATTGACATGTGTGCATTGCAACATTTAATAAGCTGACATGTTCCGAGGATGTTGGGCCTCCCCATCTATGCTCATATTGCCAGACATTGTCACTGACTCAGGATTGTGATCGTCTGTTACAATCTTCTTAACCCTCTTTCTGTCACTCTCATGAACACTGGGTACATCCGAGTCTGACAGAGCACGTTTGCGAGCAGTTCTCGAGGAGGATGGCACCATTGTGGTAGTGCAAGTGAAAGATAAGCACTGTGGGAAAGCGCTGTCAGTTGTGACAAGGTCACCACTCCAATTTCCTGATATGGGAATTGGCCTCGCCCTATTCGCCGTTGCTTCACAATGTCATTCTCGCCTCTCTAGAAGGAGAATCTCGAAACGTTGCTTCGCAGCACCTTTACTTAAACGGCCGCGCGATGGCTTTCCGTCTTTGCGGACGCGGAATATACGGTTATATACCGCGACAGTGATACACCGAGCTTCCCATCCGGCAATCCTGCTTCCACCAAAGCCTACGGCTAGCTTTCCCTCGTTCCAGCTCCGCTTGTCCCCATCCAAAACCGAAATGTACATACTCTCACGCCTTTTCCAAGTTTCTTCCGAACATAAACCCCTGCGCGACATTGAGACGGGACAAGGAGCGAGTACTGTGGCATCTGGTGGCCAATGCTCCGGAACTTGCTCAGGACCTTGCAGAGTGAGCGCAGACCGCCGCATGGCGCAGTGCATTAGCAGAATCACCCTCTGATCATACTAGAACCAATCACAATATATTTTTAACCCACGGAGCCTTTTCTTCTTGACAAGGCGAAGCGAAGGAGTAACGGACGTCGCAGTGCGGAAGGCAGGGGTAGAATGAAATGGTGCCCTGGGTACCTCAAAACCGCCGGCGATAGAAGAACGGGCGATCGGGGAAGGCGTGAAAACGAGTGTCGAGTTAAGAATTGGCCTTGTCGTTCTTGATAGTGCGTTGTTTCCGTGGTTCTTGTCGATCCATTAACTGACGATTTGATTTGTATAGTCTTAGCCCGAGGTCACTATGTGCGCGTCGTTGATGGAAAGCCAGAGCGGTCGCGATTCTCAAGGCAATCTTGCGGTTCCTTCGAGAGATAGACAAGTGGCACATGCCAGTGGGAGATATCTGTAGGTTAACGCATACAATAGGTGTATTCCTCGGATTCGATCGCAATGCACTGATTTGGACACCGTGACGAACATTTCCGATCCATCAAATATGAGCCAACACATCTTCAATTCACCTTACGCTATCTCTGAAATGCAACGATCACAAGTGGTCAGTCTCTACGACGTACATCTCCTCTCCCTGTGTGGTACTGCGCGCTTCTTTTCCACGATATACCTCCATCATATGACCATGCGTCGAATGAAACCTGAACCGCCATTTTGCTAACAGACCATCGTGCCATCTTTTAATCATATACCAACAATGCATCACCCTGATATCCGTTGTAATGAAAATTTGGCAGCGCTACAGCTCATCTGGAGACGACCATCGAACTGATCCGTTCAAGCGGATCTTCGCCCCAATCCGGCCAACGCCATTTGAAAGGTGGGCGATTATGGCGGGGATGCAAAGGTCTACACAACTGATTTCCCGAACTAGTAACCTCTACTTCCTTAAATAATGACATTTACTGCGGATTCCCGATATCACCATGGCATGGGAGTCAACCTCGCTCCGCCCGTCTCACAGCGCGCAACCGGATTCCACCCAACTGATTGCTCTCGTATCCGGCATTCGTTTTACTAAGTTTGCCTACCCAATGCCAGAACTGTGAAACATTGCAGCCTTGAAAGTTCTCGATCAACTGCATTCAATCGTCTTGTTTGGTAATCCTTATCCTGCCAGGAGACAACTTTGTAACAACAACTTGGGGATGTGGAAATGCGGGTATTTGGATCATGCCTCCGCCAAGTACGTTTGTCAAGTTTGTTCGATGCCGATTGACAACATCAGGACAAGACGAAGCAGGACAAGACGAAGATCAAATGCTAGGGATTGAAGCCCGCTGTATGCTATTGAAAACCATGTGGGTGCTGGTATGATAAAACCGCAGGCGAGGGCATGGGCCATGGTTAAGAACCATGGGAGTGCTTGTATAATAAGACCATCAGTGAAAGGGGGAGGAATGGTGTTGGAGAATCATGGGCAGGCGAGTGGCGGGGGGCTAAATGACCGACTAGTACGCGCCAGGGTGGTGTAGGCAAACCATGGGTAGAGGAAACGTCGTAAACGATTGGACGGCGACTCGTCGGTGAGCCACAAAAAGCACGGCGCCGGGCACGACAAGCAAGCGGTGTTGATATAAGATAGGCCCTAGATAGATCCGGGATATGTCACATCCTGTCACTCGCGTCCCGCCGCCCCCCATTTTAATCGATCTCAGCATTGGCAAGCGCCCGATTATTATTTACGGTTGCTAGCGGTGGTCAAACACAGGGCGGCACTGCCATTCGTCTACTCGAGTTCTTTGCGGGCACGGGCATCAAATGAGTCTAATAATGGTATTTTCTCTTCCTTGTCACCTGAACCTCGCCGACCGTTGTGATTAAAGTCTCGAAGTGACGGCAACCCCAAATTCAATCAGCCCCGAACTGTCGGTTATGTAGCACTACCCGTCGGCAGTGGTGATACCTCAGGCATCGCCCCTCGCTGCCGTTGGTCCAACAGCAATTATTTTGAGCAAGTTAAATGTTAGGCACGCACATAAGAGCGCCACCAGGCACTCAGAGACCAACAATAAGTTCTGACTGGTGGTCCAGGCTCCAAAAAGGCGTATAAAGGACAAATTCACGGACAACTTCCTAGGCTGTTCCTGGTTCTTTTCGCCTTCCCCTCATCCTGCCGCTCTTCAAGAATGCTGTTCCGCAATATATTTCAATTCCTTTCTGTTCTTTTCACTTTCTGTAAACATATTCATTTTGCACGATATTTCAGCTAGTAACGAATACCACACAGTCCATACAGTTTCCGCAGTGAGCGTCAGACCCCTTCTCGCTGCCAGACAGATCTCGCCATGCAGTAGTCAATGTTCTGAAGCCTCGGATTTAGCGTACGGTGGAGTCCGTTCCTTTATTCCCAAGGTTCCTTGACTTTCTCTAACATTTTCTCCAGAACTGTCCTATCACATGTATTTGCACGCCGGCGACCCTCAACGCCTTCTATCAATGTGTTCAGTGCACAGAAGCGGCAAATATGCCCGAAGTTGTTTCCATCCAAAGCTCGTTGGGTTCATTTTACCAATAAACCTTTTCTGACGAGCGACGTTCGTTAGACACTGAGAGCTATTGTGCGGCAAACGGGTATCCACTTACAGTCGGATCCACTCCTTCCGGAACTGGCTCAGGAAGTGACGGAGGTACGACCGCTGGTCAAGGAATCGCCACTAGCATCGGAATTACCTTGGGAGAGAAAATTGGCGCAAGTTTTGGTGGAGTAGCAGTAGTAGTAGGCATTATCTTTCTACTTGTCCACTGCCACATACTCCACTGTGGACTTCTTCCATTTTGCTGTAATTAGAATACCTTAGAAGCTCAGAGAATGACATGGTATGCAACTGCATCCCAATGTAAGCTCTCGTGCACTCTTCCCACGTAGGCTGTAGCTCATCGACGTTCAACACCAGTTCCGCGCCTCGACTCCCTTCACATCTGAGTCGTTACCGCCAATTCCCGAGGGATGGCTGCGGTGAGGAGGCTGCGTTGCATGGATGGGATGGGAGGTACTGCGTTCAGAGGAACGCCGGTGATGTTTGCTGGGAGTTGGGTGGGAACTTGTTGATAAGTAAGGAGCGCTAGCAGAAGGCACGGGACTATAATTTGTTGTTCGCTTGTTAGGCTGAGTATTGGCGGATTAGAATTCGGTTTTCGCCTTAGCATGCTAGCAAAAGTGGATGGCATAAAGGGCGAGGATTGACCTGGGGCGATATTGGATGTCGCAGAAGGAAGGGTGCCACCCTACATCCGAGTCTGACAGAGCACGTTTGCGAGCAGATCGACAACATCAGGACACCCCAGCTCATACCGTGTGATAGGACGACATACGATTGGCAAATCCGCGAAAAGGCAAGTATACCCGCCGAGAGCGGAAACCGAATAGAAAATTGTACTGGGTTGTTTCTTAATTGGTAGTGCGTTTTCTTCAGTTATCCGGTACTGATGGTTTTATATAAGAGTGGTTATCTGAGGATAGTGGAGTTCATTTGAGAGGCGGGCAAGTCGTTCGCGGAGATCTCGGTAGCCTTGATATCCCTCGCCAACGGTAACATGTGCACCATTCTCAGGTAACCCTCTTTGCATATCGCTGCCTCGACTCCATGCGTAGGCCGCACAGGCGAACAGCCGGATAATCAAACGCGTTCTAAAAGTATACTTGACTTACGAACGAACGAACGATTGATTGCATAGTATGTACCATTGTTGTAGTACGGATATCCAGAGTTCATAAGCTAGAGTGATGCTAGGAGGACGTGAAAGACAGCAGTAGCGTAGTTTGCTGTACTTACTGCAGGCGGGAGGGACCACGGACCGTTATCGGCCATTGCGGCCTTTTTTTCTCACAACATGGATTCTCACCTACTTGGTCTTGCGTTCATTACGGCTGCATTACTTCTCATATCCTCATTTTCATATTGACGTAGTGCGGACGTTCCTCGACACCCGTGAAAGCTGGACGTTGGGAGCAACCAACTATGAGCTGGGCTTTCGGATGACAACCCTGTCACCCACTCTGGCACTGAGCCATCTCCGGACGGACTTCACTTACAAGGCCCCTTACTCGTCCCTTTTGTTATCTACTCCCTCGTGAATAGAACATGTCTACCCCCAAAATCAACTCACGTAACGTGAATGCATTAGCATTAATATGGTACCCCACAACCCATTTGAACTTTAACGAAATGACACGCCACAGTATCAATGGGCATGGGTCCCGTGAGACAGCAGGAGCATCATGGCGCCCGCCGAACGCACTCCACCAGCAACAGCACACAAAAAAAAAAAGAGAGAAAAAAAGCAATCGCACCACCTCGCCGCGGGGACTTCAGCCCGAACAACCGCAATCCAAATATATGAAACGAGTAAACTGTCCCACGAGTTCACGACGGCCCGCCCATTGCCCAATCAAAATCCGCAGCGGCATGCCACTTCCCAATCATCAATCAGCTGAACGCCCAGGGCCCCCGGGGCTCCAAGCCCCGATCCAGTTGTGTGCGGCGCACGTAAGGAAAAAAAAGAAGTTGAATGAATATATGTAGCGTGGTGTTGGCACCACCCCACACCCATGCCAGCGCTCCGCATCCCCACGGCAGTCTTGGATACCGTAGCCATCGACCCAAGGTCCCACCAAAGGGTATATAAATGAGAGGTGGTGCGTTTGGTGGGCTCCTCCTCCCCACCATGCTTTTTGTTCGTTTACAGCACTGGATCGAGCTCTCTCGCTTCCGCGTATAATCTCTCTCCTTTCTGCTTCTCGTACGCGAGGGACGCCTACCACGGCATGTCAACTTGGAAACACACTCGCTTTCTCCATGTGCGACATGCGTGGATAAAACATGTGCACCGCGGCCAGGCAAACGGGTACCTGTGTGTCTCGATTGTTCTGTTCTTATTAAGCTCGCGCTCGATCTTTTATACTTCGCCCCTCAACACTCCTATCTGTGTAGGTGAGAACGCTCACACTTTCTCAATTCGCCAAAACCATGGGGTTACTCGGGATTTTCCTTACCCCTTGCCGTTCTGTACCTTATTTGTGAACGGGGACCTGATATGATCAATCCTATATATAAAGCGCCTTAAAGTCTGGAGCGTACCCCAGCTGACGAGCCCATTTCCACAGAAGAAACTCACAGTTCAGACTCCGAGGGTGGAGAACGCGTATATCCATCGGATTTTCCTTATCTTGATTTCGTCTCCTAACAGCTATATTTTGGAATAACCCGTCTCACTTCTCCTCAAGCTCCGCGCTCCACTTGCATCTCATCGCGAGCCAACTAGCAGGGCATCCTATCATCACTACCCGACATTACAATCAAATTGAAACATGTCAACCGAGTTAGCAACGTCTCAAACTCGAAGCGACCTTTCCTATCTCAGCCATGCGCGGTATGGAAAAATCGATATCGGCGTCTTCCGTGTTGTCCGCGATGGAAAGTGGCATCATGTTGTTGAGTATAATGTGTCACTCTTAGTCGAGGGGGATATCGACAAAAGGTGAGTGAAGCTTATCAGCGTTGTTGTTGATGAGCCCCTGATGATGATGGTCAAAGTTATACCGAGGCGGATAACAAAGTCGTCGTTGCGACTGATTCAAGTTGAGTTGTTTCCCCCCCCTCAAAAAAAAAGTCCGATTGGTTGTTGATGACGGAGTTGTATAGTGAAGAATATAACATATTGTAGGTCGTTTGATTGCGTCAAGATTTTTTATAATCTGATGTTGGAGCGCTAGACCTGGCGAAGGTCTCACCGCATATTCTCAATGCAGAGAAGTTTGGAATTCATTTGGGGGTTCATATTCTCTCGAGATATGAGCATTTGCACAAGGCGTTTGTTACGATTGAGCAACTGCGTTGGGCAAGGATATCGGTTGATGGGAAGCAAGGGGTGGCTGAGCATCCTCATGCATTTTATAGAGACGGAGATGAGAAGAGGGTTGTGAAGATTGAGGTGAGCATCGGGCCAAGTGACGTTGGTGGCGGCGGCCTATGACGATGGGTTGACGCAACGTCTTTTTTTGAACCGGCTCGGACTGCTTGATCGGTTCGAACTGACAGTTCTATTTAGGTGGACGCTACAAACGGCAAGGACAAGATGACTGCAAAGGTGTCGGCTGGCATTACAGATCTACTGGGTATGACAAAGAGTTCTTGTTGCAGCTTTGTGATTGCTCATTGACTGGAATTTCGCTCTCACACTTGCCTGGTTGCACGTGCATAACTCAATTCATCGGATACACACGACAAATCAGTCCTGAAGAGTACTGGTTCGGCGTTCTCTGATTTCATCCGGGATGAATATACCACGCTGGTTGAGGTGGACGATCGGATCTTCTCGACGTCCATAGACCTTGTTTACACATTTGCCCCCGTGACTATCCCTCCGCCAAAGGACGAGAAAAAGTTGGAATTGGTTGTACCCGACAATGTTCAGGACGGGTCAGTCTGGGATGAGAAAGTACCCGAAAGGGCAAGAAAGGCTACTTTAGAGGTGTTTGCTAGGGATGAGAGCGCCAGTGTACAGGTGCGTCGTGTTCGGCTTCTTAAGAATCCCGGCATCTTCGGGTGCTGCGGAAAGGCTTGTCAACGAATGTCAAACGCGAGATCAGAAGATGGCGTTATTTTTACATGTACAATGGTAACGAGAATGATGGGACTGACGACGGTTATGCAATACAGGCGACGCTTTACAAGATGGGCGAGAGGGTCATAGCAGAGAATAGGGGCATCGAAAGGGTGAACTATGCGCTACCCAACAAGCATTACGTGCCGGTTGACATGAAGTATATTGGGGTTGACAACCTGACGCCGTAAGTCTTGTTCTGTTTCATACGATCTTCTGGGGTGCGTTTCTGGGTCAATGTGCATGATCGTCGCGTGGGATCTTCCCACCGATGTGACACGATATAAAATCAAAAAGGTTAGACCCAGATGGACAAAGATGATGCAAGTTAAAAAGGGAGAGAGCAACCCTCGTGGTGATGAGGGGATGAGTGCGCCCGCGGGATGCGGGAGGATGAACTGAAGCTAACTGTTATGATTATGAACAGATCAAAGGCAGAGGTATTCGTGCCGATGGCCCGTCCGAGGTGAGTTTAAGGACGTAGTAATGACGTCATTGATACAAACAGTAACAGTGGACATATCTCTGCTGATATCTCGCGTACAACAGCGCAAAGAGGCTAGACACACACACAGAGGAAGAGAAATAAGCGTATGTACTAGTAGTAGAACCGGTAACACACAGTCGTCGCCAAGGGTATGGAGCGTGGGAGAGTGACGTCTGACGGTGTGGAATAGGTGGTTAAATAACTACAAAGCCTCTCATCTCATCCAAGAACAAATGGGCGGCGACCACAAGTGTCCCGTCTGCCAGGCTACCTTCACTCGTCCTCAGCATGTCGCTCGTCATATGCGCTCTCGTGAGTACACTCAATTTCACCTCCCACCGTCTCTGATTCCTAAAAAGACACTGGTGACCGCCCCTACAAGTGTCTCTACTGCGGTGATCAGTTTGCAAGAAGGTAACCTTTTTCCGACAAGTTTCTCGCTTTTCTGATTCTTACTTCCTCCTTTCATCAAGTGATCTCCTTTCCCGCCATTGCAACAAGTGCCACGCAAACGAAAAACCTCTCCCTACTACCGGCTCACGTCGCAGGGGCTCTGCCTCTGCCTCTCGTGCAACAACATCTAAACAAGCCTGCGATCAATGTGTCCAGTCTAGTCTTCCCTGCGATGGGTCCAATCCTTGCGGTACGTCCGTTACCCCTTTTGTACATCTTCTCCGGCTCTGAATTCCCGCGCATTCCCGATTTAGCAAAATGCGTCCAACGCAAATGCAGGTGCACTTATGTCAAGTTTCACAGGCAAACTGCCCCAGTGGGACCGGGCCACAACACTCGTCCCACCACGATGGGTGCTGCCGGTGCAATCCTCCCCGTAGCAGGTGGGCTTCCGCCGCACCCGGATTCACACCTGCCGATGTATCCTCACCCAGACGAACTTTTACTTGGGCCCCAGCCTTCCGTTGTCCCGCCCACGGGCAACTCATACTCCCATTCTTTTGCTTTTCCCCCGATCTATTCGCAGCACCCAGCGGATCCTGCTGCAACGCTCTCTTTGGCAGATAACACTGTCGCTGCAAAATACCGATCGCAATCGGACCTTTACAGAAGAACTTCCGTCCCGTTGTCGACCGCGCCTGGTGCTGGTCTGATTCCTGGGCTTTATACTGATCCTCGACAGCAGCCAAACTGGATGGCATGGGGACAAGAGAATGATTCTTCCTATACATCCTCTACTAATGGTCATCCCGAAGGCATTCATGGTAATCGATTTCGTTAATGATGTATAATATGGTTTACAAATGTTACTTTTCTTCCCTATCAGACAAAAGTTTGCATCCGTACATGGGTACGCAAGGAGTGTTGCTCTCGTCAACCGGTGATTCGGCCTTTCCCCATCCGAGCGCATATATAGAACATCGGGACCGGAGGGCCTCAACAGACTATGCTAGCGAAGGAAGCAGCGCCACTTCCCATTCAGTCTCGTCATCTGCCGCCTCGTCTTCGGTACATCTTCCCATGGAAGGAATGGCCAACCGTCAACACTATGTAAGATCATTCCCACTTGTATTACGGAACGTTTACCCGTCCCTCTCGTTAACAGCAGCCAGATCAACACTCATTTACTACTGCTCTACCTGCTGATCGCGCTTACGCTAACCGCGGTCAGGTAGGAGGATTCTCATCAGCCTTTGGTCTTATGTGTCTCGACGATCCTAATGCCATGGTCAGCATGCCAACCGACGGCGCTCCCTTCTTTTCAAATGATGCGCTAGGCGCCCTTACAGACGACCCGAACCAAACACCTGTGCCATTGCTGCAGGAATCAAAGGCCCAACGGCAAACACCCTCCAAGGAAGCTGAAATACGTGAGTTGCGCGAGTTTTGGAAACAATACATTCGGACACCTCTGAGCGGGCCTGGCCCAATTTGCTCTGGCAATGACGCATCGAGTCCGCATACAAAGCGCCATCACCCTTCTCCACCCTCCGCTTATCGCCGGCCTCGCGTCGCTTCAATGCCTAGTACTAAATCACCCCTTTCTGTAGACCCGGAAAGGCATCATCCGCAACACCGCGATGACGGAAACGTCACGTCATCGCTGCGCACCACTCTAACCGACGACTTGAAATCCTATGAAGCTGCTGTATTGGCACGCAAGGCACCAACGACGCTCAATCTTGGTCCGAGGGCGAGGAGGAAGCCAGGAGGGCCTAATTCAAGCCAGGGCGGCAGTCCGCAAATACCAAGCATCCAGGAAGAACCCAAGGTCATCAACTTGAACTATTCTCCTCCATCGAGCAGACCTCCGAGCGCCATGGGTGTCCCAGCTTTGCCTTCTTTGGCGAATTGGTCCGGTAAACTGCTACCAGTGCATCTAGCGTATGCTCAGGATCAAATGTCAACATCGAGCCCGCCTTCGCGCGAGTCATCTCTCTCAGTGGATGATGCTGCCGGATCAGGGGGTTCGGATCGTGAGGGATTAAGGCCGTCGTTCAAGAGGTTGCCCTCGCAGACGCTGGGTCCTCTAAACACGAAACGGGCGCAATTGTCGGCTGATGAAGATGGTGTTGCCAGACCAGACTCTGGTTCGTCTTCTGGTATCCCGGTTCCGGTGTATCGCAACGGGACTAGCGATGATGGCGGCTGTATGGACATTGATGGTGGGAAAGTCCTATCAAGACCGAGCATGTCGGTCCCCGATCGTCCCACAGTACCGCTGACAGGCAACATTTTCGAGCATGGGAGGCAATTGCAGCACGCGTTTCAACACCCTGATAGGCCTGTCGTAAATATAGCAGACCGACACAGGAGGATGAGCGCACCGACGATGACGGCCCCGTCCATCCCTACCTTTACGTTCGTAGCGCCTCCTGGGCCTGGCCCTGGCGCGAACCCGTAAACAGGCATTTTGCTATCTATCACTATTGGGTCGGTAGGTATAAGAACGGTGGGCGACTCCGATAGAACTTCCGTTTTTTTTACATGATTTCGTTTTCTTCGTTGCTTACATGGTCTTGCCGTCTGCTGGTCACATACGAGGACTTGGCTTGTGGCCTTTTTATGTATCACTACCACTATACGAAAACAAAGTAGTCTACGATACGAGCAAGAACAGTATGTACTTGCTAATCTTCTTTTCTCGTTAGTAACGTGTACGCTTCTGTGGTGTTTCATTTTCTTGAACTGTATCGTCTACTATAATTGGTTCGTCGATTCTGATACCGGTAGTGTATACCAACTCTACCAGTCAAATTATGCAACAATCGGAACTCTAGAAAGACATTGATCTGATGTGAGAATATCATATGTCATATGTCATTCTGAGGGTGGGATTTGCAATGTGATACAAGTATAAGGGAAAACGATAACGACAATGACGACGATGACGATGACACCCGGATTGAGTAAAGTTCAGGGGGGAGGGGACGAAAAAAGAGGGTGACGATGACGCACGCGAGAGTTAACGTTTGACTCGAGGCACAGCCCTGTGCGTCATACTCGGGTGTCGCGCGCTTATGAATAAGAATAAGAGTTATGCTTATGGGCATTTCATACACCTGGCAGTAGATTCCTCCGAGGTTATTTGGATAGTAAGGCTCGGGTAGTGAAACGATAACTCGTTAACCACGCTGTCGATCGGTCAGTCAGTCGGTTGATGGACACGGTCCGATCCAAGATGAATCGATTGACAGGGTTGACAGGTTGACGTTCGGTTTGCTAGGGTTGGTTGTTCGTTGCTCCGTCCGGGTACGTATGTAGGAACAAGTTGACACGAGCTCGAGAATGACAGTAGGGGATCCCGGACAGGAATAGTTCTGTCATATTCGATGAAAATGAAATGAAGGGGGCCGCTGCGTTCGTGGGTCCATAATGGCATATGGAGTTTACGAATCATGATACGAAATTACGACTCGAATTTGGGAATGGAAATGGTTGACCCAACGAGTATAACGAATGTTCTGATATTGGGTCATATGATTAGGTACTATTAGGCAAATTGCTTATTGTTCGAAACTGTGTGTGAGAACGCTGGTGAATGTATTGTCCTAGTTGGCAGCTGTCATAGATTCGTACCGTGTGGTGATAGAGCTTATTTGATACTCCTATTCTTATCGTCATGGTTCCATTGCTTCATTATTATAGTTCCATCATTGTCAACGTTGGGAAAGCAAGACGAGCGAGAACGGGAGCAGAAGAGGGGTAGTAGGGTATATGAAATCAAATTTTCATGTGCCTACGACTCGTAAAGGTTATCTCGATCGTTGGGGAGTCGAATCTGACAAGTCTTTTTAGAGTTGATGGGTGTGCCAGCTGCTGCCAGTAATAGAGGCGATTGGTGAAGGTTAGGATTTGCCATGCCTGAGCTCAGGGTGTGAAGAGAGCGCGCAGGTGAATGTTGGAAGATCATTGGGCAAAAATGTAGTCGCATCCCGAGAAGCTTCAAACGCCTGAGCGCTGTGGAAACTGGCCTTTGCCGTCTCAAGGTGCGCTCGGTAGAGGACAAAATTATTAGCACGTAGGGAAGGCGGGAGACTGCCATACAAGGCAAAATGTTCCCACTCATCGGCTAGATCCGGAGATCGCACCATCTCTGTCGCAATGCGTTCACCGCCGCAAAGAGACAAGCGATAGTCTCGACCACGACCACGACCACAGTCCTGAAAAATCAACAATGTCGACAGAGGAAGCAAACAACCTCGTCGTTGTTGCATCGCCCGAGCATTTCAAGTCTCTACTTTCCAAAGATCTCGAACGAGTTTCTTTGATCAACTTTTGGACGCCATGGGCGGAACCATGCAAGCAGATGAATGAGGTCGTATTTGAGCTTGCAAAGAAACACCCAGAGGCATTGGTTCTCCAGGTGAGTGCTATCCTATTCAGTGCAGCTCACACAGTCATAACGCCCATATCAGGTGGAAGCAGAGGAACAACCTGACATTGCCGAATCGTTTGATATCGATGCTGTACCCTCTTTTGTGATTCTCCGAGGACACAGCCTTCTTAGCCGCATAAGCGGTGCAGACGCTCCAGCTTTGAAAAGCCAACTAGAGAAACACGTTTCATCCCGGGCTTCCTTTAAGCCTTTATCTCACACTGACCAACCACCCGCTGCTCCTCCGAGCTCGGTATATTCACAACCCGATGAAACAAGTACGGAGAGTCCGGAAGATTTGGAGAAGAGGCTACGAGGATTGCTGAATCAGTCAAAAGTCGTTTTGTTTATGAAAGGGAGCCCCGATGCACCGCGGTGCGGATTCTCGAGGAAAATAGTCAATCTACTTCAAGAGCAAAACGTTACTTTTACACATTTTGATATTTTAACGGATGAAAGCGTTAGACAAGGTATAACAGCTTCGTGGACGTCTACTCCCAGAATGTAACTGATGTGATCATTAGGTCTAAAGAACCTGAATGATTGGCCCACTTTCCCTCAGCTAATCGTGAAGGGCGAACTTATGGGTGGATTGGATATTGCACAGGAAATGGTAGATAATGGAGAGTTTGCAGAGGCTGTCGCATAGACTTCGTTGGTCGCAAAAATAATACCAGTTGGAATTTCTATTTTAATACATGTACTACATACAGGAATTCAGGTGAAGAATCTGTGGTCATATTGGTCAAATGTGAGCAGTAATACCGACGTGTATAATTCTGTGTGTAAAATCAGTTATATCGTTCACAAGTGGGTCGTGAAAGGATGCATACTCGTCCGCGGGCGTTATCCAGTTCTCAGTTTCGGGGAACATCGAGGCTTTGATAAATGTAAGTTCAACGGTTTTTGAAACTAGTAGCCGGGAGTTAGCTTACCTACTGTGCGGTATACGTCCTCGATCAACGTTTTCCGCAAGAAATTTGCAACGGGAGCGAAGAATCCTCCAGTCATAGGCGTGCTTACAA
The DNA here is from genome assembly GCA_015039365.1 of Amanita rubescens. Taxonomy (NCBI): domain Eukaryota; kingdom Fungi; phylum Basidiomycota; class Agaricomycetes; order Agaricales; family Amanitaceae; genus Amanita; species Amanita rubescens. The sequence continues at coordinate 202,315 of WION01000032.1, forward strand.
CATGATAGTGGGGTACGCTACTCCGTCATCAGCGTTATGTCAGCAGGATCATATCAAAGTAACATACATGTGATTTGCGTTGCGGACGAGCGTTTTAATTTCGGACAGCCAAGCTGTACTTGCGTTCGGGTCTGCATCGAGTTCCGCTTTGCATATCTTATCCGCCATAGACTCGGACTAGGTAGGATTAAGCATCTAATAATGTGAGATTTTTCCAAGGCTTACGTCGACCTCGAACTTGTCACGGAAACCAAGATAATATGTGACGCCATAAATGCCTAGTTCAACTGTTCTGTAACCCGTATAGAAAGATAAAGATCCACGTACCTCCAAGCGTCCTGACTTTTCTAACAACATATCGCTCGGGTTGCGGAACTGTCGCGATTGGCAGAACACAAACGGACAGGAAAATCTATAATCAATAAGCAAAGGGCGACACGAGAAACGGCAATACTTACGACAACTTGAGGCAACGCAGGCCATTGACGTATGAAGCCAACAAAGGTATGCGGAACGCCAGGTCCACGGCTGTATTTATGGAAAATGGAGCAAGTCGATATCCGGATCAATTCTCGTTTCTCAATTAGTTTCTCTTTGGCGTAGTCGTCTGCATCGTCTGCATCGTCGGTAGGTTTAAAAACACGGGAAACGTAAGTGAGGCCGGGAAGTTGATCGAATGTGTGGCCTGGGGATACACCTTCGAACGTTTCTTGAGTTGATTGAGCGTCTATTTCGTGCTTCTCCTGTATAAAGTGGAGCAAGTTCTTCCGGTTGGCACCATCGAATTCGTCTTCCATGCTCTAATTCGCGGTCAGTTAGCTCGAATTACAACGCAAAAACCATTGTTTCTACCTTCCCAAATGTCCAGAGAAGCATCGAGGAAGCCCTTTGACAAGGAATGAGATAGTTAGCCGTCAGAAACAGAGGTTACATACAGGATTACGCCTATCATCAACGGAACCCATGCTCCAGCTGGGACTTTCTTGAAAGAAGCGCCCCAGAACAAAGCATCGAAGAAGCCGAAAAAGGTCACAAACAACAACGAATAGGCCCAATGCATGTGCTTCCTGTAGTAGATCGAGATACCGATCAAAACTGTCGTCGAGATCATGACTGTCGATACACAGAAACCGTATGCATTGGTGAGGTTTGTCAAGTTGGAAAAGACGCCAACGATGATGATTGTTAGGATCATGAGAACCCAGTTGACCGCAGGAATGTAGACTTGGCCTTGGTGCGTATCAGACGTGCAAAGCATTCGGAGGGGTGGGAAAGATTTCATGTTGATGACTTGCTGGAACAGACTGAAGACTCCCGTAATCATAGCTTGTGACGCAACGAGCTGTTCTGCCGTCAGTAACAGACGTCTGAATTCTTTCTTGGCTTACCGTTGCTAAAATCGCAAGCACGTATATGATCCTATTAAATCCGATCAGTAAATTCAGCGGTACGATCCAAAGATATTTACCAGTAAAGTGGGCCGTTGGTCGTTCCAGGGATGGTCTGGTAAAACACATTCGACAGCACTTGCTCACCCCCGACAATAAGCCGAGCACCCTGTCCCATGTACGCGAGCACGAGTGACGGATATACTACGCAAGTGAAGGAGAGCTGCAGCGATTGTCAAATGAAGTCAACTTCCAATCATGCAGTACGAACTCGGATAGAAGATGCATTGAACTGCCCCAGGCTATAGAGCAGTCAGATGAAGTGGAGGTGTCTTAGTGACAGTTGGGACTAACTTCGCAAAGACCGCCTCGCATCCTGTAAGTGCTAGGAGAACTCCAGCTAGAAGGTCGTAATTCCTCGTGCGAACAAATACTGAAAACGATCAACAACAGATGAAATAAGCAGCTAGCGTGAGGACTAACGAAGAACAGCCCGCGAGGGATCAAAAGCCCTGAAAATACCGGGATGGAAGGTGATGTTGTAAATTCCTGTGCTTGCCAATGCGAAGAACCATAAAAGCGCAACTGTCGAGTGTCAACACGGAATTAAGTTCTATGGGACAACATGCCATACCTGGCGAAAACATGAATGATATTCTGGTCGTCCCGAATTGCTGAACCAAGAACAATACCACAAGAAACGCCTGCAGCTCATTTAGCATATATGCAGAAAACAATTCATAAGCGCACGATTGATATGGGTATAATGTCACTGGAAACTGACGGTTTGGCTACTGCAATACCACCAACGGCACTTGTCACGGAGACCGCGGGAGTGAAGACTCCATCTGCCATTGTCAGCCTCGTGTATAGTCAGTTTAGTGTAAAACGGATTTGAAACGACTTACGATGTACCAAAAAGACACTGCACGCGCTCGTTCAGCAAAAGTGGGCTTTATAACCAACAAAACATACCCATATGAGCAGGAGTGTACGGGAGGTCGACGATATTTGGCGCTTTCTTGGAGACGATGGCAACAACACCAATTCACCCATCTTCTTGTGTTCTTGGTAATCAATTGTAAGTGTACGGTCAACCTCGTAATCATCATCGCGGGGAGGGAATAAGCCTTGATACAGAGCAAAAGTCCCTCCCTCTCCTGTTATCTGCTTGAGTCAATCCCGCCCGCAAAGCAGGAAATTAAATACAACCTTCACCAGTCCCGAAGAATAGCGAGAAAAAGACCTACAAGAGCGTCAGGTATGGGAAAAATCTTTTAGTGAGCCACGAACGTATTTTGTAAGGGGTAGCAATGTGAGCCCCCAGATAATGGCGCTTATACCACCAATGATATCTTCTTCAGAAGGCATCGGTCCAGACGACGGCCAAATACCATTGAGCGTGTAGAGCGGCGATGTTCCAATATCCGAATAGATAATTCCTGAAGGCGCGTGACGTCTCAGAAAAAAGTCGTGAAAAGAAGTGTCGAAGTCAAACCCAATGTTTGGAACGCCAGGAGGGCCAAAGCTTTGCCACCGACGGTCAAGGACGTGCGCCTTTGCTCGCGATTCTCCATGAGGGAACTGAACGTTCACTACCTGAGCGGCAGCTGTCTTAAATACATTCCGGCGGATATGAAACTCGCGTTAACGAAATGGTTCTCAAAAGATCACAAACATGCGCCTGTGGCTGGAGTGTATATCGCTATAGGCCAGAGTTATAAATAGCTCATCGCCGCACTGATCATCATTGTGCCTATTAGCTAATAAGCCGCAACTAACGAACCGCGGATTCTCATTCTCAGTTGAAGCTTGAAGGATCCCCTTCAGGCCTAGAATGATGACGTGCTTCCGCCAATTCACGCCACTAGATAAGTCCTAATTCGTACAACTGTCGTTTCATAGTGTTCTACCACTTCATCAAACCCTCCTTTCAATATATTGTTTTGAACGCGCGGAAACTCCGAATATTCCGCTCTAAAAACCCGTACCTGTTGTCATGCTACGGGTCTTGTGAGAACCCGGTCTAGGTGCCTTGTGTTGTCTAGAATATGAGGGAATTTCGTGGTGCTTGCCAATACGATTATCCGAGGAAACCTTGACTTACACTACATTTTGTATTCGCGGAATTCTGAAAATAGTCCGTATGAGCCTAAAAGCACGGACAACTACATGTGCAAGTGCTATGTAGTGGACATGCCATGTTGTAACAGGCTCAATGATTGCCAATTGGGATTCGGACATGCGGACCGTTAATAACGCGGGCGCCGGGCTTTCCAAAGTGACGTCGACAGCAACGGGAGCACTCTCTCGGCAATTCAACCCTTTTATTGTTGGGGAACGGCAAGCGTGTAGAATCTGACCACCAGGCCTCATCAGGTACGCCCTTGGCGTGCGCAGCGCGGCCTTGGACAGCTCACGTGCACCAACCATGCATCCCTCGCATTCACTCGAGGCAATAAGGCGGTCCCGAATGTGCAGGAGGAAGAGATAAGCCTAAAACGCGATCAACTTAGTGTGAATCTCGCCCAGTAATAGCCACTGCCAGCGAAAGGAAGAAAATGGATTGATAATTGTTACATGAATTGCTGAATCACAGATAGGATTTACTGTGTCCGTATTTAATGTAGGTAGATGATGAAATGCTGTACATTGTTTTTACACGAAAGCGGTGATTCCAACACGCATAATCCTGTAAATCGCGGTATAACTCTGTTTACTTCCTCGATTGAAGAAAAAACACTCACTCGTCAGCGGGGGTAAGCCAATTAGCCTGTCTCAGGAAACATAGTAGCTTTCAACGTGAATGAGCCACAGAAATATCCGATGAAATGAGCGAACGCACCGATGCGACGATATACATCTTCCAAAAGCCATTTTCGGATAAAAGCACCGACCGCTGATATCACACCCTCATGTACTTTGTGGCTGACGACATGATAATGAGGAACGCTATGCCCAAAATCAACATCGCGTAGCGTGAAAAAGACAACTGCGACGTACATGTGGGTGGTGCTCCGGAATAAGGGTCTTGATCTCAGCTAGCCAGGATGGACTTCGCGCTTGGATCTGACTGGAGCTCTGATGCGCAGATTTTGTCTGCCAAAGCATCATGCTGTATGGCAAGTAACAGGTAAGTGACCATACTTGTTGACAGCAGACACTAACCCTGACCTCGATATGGAACTCGTCACGGAAACCAGAGGTAGTAGGTGACAGCCATATATTCCTATGCCAATGCTTTAGCAAATTTAGATGATACCAACACGAGTTGTATACCTTCAATCGATCTGACCTTCTTCACTACATAGCGCTCCTCAAGTGGGACTCTAGCAACGGGAAGAACACAAACAGAGAGAAAGACCTAAGTCGATCATCCATAACAATAAATATCACAGGATAAATCGCACGTACCACAACCCGTGGAAGCGAAGGCCATTGGCGGATGAACGCAACAAAAGTATGCGGCACACCAGGCCCCCGGCTAAATTTATAGAAAATAGCACAGGCCGATATCCGCACCAGTTCACGCTTTTCTTCTAGCCCCGATTCTTTGAAATTTGCAGAGTCCGTACGTTTTTGTGGTGCGAGATATGATAATCCCCGAACATGGCTAATCAGTTCGGCCGCGTTGCTATAAGTCGAGAGTGGCCAGGCTTTCTGTTTCATTGTCTTCTTGAATGAACCGCGCAAGGTTTTGGCGATTGGCGCCGTCGAAACGGTCTTCTAATCTCTTTACTCAGAATTAGCATCACACGAAGTACGAGAGTAACTGCTACCAACCTTTCCCCAAGTCCATAGAAGCATTGAGGATCCACTAGAGGAATTGGTCAATGAACGAGACATGAGATGAACATAGCGCGTACAGAATTATCCCGATCATTAGCGGAACCCACGCTCCTTCTGGTACCTTCCTGAGAGCGGCGCCCCAGAGCAACCCTGTTAAGTCTGGATTAGCATTGATGCGCAACACAATTCAAAAACTGGGACATTACCGTCAAAGAAACCAAAAAACAAGACAAACATTACTGAGACTGTCCAATGCCAACATTTTACGTAGTACATAGATACGGCGAGTAAGATAGATGTGGAAAACATGACAGTCGCGACAGAAAAACCAAATGCATTAGTAAGGTTTTGCGAATCTCCGAAAGCAGCGACGACGACGATAGTCAGAGTCATGAGCACCCAATTGACTGCGGGAATGTAAACTTGTCCCTGGAACACGTCCGAAGTGCATATCATTCGCAAAGGTAGGAAAGACTTCATATTGATGACTTGCTGGAAAAGACTGAACGTTGCTGATATCAAGGACTGAGACGCTACGAGCTGACAAAGGTTAGTATGAATCCGTGTGACGATACAGAACCCTAGCTTACTACGGCCAAGTTCGCAATCACGAATATAACCCTATCGATATCGTTCAGCAAAGCCAACATACAAACGGCATAAACGTACCAGAAAATTGGACCGTTCGTCTGACCGGGTATCGTATTCCAAAACGGATTAGGCAGCGTCTTCTCCCCATTCACTATGAGCTGAGATCCCTGCCCCATGTATGAGAGCAATACAGACGGATACACGACGAAGCTAAAGGCGATCTAACACGTGGTATTGATACCAGTTATACTCCAAAAACTATAAGACACACCCGAATGGATGTTGCGTTGAATTGCCCAAGGCTGCCAAAGAACACACGTCAGGTGACAATAAATAGTATACGTTTGCCACTAACTTGGCAAAAGTGGCCTCACATCCCGTCAGCGCCAGGATAACACCCATCAGGTAATCATATCGTTTGGTCCGGACAAACACTAAAAAATGACGTATTGGCTCCAACTTTAGACAGGGAGACAGAATAGAAAAACAAACGCATCACGGCACGCGAAGGATCGAAAGCGCGCAATATGCCCGGGTAAAAGGTAATGTTGTATATACCGATAATCGAAATAGAAAGAAACCATAGGAAGGCAACTGGAAGCCATTAGCGTAGCCTATGGCACGGTAAAAACATACCTGGTGCGAACCAGAACGATATACGAGACGTTCCGAATTGCTGAAGTAAGAATAGGCCAATAAGGAACGCCTAAAATCCGTATAAGGACGTACTCGATGGCAAATTTGAGTGCTTACAATAGATATAGGGATTACGTCATTGGCCACGGAAGGTTTGGCGATCGCGATACCAACAACAGCGCTCGTGACTGATACCGCGGGGGTGAAGATGCCATCAGCCATCGTTAGGCTATGCGGAGCATCAGTCTGTTTATCAAACCAACATTTGACACTAGTACTCACGCAGTTCCAAACAGACACTGCAAACGTTCATGAGCGAATTTGGACATACGAGGAACTTTTTCCTTACCCAGACCAATAGTGGAAGGCGTAACTTCTGGGAGATCTTACGCTGAACGGACGCATTGCGAAGTTTCTCTACCAGGTCGCCTTTATGTTCCTGGTATGTCAGAGTGCGATCTATTTCGTAGTCGTAGTCCGCAGGGGGATACAATCCTTGGTAGAGAGCAAATGTTCCACCCTCGCCTTTTTCGTGGGGAATGAACTCAGAGTAACAGACAAACGATACTTAACAAATGCAGACCTTCTCCAGTGCCAAAGAACAGTGAAATGGTAACCTGTTACATAGTAACGTGGATGCTCAAAGAAAGGAGATAGAGGCTTACATATTTAATCAATGGTAACAGAGTAATAGCCCAGATTATGGCGCTTACTCCACCAATAACGTCTTCAGCGGGTGGTAAAGGCCCATTCGCTGGCCAAATGCCGTTGAGCGTGTAGAGGGGCGACGTTCCAAGATCTGAATAGACAATCCCTAACGAAGGGTTAGAAAAGCCAAGCGTAAATCACCGAATGCGTACCTAGTGTTTGGAATGATAAAAGGAATAATGCTGACCCTCGGAGGCTCACTGACTTTCGCCGTGGCTCGAGCCTGTTGTTTAGCATAGACATCTTGCGGACGTGTAGATCAGATGAGCAGGATGTGTCGAATATATAGTTGGTACATAGCATCTGCCACGAAAATAACGGGGTAGCATCCGCAAAATTCGCTCAGGCTTGAATGATTGAGATGAATGGTCACGACGGCGATGAAGTTGGAGGGCATTTCGCCACAGGTGAGCCTAGCGACACTGAAATAACGGACATATCAATGACGTACCCGCTTTGTGTCCTCAGAAGAATCGCTGGAACTACCGTGCGTCATCGCATCACCATCGTTGATCGATTGATCGTATCCGCGGGGCCATGTTCAAGACCATCCGCATTTGGATTTTTCTGGAGTGAAGGGGCCGCAGCTGTACAGACCGGTCGCACCGGTGGTCCTTGGTCGGCGATAAGAAAGTGCCGCAAAGTGGAGGGCTGGATTTTGGAGCTCAGGTTGAACATGATGAGCCTGCGTACTATGTTTTGCACTCCAGTACATGAAGGATGTCAAAATATGGTGCGGACGAAGATGTCACGTATAGGCGAAAAGAAGCCTTAAGGTGTCCAGTTGGACATGAACTGGTACAGTCGACGTCGCTCTGGTTGAACAACTTCAACATGTTTTCAATCTCGCAAGTTGCAAGTTGCAACGAATCTAAAAAAGTGATTGCCACGTGACGAAACCACTGTAACGATGAATCCAAGTCCACTCGCCCAGTCATAACGGAAGAACTCGGGGAATAGATTGATAATTGTTATATAAATGTACTGTCCGTATTCAATGTAGGTAGATGATGAAATATTGTACGTTGTTTCTACACGAAAGCGGTGATTCCAACCTGCATAATCCTTTAAAACCCAGGCAGAAACTCGGTTTATTTCCTCGATTGAAGAAAAACACTCACTCGTCAGCGGGAGTCAGCCAATTAGCTGTGTCAGGAAACATGGTAGCTTTCAATGTGAATGAGTGATAGAAATATCACATGAAATGACTGAACGTACCGATGCGACGATATACATCTTCCAAAAGCCATTTTCGGATAAAAGCACCGACTGCTGATATTACACCCTCATGCGTTTTGCGGCTGACGACGTGATAATGAGGGACCCTATGCTCAGATCTGCATATGCGTAGGGGGGAAACGACAACTGCGACGTACATGTGGGTGGTACCCTGGATAAGGGTCTTGATCTCAGCTAGCCAGGATGGACTCACGTTTGGATCTGATTGGAGCTCTGATGCGCAGACTTTGTTCGCCAAGGCATCATGCTGTACGGGAAGGAACAATGAGTGACTTCACTTGTTGACACAGACACAACCCTGACCTCGATATGGAACTCGTCACGAAAACCAAGGTAGTAGGTGACGCCATATATTCCTATGCCAATACTTTAAAAAATTTAAATGATACCCAGATGCGAGTTGTATACCTTCAATCGATCTGACCTTCTTCACTACGTAGCGCCCCTCAAGTGGGACTCTAGCAACGGGAAGAACACAAACAGAGAGAAAGACCTAAGTCGATCATCCATAACAATAAGGATCACGGGATAGATCGCACGTACCACAACCCGCGGAAGCGAAGGCCATTTTCGAATGAACGCAACAAAAGTATGCGGCACACCAGGCCCCCGGCTAAATTTATAGAAAATAGCACAGGCCGATATCCGCACTAGCTCACGCTTTTCTTCTATTTCCGATCCTTTTAAATCTGCAAAGTCTGTACGCTTTTGTGGTGCAAGATATGACAATCCTGGAACTTGGTTAATTAGTTCAGCCGCACTGCTATCGTCGAGAGTGGTCTGTTTGTCTATTCCATTGTCTTCTTGAATGAACCGCGCAATGCTTTGGCGATTGGCGCCGTCGAAACGGTCTTCTAATCTCTTTACTCAGAATTAGCATCATACAAAGTACGAGAGTAACTGCTACCAACCTTTCCCCAAGTCCATAGAAGCATTGAGGATCCACTAGAGGAATTGGTCGATGAACGAGACATGAGATGAACATGGCACATACAGAATTATACCAATCATTAACGGGACCCATGCTCCTTCTGGTACCTTCCTGAGAGCGGCGCCCCAGAGCAACCCTGTCGAATCTGGATTAGCATTGATGCACGCCACAGTTCATAAAATGGGATGTTACCGTCAAAGAAACCAAAAAACACGACAAACATTACCGAGACTGTCCAATGCCAAAGTTTTACGTAGTACATAGATACGGCGAGCAAGATAGATGTGGAAAACATGACAGTCGCGACAGAAAAACCATATGCATTCGTAAGTTTTTGCGAATCTCCGAACGCAGCGACGACGACGATGGTCAGAGTCATGAGAACCCAATTGACTGCGGGAATGTAAACTTGTCCCTGGAACACGTCCGAAGTGCATATCATTTGCAAAGGTGGGAAAGACTTCATATTGATAACTTGCTGGAAAAGACTAGACGTTGCTGATATCATGGACTGAGACGCTACGAGCTGACAAGAGTTGGTATGAGCTTGCGTGACGGTAAAGAACCCTAGCTTACTACGGCCAAGTTCGCAATCACGAATATAACCCTATCGATATCGTTGAGCAAAGCCAACATACAAACGACATAAACGCACCAGAAAATTGGACCGTTCGTCTGACCGGGTATCGTATTCCAAAATGGATTAGGCAGCGTCTTCTCCCCATTCACTATGAGCTGAGATCCCTGCCCCATGTATGAGAGCAATACAGACGGATACACTACGAAGCTAAAAGCGATCTAAGACATGGTATTGATACGAGCGGTTGCACTCCGAAAATATAAAACACACTCGAATGGATGTTGCGTTGAATTGCCCAAGGCTGCCAAAGAGCACACGTCAGATGACAGTAAACCATATCGTTTGTCACTAACTTGGCAAAAGTGGCTTCGCATCCCGTCAGCGCCAGGATAACGCCCATCAGGTAATCATATCGTTTGGTCCGGACGAATACTGGAAATTGATGCATTAGTTCCAACTTCAAAAGAGGATAGTATGACGAAACGAACGCATCACGGCACGCGATGGATCAAAAGCGCGCAATATGCCCGGGTAAAAGGTAATGTTGTATATACCAATAATTGAAATGGAAAGAAACCATAGGAAGGCAACTGGAAGCCGTTAGCATAGCCTATGACACGGTAAAAACATACTTGGTGCGAACAAGAATGATATACGATACGTCCCGAATTGCTGAAGTAAGAATAGGCCAACAAGGAACGCCTAGAACCCGTGTAAGAAAGTACTCGACGGCAAATTTGAGTGCCTACAATAGATATAGGTATCACGTCATTGGTTACGGAAGGTTTGGCGACCGCGATACCAAAAACAGCACGCGTGACTGATACCGCGGGTGTGAAGATGCCATCGGCCATCGTCAGACTGTGCGGAGAATCAGTTTGCTTCTCAACCCAACATTTGACAGTACTCACGCAGTTCCGAACAGACACTGCAAACGTTCATGAGCGAGTTTGGAGATACATCATACGAGGAGCCTTTTCCCTTACCCAGACCAATAGTGGAAGGCGTAGCTTCCGGGAGATCTTACGCTGAACGGGCGCATTGCGAAGTTTCTCGACCAGATCGCTTTTATGTTCCTGGTAGGTGAGAGTGCGATCTGTTTCGTAGTCGTAATCCGCAGGGGGATACAATCCTTGGTAGAGAGCGAATGTTCCACCCTCGCCTTTTCATGGAGAGTGAACTCAGAATGGCAGACGAACGAACCTAACAGAGGCAGACCTTCTCCAGTGCCAAAGAACAGTGAAATGGTAACCTGTTACATAGTAAGGTAGATGTTCAAAGAAAGGCGGTAGCCACTTACATATTTAATCAATGGCAACAGAGTAATAGCCCAGATTATGGCGCTTACTCCACCAATAACGTCTTCAGCGGGTGGTAAAGGCCCATTCGCTGGCCAAATGCCGTTGAGCGTGTAGAGGGGCGACGTCCCAAGATCCGAATAAACAACTCCTAGTAACGAAGGGTCCAGAAAAGCCAAGCGTAAATGACTGAATGCCTACCCAGTGTTTGAAATGATAAAAGAAGTAATGTTGACCCTCTGAGGCTCACTGACTTTCGCCGTGGCTCGCGCCTGTTGTCTAGTATAGACATTTTGCAGAGGTGTAGATAAGACCCACAGGCACGTGAATATAGCTGGATCTGCCACGAAGAAGCTTGTATGAAGGGTCACGACGGCGTCTTGGAGGGCATTTCGCCATAGGTGAGCCGAGCGACACTGAAACTAACGGACATATCAATGACGTACATGCACTAAATGCTTTGCGACCTCAAAAGAATCGCTGGAAGCACCGTGCGTCATCGCATCACCATCATCGATCCCAGCCAAGTCATATTGATCATCCGCATTTGGATTTTTCTCGGGTGGAAGGGCTGCATTTGTAGCATCGCACCGGCGACCCTTGTTCGACGATAAGAAAGTGTCGCGAAGTGGAGGGCTGGACTCTGGAGCTCCAGGCTGTTGGGGCCGAACCATGAGCCTGCGTACTACTATGTTTTGCACTTGAGTATATGAAGAACATCCCGTAATATGGTGATGGTGCGGACGAAGATGTCACGTATAAGCGACAAACAGCCTTAGTAAGGCTGACATGACTGCGAAGTTGCTCGAGGAACACCTAAAGATAGGGCACTACAATGTCCGAGGACATCTTCATCTTGTCCCTTTTGCTTCTTTCTGTCTCGAGCCTATAAATGGTTGGAATATGGTCAGGGACCACGCCCAGCGAAATGTCAGCCAGGTAAAATACCCAATTACCGATGGCGCACTTGACAGCTTTCTTAAGTGATGCATTCGACGACAAGCGTTAAGGTCAGGTTGACGGGTTTCTACGATTCGGTCCCGGATCCTAGAATACCTAGGTTTTGATGGACGTTCTCGACCTCGATTCGAACGGTGGGGATATGAAGGACGGGACAATTTCAGGAGCCAACGTAAGCCAATCACCCAGGCCAGTCAGCAACGAATACGTACCTTGTTTCTGTCCATTTTTACTTGCTATGTTTTCACGGATGTCGTTCAAACGTGTCAACAGCCTCTCGAGTGCTTCTAGGTAATGCACAATCTTGCTCATCAATCTCTCATCATTTCAAAGACGTCGATTTACGAAGCATCAGAGGTTCGTATGGAGCAATCCCAGCGGGTTAAGAAGGGCTGGACGACAGCATGCAGGCGATCTTTGAAGTTATGGCTGTGCTAGTAAGACGAGCACTTCCCAAGGCCGAGGCAATCAAAAGCAACTAGGCTAGCGAAGAGCTGAAAGCACGCTGATCCGTGACACAAGGTACTCGCAAGACGCGAGTCTTCTCTAGGGCTCTTGCACTACGCTCAACCTCAGTTCAAATGCTATGAATAGCGATTCATTTAGTGCACTTTGCTGCGCGGGATACCAACCGGCATCTTACCCTTCATATGACAGTTTGAATAAACGTGCAACAAATAGGGAGGTACATTCAATAACTTCTGTATAACATCTTGATACATGTACGTGTATATGAAATCTGAACGAATAGGCTTATAGTTAGATCCAGGTATTACACGTCGAGTATATCCAGATGTTATACCATACGTATACTATATACTATATAGGATGAGGCTGCCAAAAGTCCATTGCTATATGCACCCGCATCCATGCAAGCGATAAGTCATTATAACGTTACCGCGAAATTAACTTTTCCAACAGGAAAAGTCGAGTATAAGATAGTGCGGGAACCCGCGTTCAACAAGGGTATAAGAAATTGGTCTAGTTCCATCTGCATGAAATTGTTATAAATCAGCCGTTCTCGACACAGACATAGCACATTCAGAACTTGCATCAGAGTCGCCGAGGGACCAGGTATTAGTCTTCTGCCAAGTTCGAGGAGGGGTTGCCCATGTCGTACATCGATTAATTGCACCACTTCTGAGAGATAACCTTGTGGCATACCAGCAGATGTTGAGCATAGTGCGCGAACTATTTGTAATGGCGCCCCCAATTGTACGGATCTCTTCAATTCCTTCAAAATAAGATGTCCCGTAAATGGGAGTGGTGTTTGACTGTCATACAGAACCCGGTCGACAGATAGTTGGCCTAATTGAAAAGAGATATCTGTGCCCCGCCGTCCTGTTGCATGCTCTATTAGTTACATGGAGAGCGCCCTTTGGGAGGAAGACTTACTGATCAACATTTCCCATGTAAGAAAAGGATCGTCTTGTACTGGATCAAAATGTCGTAACTTGACTTCAAATTCTTGACGGGGATCGTTATTGCTTCCAGAGTTGATGTAGGTCCTGTGGGCACATTCTCCGTCCGGGAAGAGAGGAGGCAGCCCAGTGGGATCATCCGGGAAAGGCGTAAGCAAGAATGACTGCTCCCGAGCACGAAGTAGGTTCATTAGGTGTTCCAAATAGACGATAACTCTGCCACGAAGAGCTAGTAATTCAGTGCTATCTGGGGGGTTCATTGAAGAAAGACACTGAATGACTTGGGAGGGACCCACCGTCGTGATTATGCTTTTATAGCGACGCGTGCTATAAAAAGTGTGGCTGCCTACGAACATATAGGGTAGCTCGCGCACAACCTTTTGCGCAGGTCACCGCCGCCTTTAACGAATCATTGGAATGTGACGAATGTGATATGCCAAAGTTGACAGTCCTTGGTGGCAATTTCAAATTGTGAAAGACACGAGGCTGTAGGTCGCCATAAAAGGTGAAAAATGGTCGGTTTTAGACGCTGGGCGGTGCAATGACCCGCATCTTGCCCGTTACGGTTAAACGTCGGTGGAAAATTGTATAGTAGGCAGCTAACTTTCGTGAGTCCAAAGGAATATACGTATAACACGCGTAACTCTAGCATTCTCATTAGTATAGACGCGACCAAATTCAAGTCTATGATCTTACCTCTCTCTCTCGACCACTTGGAGGGCGATGAGGGCAATGCACAGTTTGCTTCTTAAACAGACAAAGAACACGTGGATCAAGATTCGATTCCCACGATCGTGGGGTCTGGAGCCAATCCCGCCCCAGTCTTGCAACGATGTTGCGTAGCTTCACGACAGCGCGACTTGGGGCTTCTCGACCTCTGTGAGTATCAGTTTATGTTGATAGGATAACAACTCTCTGATCTTCAATTAATAGGGTTCGTTCATTAGTTCCTGTTTGGAAACAAGCAAATGGCATCGCCACCATCTATTCCTCTCGAAATGTGATGACAACAGCTTCTGGTGACTCGTTGTATGAATTTGGAACAAAGCACATCACAAAGGGCTTAGGTAGAATGACTGAGGGTGTTATGATAAAGGGCAGTGGGTCCTACGTTACCTATGACAATGGCCGAACCTTTCTCGACTTCACGTGCGGAATAGGAGTGACAAACCTGGGTACGTCTTCTAAAGGATTCGAGGGTGTAGTACTGACGTGTTTCGGATGTAGGTCACTGTCATCCTAAAGTTAGCTCGGCCGCCGCAGCATCAATGCATGAAGCTCGTACACTCCCAGGTATGTGAATTCCACGTCAGTTGCGCCGCATTCGCCGTTCTCATAATAAAAGTAGTGCAGCATCGCCCTTCATGAATCATATGCACGCCTAATTGAGAAACTGCTACCAAAAATGCCACATCCATCTCTAGATTCATTCTTCTTTTGGAACTCTGGATCTGAAGCCATTGAGGCGTCCATCAAGATCGCCCGCGTCGCGACGGGTCGTCAGAACATCATTTCCTTGCAAGGTCTGCAATATAGTCCTATTGTACCTTGCGACGCTTAACCGTGTCAAGGTGGATACCATGGACGTACATTTGGCGCAATGGCCGTGACCAAGAGCAAGACCGTTTATTCCCAAGGTGTTGCACCGCTTATGGTGAGTCACGCTTTACCTTGATTACCCCTGGTCCTAACGCACCGGATAGCCGGGCGTGTTTTCCATTCCATTCCCATTCTGGCACCAACAACGGCGTTCGCCGTCCACAGACATCCAGAACACTTGTTACCGAATCGCTTTACCAACTGGAGCTATTGCTCGCTCAGCAATCAGCTCCGCAGGACACTGCTGCCATTTTGGTTGAGCCAGTTCTGGGGGAAGGCGGATATGTCCCTGCCCCTACAGCGTTTTTGCGCGGATTGAGAAGCATCTGTGACAAATATGGTATTTTATTGATAATAGACTGAGGTCCAAAGTGGTTTTGGCCGCACTGGAAAGTTCTTTGCCATCGAACACAGTGACGTTAAGCCGGATATATTAGTTATGGCAAAGGTGCGTACCACCCTCCCGTGGCATATCATGATAGTAAACAGTCCCTAGTAGGGTTTAGCAAACGGTTTTCCTCTCAGTGGCGTTGTTAGCCGCAAAGAGTTGACCGATAAATTGTTGCCTGGCTCAATGGTGAGCCGAATTAACCTTAACTTTGACCTTCGCAACATTAACCCCAAACATTCAGGGCGGAACCTATGCGGGAAACGCGGTGTCATGCGCCTGCTGGCGTTGCCGTCTCAGATGTATTCGCGGAAGAGAACATTCTTGACAACGTCAAGGCTCGGTATGTACACCTGTCAATTAGAGTTGATAACACTCTGAATTTTGGATTTCCCCAGATCCGACGAATTGTTCGCCTACCTCACCGCTTGCAAGGCTGACCCGGCCATTGGACCGTACATTTTGGACGTTCGTGGACTCGGCTTGATGGTTGGCGTTGAATTTGCGTCACCAGCTAGTCCTGGCTCGCAGTTTGATCCTGCTGCAGCTAAACCCTCCACTCCCAGGTCAATGGCCAGCAAAGTATCTAAAAAATGTCAGGAAAAGGGGCTGCTTCTCCTCACCACAAGCGTCTACGAGGTTGTGCGCTTCATTCCTCCGCTGAACATAACTCGCGAGGACTTGAAGAAGGGATGCGAGATATTTGGGGAAGCAGTTCGTGACGTCGTTAGGGAAGGTTGAATAACAACCAGAGAAGAACAGCTGGTCTTTGTTACTCCGTCGAGAATGTCAGCAGCTTGGCAATGCATACCAGCAATTGTTAATGTAATAGTAGACTTGTACAACGTCGTCGTGGTTTCAAGAACCTAAGATCGTTCCAAAAAATGACTAAAAAGTACATATTATACGATTGATACTAATGTTTCTCCAACCAGTCGGCCAGCCTCTGGACCAGCTCTGCCTTGTTGCCTGAGACAGGTTGACTCTTCGACTTCAAGAAAGCCTAGAACAAAGTGTCACTCGGAAATCGAAGAAAAGTATCATAATCATATACCTTCAATTGATCGACCTTGAACTGTGCTCTGTCAACAAAGAGGCGCTATCATAGTAGCAAGTACGAGGCTCACCTTCCCAAGCATTCCAACTTCATTCTTGCTGCGAATTTCGGCTTCATCAATGCCTACTTCCTGTTGCATATAACGATTAACTAATTCACAAATGAGAGATGTTCAATCTTACTGCCTTGCGCTTCGAACCGATCGCGGACACATCAACCGAACCCTCGCACATAAGCGCTTCTTTCCACTCCATGAACAGTTTCCCGGCCCGCTGAAACGCCGGATCCGACATTACTCATGAGAAAAAACGAAGGATGCCGCAACGGCTTACCTTGGATATCATTTCATATTTGGGCAGTGTCAAATCCTCAAATGATTCAGGGTCATACTGCTCTCGGAACGCACTAGCTTGGAGCTGCTCATTGTGAAACGCCAAGGCTGTCAATAAAGTGTGAGAATGTTTGAATAGTACAGGGACAGATGTCGCTTACCAGGGTTAGGGTACGAATCTGGCGGATAGGCCCCATGCTTGACAGATAGCTTGTCGATCCAGGCACGCGCGGCGGTTGTCAACTTGTCCGAGGCTACACACGATCATTCCGGTAAGAGAGGGCGCTAGAAATACCCGTCAAAGCCTACCTCGATATGCCTCTTCAATGGGCGCGCCACGCATATCGTCTGCAAAAGGGAGAGGTATTAAATGGAAACCAGCTGGCTCGTTCCATCCCGCCTCGTCGACCTTCTCCTCCTGTCATTGATAGAGCGGTAAGATCGGAACATTTCTTCCGATAGCCGACCAATTTACCTGCGGGAGTAGTGCGCAGAAGGTTGGTATAGCATTTGACCTGGTCAACGCTAATGCAAGTCCGATTTTGCCTTTTTCCACCATAGATTTGAGAAGGGCAGCGAACGTTCGTTTACTACCCGAATATGACTGTGCTCGACAGTGAATAATTAGTGTCGCGCCGACAGCTCACATATACATACCGTTTCGTCGGGATATAAAAATAACGAATGTTTTACGTTATCTTCCAATGCAATTTCGCTGCGGTCCTTGAAGCCGAGCAACTTGATGCCTGTAATTGCGTAGATGAGAAAAATGGAAGCAAAGAAGAAATAATATTCTTATCATACCGGGGTCCAAGCCAAGGTTTCGGAAAGATTTCAATTCCTCAGCAGTGTAGAATGGCTTGTACGGACCACGAAGTCAGGTGAGTTGACGACAACGAAAGTAGTGCTCACCCGATGGCCAGCCTTGGCGACGCGCGTTGGGACACTTGATGTGTCCTCTTCATCCGCTTCTTCTTCACTGGGCCCAGTGGTAGGGCCATACACCATCTTTGACTTATCCACTTCAGCCTCCGTGTCCTAATGAAGAAATCACGGTTAGGCCGCGGAATAGAGCTAAACCATATGAATTGACTCGCCTCATCGACATAGACTGTCTTGCTAATCGCGATTTCTAAGCGGTCCCCGAGGTCAACGAAGTATTGATATGACCCCTTTTTCAGCTCGGTCACCAGACCGTACCTATCACGCTATACTTGAATTGCGGAACGCCGCAAATATGACGTCTTCTACGTACCCCTTGATACCAATTGTAAACCCATCAGCTATGTGAAGAGGTATACTAAATAAGGAGCGCTTGGGCACTTCATGGAAGCGCATTTGTGCCAACATATCTTCTATTTTTGTGATTGATATTGATTCAGGCAGGGTGAACGGATCCTCGTTTATATTCTCCTCTTCCACGACGTTCGTAGTAATGAGAACAGACTGTCGGTGTTGTTCAGGGTGGAGCTCGTATACACGGCAAGCGACTCACGGAATAGAACTTTTTGACTTCAAACGGCTTTGTCTTCTGTACTAATAAAGAAGGGTTCGACCGTGATACCCGCTTCAACCAAGTCCTACAACGATGATAAGGATTATGGTGCAATATTTGGCTAACACATATACTCACGACGAGAGTTGTCCGCGCAGATGTCAACAATTGCTGGGTTCGAGTTCCCCCATGCTGGATTGTCTTCATCGGTGATAAGGAACACACGTTTGGTCGCAGTCTTGGGAGCGCTGGCAGAGAATGTTAGGGGCATTTCTTTCTTTGTCAACATGCGTCTGACCCGTCTCTGAAGATCCAGTTGCAACTGGTAAAGACGTCTCCCATAGGCATCTTTTGGCCCGTCAACGGAGGAAAAGTTTCTCTCAACTCATTCGGATTCTCTCTCGCGGCTATAATACCGCGTGAGCACGAAGCTCCGCAATCTCATTATGCATACTGACCGTCGAGGAGCTGCATAATCTCTTGAATTTTGGGAGCGCTCATTTGAGTAATAGGTTGATACAAAAAGACGTTCTTCTTCAACTCTGAGACGCCACTGTTGCCACCTGTTGCCTTTCCGGACCTTTGAAGCTCATCACGCTGGGATACAATCCTTGGCCAAGAGATCTCACTGTATTGAATAGAAGTATCCCAACAGAATCATTTGGACCAACGATAATTTTCCTTTTCTGAATCTCTACCGCTGCTTCCAACGCGCTGAATAAATGACACGTTTGCACGTTCTCGTATTTCGGATCTTCTCGCAACTCTAGCATTGATTCCGAGCAGTCGATGCAGAAGAGGATCACGTCTTTCCTCCCTTCTAAAGACTAAAAGACGGTTGTGGCACGTTCTATGTCTGTCGTCCAAATCGCGTACTCACCGAGGCGTCTTGCAGTTCTTCCTCTTCCTCATCAATTTTACTCCAATCTTCATAAAGCGGCATAATTCAAGGTTAAATTTCAGGGCTTGTGCAGAGCTAAGAACGGGAGATGCGTGCAGAGGAGTAAGATGACTCGCGTCGAACAAGATTTATTTATTTATAGCTATGACGCGTCGGAGTTCCCATCACTTGACAGACTCCGACTCGATGGCACAGGCCGCATTGCCCCAGCTGAGAGAGATTTCCCTCTCACAGGAGACGAGGTTCTCTCCTCCTACAGCGAGGATAAAGCAGGACGAGGATGTAGAAACATGGAGGAACTCCAAGTCTTACAGAGATTACGCTATCTTTCTACGTCGCTTGAATGAATCGGTTGTAGGATGTTACTTGCCTTGGGAATCAGGTCAACCGAGCAAGGTAGTTAGATCGCTTATTAGAATTGCTTATATGCGCTCTGATCCCTCTCGCTAGGCTATCCAAAGCCTTCTGATGTTGTTAGATACCCTCGACGGGTGGATTAGCGATATACCACCGTTGGAGTCACCCCAACGCTTCGGCAATCTAGCCTTTCGCACATGGGGGAAGCGGCTGGAAGAGGTCAGTCTACCGAGATCATGACTAGATCCATTTCTGATACCTCTTCCCAAAAAGAAAGCAGATAAAGTTTTGGAAGCGCTCCTGGGCAATGACTTTGCGGCAGCAATACCATTGGTTAAACCACTGTTCCTCGTCTCCTTTGGCTCTTTTACCCGGATGGATTATGGAACTGGACACGAGACATGCTTTGCGCTATTCTTGCTATGTCTTACCCTTATACGCTTTTTGCAACCAGTTGTGGAAGAAGAACGAGAGATCGTACTTCGTGTTTTCGTGCGATACCTGCATCTTTGTTGGAAACTGCAAGACATATACAGGCTGGAACCGGCAGGGAGCCACGGGGTGTGGGGCCTCGATGACTACTCATTTTTAGGATATATTTTTGGCAGCGGACAACTTAGAGGTTGTTCATTTTACCTTGCCTTCTCAACTGAGCGCTGATCCATTTATATTATTGTAGATCAGAAATCCACACCAGTTTCAGTTGTATTAGAACGGTCCCTTCCATCTACAAATATCTACTTTATTTCGATCATGCGCATACACCAAGTCAAATCCGGCCCTTTCCACGAACATTCTTCACAACTATATTCTATTGCAACCAGCGTACCTAACTGGGCCAAGGTAAACAGCGGCTTGTTTAAGATGTACGAAGTAAGTATTCATGTTAATGTTTTACATTGTACGATAGTCAATCGCTAACGATGACTTAGGCCGAGGTTTTGGGAAAGAGGGTCGTGGTGCAGCATGTACCGCTAGGAGGATTACTCGAATGGGGTGTTGTCGACTCTAGCCGACAATCAACCGACGTATTGCCTACACGCGGCGACCTTAGCCTCGATCATGCTCTAATGTCGACTCGTGGAGGAAACATGACCCGTACTTCGATGCCGTGACCTACCGATCTCCGTATTACCATAGCTCGGAAAACGAACCGCGTCGTGTAGATTAGGTTTACATGGTACGTGACAAGAGCAAAGTAGGACATTCATTTTGCTCTGTCGAGAAGATCATCTTTAGACTTTTCGAATGTATCGCATGCGACGCTTGCAAAATTTTCTGCACTAAAACATCGCGGGTTGTTCTAGAATATCGGTGATGGAAAGGCACTATTTAACCCTCTTCTGGAACGCACATAAAGGAGAAGGTTCAATACTCAAAATAGTCATGCCCGTGCATGCCCGTGGTGCCATGATCCCCTGTCAAGTTTTATTGAATGAGACATCGTAGGAAGCCCCGTATCTAAAAGAAGCTCTCCAAAACGGAGGTCATAGAATCATGCAGTAATCGCGTGTTCAGATAGATCTCATTCCAAGTTTTCTCCTGGTCTCATACCATAGACGGGCCATGGACCGCGATAGCAGTGAGATTTTTATGCGGAGCTGCTTACTGCGCCAATTTCGGAAAACCGCTTAAAGTCATGCGGCATGTCGACGGCGCAGCCAATCTCCCTCAATAAACAAAAGTCCCAGGGTGCACCGCCTCGTATGTTAGGCTGCGGATAGCCTAACATCGTAACAGCTTTCTGCTCACTTTACTAGGTTAGCGGGCAAGTAGCAAAGGACGGCCGCGACCTCGGTTGTACGTTTATCCGACAGGAATAACACTTTTGCGGAACAAAAGAAAAGCTGTCACCAAAGGTGATGCCACTGCTGAGTGTGAAGTCAGAAAACGGCAGGATATGAAGGACTAAGTCACGTCACACGTGACATCCTTGATGCTCTGCCAAAAACTTCACTGAAGGACTAGGACCACGTCCTCCGCCTACGTCGCTTCGTTGAAGGCTACTCCTTTCGGACTACCCGGTTATCCAAAAGATCGGCAAGCCAGATGAGCGTCAAAAGCAACGGATTGCGTTACCCAGGGCCAGGTTTTGCAGCAGACGTGATTAAGACCGATCTGGAGGCCAGCCTCCTAAGTCGGTCTCGGAGCACCCGCAGAAGTTCTTTTCAAGACGAAGGCGGGAAGATATTCCCCGACCTGCCGCCCCTTCTTCATGGGCATTCGGATGTCCATCTGCGTAACGGCATTATGAACGCATCTAGATTATCGGCTGCAAATGAGCCAGACGCTGAAAAAGCGTTTTTCGTGGCAGATCTGAGCCATGTCTACAGACAATTCCAACGCTGGAAACGTTGTATGCCCGAGATACAACCTTTCTACGGTAAGCGTTATCGATTTTTTTTCTCGACTGATCTTGGTTTTAATCGATCGTTCATTGTCGGTCCTTATTTGGTCTTTTGCTTAAAGCCGTCAAATGCAATCCGGACCCGTTTATCATCCGGTTGCTGGCGGCGCTGGGTGCAGGATTCGACTGTGCATCCAACGGGGAGATCTCCCAGGTCCTTAACATAGGGGGTATTGACCCATCTCGTATCATATTCGCCAACCCATGCAAGGCTTCGTCGTTTGTCCGTAACGCGGCCAAGATGGGGGTCGACCTTATGACGTTTGACAATACGGATGAACTCTACAAGGTCGCCCGGGTGCATCCAAGAGCCAAGCTCGTGGTACGTATCCTTACAGATGATTCCAAGAGCTTGTGTGCCTTTGGCATAAAATTCGGCGCGTCGCTTGCGACTGTGCCGACGCTCCTCGCGAAAGCAAAGGAGCTCGATCTGGACGTTATCGGCGTTAGCTTCCATGTTGGCAGTGGATGCTACGATCCGTCCGTGTACGCTGATGCCATCGAGCGGGCGCGGGCTGTGTTTGACATGGGTAAGGACGCCGGGTATATGTTCAAGCTTCTAGATGTAGGGGGAGGATTTGAAGACGAGTTGTTTGAGCAGGCAGGAGAGGTACTGAATTACGCGATCGAACGGTATTTCCCAGACCGCACGGGGATCAAAATTATTGCAGAGCCAGGGCGTTATTTCGTCTCAACAGCATTCCGGCTGGCAACGAACATCATCGCGCGGCGGGGCCCTTCAATGGATGGCAACAAGGCTTTAACGTCACCCGTACAACGGGTGTTGAACCCAAGTGGCAACGATCAAGAACCGTCAATCATGTGTCAGTCTATCATTTGATCATGTTTGGGCAAGGAACGTTTTGAAGGAGCTGACGAGATGTCGTTCTTTATTAAGACTACATCAATGATGGAGTATACGGCGCATTCAACTGCATTTTGTTCGATCATCAAGTGGTACAGCCGTATGTGCTTTCGATGAACGATTCGTTCCACATCCCGCCCAACGAGCCCACGGTGCTGTGCAGCGTGTGGGGGCCGACGTGCGACTCGATCGATCTCGTGTGTCCAAAGACAGAGCTGCCAGCAGGACTGCGAGTGGGGGATTGGCTAGGGTTTGACAAGATGGGGGCGTACACGGTGTGTGCGGCGAGTCAGTTCAACGGGTTTGAGGTGAGCAAGGTGATCTACACAACGGGGGGCGAGATGGAAGGACAGGAGATACGTAAAGTGCTTTCAGCGTACGCAGAGAGAACGCCATACCCTAGATAGCAGCTATAGACTGATTGCTCATCAACGGTGCCGAGGCAGGCGGCGCGGACCGAGCCGTTTTCCCAGACTCGTGACGTGTAGCGACGAACCTTCCGATCAGCAGCCAATCGATCGAGGATCAAAAACCATTCAGGCACGCGCGAACTGATCGAAGTGGTTTTTCCTATTTGAGCGCCGTGCGATTTTCCTGGGGTAAACATCCCCTTAAGGTCTCTCGCTTCTCAGAGTGGAGCCTGGTCCCTGGTTTTCCACCACGATTTCCGTTCGTGATTGTCTGCCCCGATTCCCGCCTGTGCCCTGATCTGACCCTGCATGCGCCGGTTGCTGTTGTTGCATAGAGCCTCGACCGTGGCGCTCCCTTGGGGCTAGCACTGGCGTCCACCGGATTGGGCGGGAATTCTCAACATGGGTTTACACTACGCTGGGGAAGGCTAGTGGGGACGGGCATCTCTGGCAACCGCGATTATTCATCAACAACAATGTTCCAAGGCACTCACCAAACTCGAAATCTTACGTATCGGCACTAGAGTCTTCCCAGCGCTTTCGGAGCGCCGCAGTGGCACCGCTGACTGGCAACCGAACTCTCTTTGATCTCGTATTACCTTATTTGGAGTCCATGCCATCCAGGAAAAAATAACTGGTCCTGTGCTAATAACACAGGTAGCCATTCGGCTGTTTCTTTGTTCCAGCACTATCTCGCGGCAAATTTCCCGACTAGGTCGATTCATATTGTTCCCCTCGTTTTTATATAATATATCCCCTCTCGCGTCACCGCAGTTCCCTTCTGCGCTAATTCCACGGTTCCTCTCCGTCCTCCCTCTGACGCAGTTCTCGACGTACCGACACATTGCCGGTCTGTCTTATATAAACTCATCCGAAGCTTGTGTCACATTCATTCCGTGTGCCACGCTGAACATACCGGCTGTGCGCTTCGATCGGGGCCTCCATATCAATTAACTCCCTCGTCCACCTGTCAAGTCCAGACGTCTCCCTCACCCCTTCCCCCTTCCCCGTTCACGTATCCTGCCTCATCCGCATACGTGTCTATTTTGGGAAAAGAGTAGCCATCAAACTATATCACCATTAAATAGTCCGCCGGGATCCTGTATCTTCTTCCCCTTCTACCGGTCCTCAGTCATCCTTCAACCATGACATCTGGCATGATACAAGTGAGTACCGTACAATAAAACCCTTCTCACCCTCATTCTCTATTCGCCACTCCCCTCTTCTCTCTGTACTAATCTTTTTGTTAGGAAACAATGCAGATGACGCCAAATAATGGTGGGCCAAGGTTTAGGCCATACGCCAGCCCAAGCCACCATGTAACAAAAGGTCGCTATATCACAAGCAACGACCCTAGAGGGTATATGTGAGCAGAAAGATAAGCGTTGTCTAGCGAAATGAATGCTAATTTCTTTCCTGTAGACCCGTCTACGAGTATCCATTGAACGGGCAGTGGATTATGATGGATATCGACGACGGGTATATCCTATGGACGGGTATATGGAAAGGTACGGCGCTGAAATTCTCCATTCATTTTGTAACTCAAATTAAATTTTCATAACCTGCAGCCCTCGGCAATTCGAAAGGTGCGCGCCTCTATCAGTGTCACGGAACGCTTCCAACGATGCTCTTGCTTCTAGCCGATATCGTTAAAATGATTGATTCTCAACCTGATCTCGCCCAAGTCATTCGTAGAGTGCGAGGCGGTTACCTCAAAATACAAGGGACATGGATGCCATACGAGGTGAGCGACCGCGTATTTTTTTTTGGTATGGCCGAGGTCTAACGGATTAACTCAAAAGGTTGCTTTGCGGTTATCTCGTCGGTAAGCAAAGCATTACTTTCCGCATCGCAACGGAGTTTTAAAACTTCCATTTCAAGCGTCGCATGGCCAATTCGAGAAGATCTTATTCCGTTGTTCGGGTGAGCTTCGTCAAGGAGAGGCCGTGAAAAACATATGCTGATCTGCTCGTAGACCCACATTCCCAACTACTTGTCTTTCACCCGATCAGCCAGGTTACGGACAAGTTGTCAACACCGGCCCCGGCCGACGCCGGTCTAGGCGCCCTGCCACCGCTCCGAATCCGTCACCAGCAGCATCAATGCATCTTCACGATCCTCGTGACAACCCTAGTCATCCAAGCTGGACAGTTGTAACTGGAAATTCCCAGGCTAAAGCTCAATCACTTGTGGGTTCTCCTGCGAGTCACATGAATATGTCGTCACAAGAAAATCAGCAGCCACCACTTCAGTACCGCCGAGGATCAATTTCACAACACCACCAACCTCGTGGCTTTACGGATCGATCACCAACAAGTCCTACTGCGGACTTGGACGTCGCGGTGCCCGCTCCAATGAACTCTCTTGCTACGCCTTCGCGGGAACGAGGCGAGCGAGTGGAGCGTCCACCTCCTTCTGCTTCCCTCAGGTATTCGCCTTATCTCGGGCATAATACCTATGCACAGCACCAGCATAAGATTAGCCGCAGGAGTTTCAGCTCCTTGTCCCGTACTAGTATCGGGAGCGGGAGCCCCGATGGCAGTCGTAGTGGTGAGGTAAGCGGAGGAGGCAACTCTCCCGTGGCCGTCGACATTCCATCATTGGCGATCCAGGACTCCTCGACGTCACGCCCCCCGTTACACCTCGCTTTGCCGTCCATTCGTAACAACTCGTCCGCTCTTTCACCAACCGAAGTTTCTCCTTTGATTTCTAACACACGGCCAAGCGGTTCCATCCTATCGAGGAGCAGGTCCTTGGGTCAAGTTGATAAAATTACCCTACCGCCTATTCGATCACCCGGGGGTCCATTGTCGGCTTCTGCGGCTTCGAGGGGTTTTTCTCCCGACAATTTAATCCCTTACGCATTGCCTCCGATCTCTGCACTGGAAGATCTGAGAGGCGTCCATGCGCAAGATTCAGCAGCCGTACTCCGGCGACTGACCGCCGACGACGACTTTTCTCCGCATGGACCCGTGGCAAGCACAAAATCGACGTTTTCGATTACTCTTCAGCCGCAACCGTGAGTAGCCTATTCAGCTTATTCCTTTCACCCACCACCCTCGGCCGTTTATCTCCATCCCATCCTATTTCTCCTTCGCCTAAGATTCGTATGCGAGCTCAGTTTTTTTTATTATAAAGGCCACAGTCCCGTCGACAAAACGTTTCGCCGATCTCGGACCGCTACAGCCGCTACTCCCACAATGGCTCAGATACCGAGCATTCTCATTCTCGACCCGACGCTACGCTATCACCCGGAGGCACCTCACCTCTTTCGCCTACGACGCCACCATCTGCCTATAAAGACGCGAATCATTCGTATGGCTCACACGCCATCATAGTACGAGAACATGCCGACACGGTCCCTATTATGCACCCAACCCCGCGCCACCGAATGACAGGGGTGAGAGAAAGCAGAGACGGAATCGAAGAAGAAGTCGCCACGGCTGACATCGACATGCAATATGTGGCGCAGGACAAGGCCACGCGGATAACACGTTCTCCGAATGCAATGTGTCAAGATCGTGACAATATGTCACCGATGCGAGAAGACGGAGTCACCACCACCCGAACTCCCCACCGACCGTGGTAAATGTCCAGGAGATCAAATTTATCACGTCCACTTGTTTGTGTCATAAGGATGTCTCGTTGCTTCTTTTTCTATCGCTCGCTCCCTTTCTTCGACTGTATTTCTGACAACTTTATTTATTTTGAAGGATACCCTCTCGTTTCGTGTCGATTTCAAACATGTATCAGTATGGTCCGTTACGTGCTATGTTACCAATGAAGGGATCAACCATATAGTAATCTTGACAACAATAGTATATTAGATCAATGTCGTAAAAGATGCACGTCCAAATTCTACAGCCCCTCGTATTCGGGGCTAACCTAGATAGACACGTCAGGGGTTCCAAGGGCGTGACGGGAACAATTATGGCAGGCTCCATTGTCATCAGGGCGCAAGGGACGGGGAAAAAAATCACCGGATTAGTCCTCGGTCCTGTTCGCGTGATTGCGCAAATTTCGGTCAGGTTCGCGAATCAGCAAGTTCTGGGACCTAGCCTTTTCCTCGCATGTCAACTCGATCGTCACAATCTTGGCTTCGCTGCGCAATGAATTCAATTACGCTGACAAGTTCGAAAAAAATCTTTGTCTACCCCAGGTTATGTATAATCCGGCATCCTAGTCAGCATTACGAGTGGTAAATGCTACCTACGTCAAGGTCTCATGAAGGTTTCCACCCCCTCCAAAAGTGATATGTGTGAGGTTTATTAATGAATCAATGAATGAGGTAGCCATGGAAAAAAAGAGAGACATGGCGTGTGTATGTACACGGCACGCGTTAGGGTCCATTACGAGAGACCATGTACTGTCCCGTCCTGGACTTGAGATGGAGAATCGAGACTCGATCTTTTTCAATCATAACTGAATTATGATATCATGACTAGAATGGAAACTTGGTTTTACACACGCGGCGCGAACTAAGTCCGGGAATGATCGTTGTTACGGCCTTCCTTCTAAAGTAAGGTCTATTCCAAACTTTCGAGGTTCTTGCAACTGTAATTGAGAGATGAAGCCATGGTACGTAAAAGGGTTAGTGCTTCTTCCTCCACTCTTCCTCCTCCTTCACCGTCGGCCGATCAGTATGAAATAAACAGGGTCAGAATGACAATCGCACAACACAATTCTGAGTTTGAGCCTGATCGTAGAGTCCCTTCTAATTCGGCACCGGTTCATCTTTGATGGTTCATATCTTCAAGTTGGCAAATGAACCCTTGACAGAGGGTTGAAGGGAGACAGCGGTTGGATGGGGACCAGTTGCCGCCAAGCGCCTGTTCATTTGGTCGCCGGGCCGTCAGCGGCATGACACACGGCACAGGTTCGATGGCCATGTTCTAACAGTACCGCATGCCCAACTGGGACAGAACCTGCGGCCGCAACTTCCGTTCTGGTAGACCTTTGGCCTAATAAGTAGGGGTCGTTGGGGGCCATCAGTTTCAAATCTCGCTCCTCGTTCTCGCTATAGCCCAATTCAATTTTTAGCTCCATTTGTTCAAACTGGTGTGCTGGAGGCCACCTGGAGGTCAGGTGGTCCCTGCATAATTGTTCAACGGAGGTAATGCCATTGCTGGTATACGACTTTTGGCCACATGGTGCTGATCGAAAAAAAAGTCAAAGTTCGACCAGGGCCATGCTCTCACCATGTGTCGCGTCGCCTTAGTCCGTTTTGACGTCATGTAGTCAGCGCCAAGTCGTATATATTAACCATTAAACGATCGATCTAAGTACTTGAAGCATGGAGGATATCAATATTCTAAATGAAGCAGCACCAATCACAGCCTGTGCATTTATAAGCTTAGAGTTTCAACACAAATGACAGAAGAGCTGTTACCCACCCAATAAGTTTCATCAATACAAACCCAACGGTAACGACCACCTATCGTCCGCCATATTGAGACACCGGTGAGAACGCGCGAACGAGAAGGACTCACCAAACATGCAATCAGACTTGCGGGAATGCCATTTTTCAAAAAGTCAACATTGGTGAGGTACGTCTCCCCCAATTCGTCTTCCTGTGCCGCACTGAACATGTCAAATAAACGCAAGAATGAACCCGGGGACACATGGGTGCGGAGCGGAGGTGGCGACGGCAAAGGGAAGGGCAAGGCACATATCGTTATCAATCTCGCCATCCAAAACAAAGCAAAAAAAAAAAAGGAATACTCACGCGGTCTGATTGGGAAAGCCAGAGACAGGCATGGCCATACCAGCTGAACATATGAGACCAGTGATGAAAATCAGTAGGTTGCTGTGCGTCCCGGGAAGGGAGGTCCCGACTTCCTTGGCAATGGGGACGAGTAAGACGCTTGCGATCGTATGGCTTATAAATGTAGAAATGATAAGCACGATAGGTGAGAGGATGAGGACGGCTGTATAGAGCCCAAATCCATGGAGCATGTCCCGAATGATAAGATGCAGGACTTCTAGCAGCCCACTCGCCTCGACGCCTTTGCCGAGGGCTAAACCACCCATGGCGAGAAACACGATCGACCACGCAAAGTGCTCAAAGTCGTCCTGCGTGAAAAGAAAAAAAAAAGAATTAAATCATTGCTCGTTTTTTTTTCACCGTCATTGCCCACCTTTTTCAACACCCCCGTTCCAAAGAACGCAACGATCGGTAAAATGGCAATAATCCCCATATCGCCAATATAATTACCAATCTCATGCGCGATACACCAAAGAAAGATCGTGACGATGCAGACTATGGTCACCCAATACTGCTTGGCCGTAAACCGCTCTTTAGTCGGGCGGACAGGCCTGATCTCTAATTCTCTATAAGACGAAGCGGACCAGTCGTCGTCAAAGACGTCTACAGAGGGCGGCAACCTCGAAGGGCGGTACGACACCAATAGGAGCAGCCATATGAGTAAAACCGATATGGCTGATACGGGGAGCGCAACGGCGAACCACCGTGCCCAATCTAACGGCGGATCCATCGCATTGAGCGCGATGAGGTTCTGAGGTGAAGATATCGGTGAACTTTGCCCGCCGACATTTGCCGCGAGGGCTATGCCTAGCTGTGCGTGCGGGGGCGTCGCAAGTCAACACACGACTGTCGATGGCAGATGGGGGGACTTACAATCAGACATGGCGCAAATGCCGATCTGGGCGGGAGTGTTCGTAGGATGGGCTATGAGATAGATTAATACCCAGGCACGGAAATTAGCGTGGAAGCGTGGAAAAATAGGTGGTTTTTTAGTCTCCTCCCCCTGTTGCGGCTCGTTCGCGTTTCGCGTGTCTACCCCTCCTTTACGCATGGTGCCAATCATGACGGCGCGCGCGCGGGTGTGTCCCAAGCCAGGGATGGACAAGGGCGAAAAGAGGATTCCATAACGTCATAGCCGTGAGAAAAAAGGGGAGAAAGATGAGAAATTAAAAAATAGGATTAGGATAAATTAAGGGCGGAGGGGGACTGGGAACGGAACCGAGGAAAGGGAACTAATAGACGGGAGCGAACAATGTGGTGGAATGGTACGTACCCGAATCAGGGTGAAGCATAGTGTGGGCGCTGCGACGTTGCTAAGGTAAACGCGCGAAAAAAAAAACGTTAGCGTGCAATCAACTGAGTTGAGATGGGGAGTAGAGATTCGAGCGCATCATTTCCGCGAGGGAATGGGAATTGAGGGTACCCACCTGATCCACATGCTCGCGAAACAGCTCACGGCCATGAAGGCTAGCAAAACTTGGGAGGGTTTCGTCCCCGCCATAGCTAGCACGCGCGTGATTAGGAGTTTGTCAATGTTAGTCTTGGAGAGGGCTGATGAAATGGTGAATCCGCCTATGAGGAGCATAATGGTAGATGAAAAGATGGTTGAAAAGACATATCTGTACTGGACGTGAGGGGAGAAGAGCAAAGAGGACGAAAGAACGAACTTGGTAGCGTCGGGAGTTGATAATCTCTCCCCTTTCGAATCGCGTATGACGCGCAACACGACAAGCAAAAGCGGGACAAACAACGAGGTGACGAAAAGGGGTATAGCCTGTAGGTCCAAGCAGTGTCAGCTTATCTCTATATTGTGTACGCCACGCACCTCGGAAGCCCACAAGATCGTACAAAACACCAAAACGGCAAAACACGCATTGGCGGGGTTATCTCTCACACCTGGCGTCCCGTCCTTGATAACTCCAAACCTCAACACGCCCCAAAAGCTCAAAACAGCAATGACTATCCACAATCGTCGTTTGGTGACTCTGAGCCTGACCAAGCGCGCAGGAGGGACGATTAGGGGTATACGGAAGAGCGCCGGAGAGCGTTCCCTCACGCGCACCAACGTCGCGCCTCCCGTCGTTTCTTCGACTTCAATCAATTCTTCTGGGCCGCCGCGAGTGCGAGAGGTGCCGCGCGGTCCGACGACAGGAGAAGTGGCAGTAAACACGGAGCCTCGAGTTCTACCCGCGCCGATGTCACCTATCTCTCCCCTCCTCTCTCTCCCAATCATCAGTCTCCACACCGTGTCCCGCTCCCACGCGATCTGCTCGCGTTGGTGAGCTTTAAGTTGGGTTTGTGCGAGGCTGGCGTCGCCGAAAGTGATGCATTTCGTGTAGAGGTCCGTCAAGACTGTGATCGTCTCCGAGAGCGAGTCCCTGCTCGTTTGGCCAAACGGAGGGGAAGATTGGATTGTAGAAGGGAGGTATGTTCGTTCGAGGTGAGATCCGACGACTTTGTCGTATTTCTTGATGATTTTGCGGAAGCCGGTGTAGTTGAGTTCGGCGTAGGACCGGAGGTTGGTGAGGGAGATGTAGAGTTTGGTGAGGCGGCGTTTGAGCAGGAGCCGAGCGTCGTAAGCATAGTTGGATTGGGAGGACCAGATTGAGTCAAGATCAGTGTCGAGGAGGGCGGTAGTGGAGGCGGATGAGCCGGGTGCGAAGCTGTCTCTTAGGGATTGGAAGGTGGAGGCGAATGCGCCTGCGCTGGTGGACCTGCGTTTGGAACGAGGGAATGTGCCGTGGGAGTAGGAGTGGGAACGGGGACGGTTGTGGGTTGGAGGAGAGTCTGGGATTTGAAAGTGTGCATGGGGTTGTTTCGAACTGGAGGGATCCTCCGTGGTCGACGTGGCTCTCCGTCTTCCGACGGGGCTTCGGCTTACGCTTTCGTCATCGTCCTCTTCGTCCTCTTCATCATCTTCGTCGTAATAAGAATGACGGATCCCGCGTTCTTCGAGGCGCTTGACAGTAGTTTCGATGTCTTGAAATTCGTTGAGCATGTCTTTTTCCTGAGTAGCGTAAAACTCGCTAATTTTTGCGAGCTCGCGGTCTAGGAGGGGAACAAATACGGCATCTGCCTCTACTGTGGTGGAAATGACGTGAAGCAGAGCAGATGGCTCGATGTCATGACGAGCGTAGAGTTGTTTTTCGAGTTGGTAGATGCATCGTTTGAGCGAGTCGTAAGCGATGTAATCGTCCCACCAGTCTGCGACTGCATTAAATTTGAGGGCTGAGCTGAATTCCGGTGAGCGTTGATTTATTATAAAAGACCTAATAAGCACACCTGAATCTCATTAGACGGATTGACGGCGGCCTTAGTCTCCTGAGAGGGATGGCCAGAGTGACAAGTGACAACAAGTCACGCCGCGCTTCAAGGGCTGTCATTGCGAAGGCACGCGCGCCGTATGCCTGATCCACCACCAGGCGAAGACTCTGCTCAGAATGGCGAGATCCCAAACGAGCATCACGTTCTTCTACTCCTAGACATTCAAGTCGCTATGCTCGCAGATCCTCCAATCGGTGTACCAGCTTCTCACTCCGTTCGTAATAACCTCGACCGCATCCTCACTCAAGCAAGAGATGCCAGACCACCACCACTTATCATCCACGTTCGTAACGCAGGCGACGTAGGAGATCCAGACGAACCAGGTGCACCAGGTTGGCAACTCATCTTCACACCACTCGAACATGAAATCCTCATCGACAAAATCAAGAATAATGCCTTTGCGGGCACGGATCTAAGCGAGATCATCCCTGATGATGCAGAGATCGTCGTGGTAGGATTTCAAACAGATTTTTCCATACGCGCGACGTGCAATGCCGCTTTGGCCAGAGGGAACGAAGTCGTTCTGATCCGCGGTGCTCATGCAACGTATGATAGGATCGAAGTACTCCATGGAGGTGGAATTACTCCTGCAAAAAAGATTGAAGCAGAGATTGAAGCGGAATTGGAAGAGGTTGGTGTACATCTCCTCGATATGAAAGATCTCCCTGGGCTTTTCACAGATCGGTGCGTGTTGAGATATTTTTTACGTAGATGCTGAATACAGAAGCGTACCACAGGGACTAGGGTTTTTTTTTTTTTTGTTATCATTTTTGGGATTCTTGTTAGTATTATACACGACGATTAGCATTCTTACTACCCACCTTCGTACTTACACGTAACTGTCACGTCACGCATGTCCATCTTTGCTCAGTATGCCGACGTACTCGCCGTTGCACAACCTGACTTTCATGCACTACTCAATCCACAATCAGGATTTGCGCCAAGAATCGTAAAAATATGCAGACAGCGACTAGAGGACGCTCAAGACGCGTCCATACCGCAAGAAATTGAATTAGCAAGATTAGAGCTCAATACTTGGATGTTGCTCCAAGCGCTCATGGCTACAAGGAAAACATCAGTACCGCAGCCAACTTTTTATCCAAATCCATATACGCCGACGTCGACGCTTGCGCAAGCCATTTTGCGCGTATCGCCGCTCTTGACGGAACTCGTCATTGTGCGCGAATGGCTACACGATACTGCCGCTCAACCCTCTATTCCAGAAGCAACCACAGGATACTGGAGCTTTACGAAGCATATGCTCGTACAAAGTCAAAGAATGTCCACGACACCGGCTGCGGGGATAGTAGATGCGCTTGATCCAGACGCGACGAGCAAGAGTGGAGGTCATTTAGCTTCGGATGATGCGGTGAGTGTGCCACTGAAAAAAATAAGGATATTTTCTGATTTATGCGCGTAGAGCTACGAAAGAAGCTTGCTGCAATCCCTATATGCACATATACGCGCTGGTCGTCTCGAAGAGGCCATTGAACTGTGTAGACGCGCACATCAGCCATGGAGGGCTGCCAGCATACGGGGTCTGCTTTTATTTAGGTGGAATGCGATATGTGCGTGTTTTTTTCATTGTTTATGGTGCAAGTCTGGCAAGAACACATATTTCCGCTGTTCTCCGTCGTGCTTTCCACCTCGTCCCAGAACGAGCTAACTCAAATGACAGCCACCGATCCTACCGATACTGTCGACGATGAAGACGAAGCGATGGACAACTACGTCTGGTCCGGAAACAGACACCGAAAACTATGGAAATCAACATGCACCCGCGCCGCCCTCAACGTACGTCCTCCACCCTTTCTATTCGCCAACTCAAACCCTAACTCTTCCCGCAGCCAAACCTACCAAACCTCGAACGAACCCTCTACGCCGCCCTCTGCCCTTCACCTCAAACATTCCCCATCCTCCGATCCGCCTGCAAAACATGGGAAGACCACCTCTGGGCCACCCTCTCCGTGATTTGCGAACAACGCGAATCCGCCGAACGTGACCGCCTCGCAAACTACTTTAGCTCGTTCTGGGAAGAACAAGAACAAGACGGTGACGATTCAGGAGAACCCAACTCTCCTCCGAGTCTACACCCCCCACCATTACCTCAACTCCCACACGAGCAACAAGAACTGCTCACGCCCAACGACGAATCGGATTGGGAAAACGAAGTATTTTCAACGCTCTCCTCGTTACAAACCACTTCTGTTTCGTCCGGTCCTCCGGCCGATCATGCCTTTCATTTTTCTCAACTTCATATTATGCTTGGACGAACGAGCACTTTGCTTGATGTATTTGCGGGTGGACTCAACGATGGGGTGTACGGTCCCGGAATGATGGAATACGTTCCGCTTTGTCGGTTCTTCGCACATTTGAGTTTGTACCTTGGGTTGCTTGAGGTTTCGGTGCCGGTTGGGGCTGTGCAGGTCGTTTTGGAGGCGTATTTGAGGGTGCTAGAGGTATGTGGTTTTGTTGAGTATGGGATGGTTATCTGAAGGTAATGGTGCAGGATGCAGGTGAACGGCATTTGATTGCGTTGTACGCTGGTGCGTTGGGCGAGAATGCCGTCGAGCGGTATGCTCTGTTCCTTGTCTCGCTTAGGTTGGAAGCAGGTATGGGTGAGTTGCGTTCGTTTATTTTAAGTAGTATATTGACATGCTCGTAGATGAAGGTATGAGAATTGATGGAGTGGATGGAGGAGACTCGATCGAAGAACGTAAACGAGCGTTACTGCGGGCGCGCGAACATGGATTGGATGTGAACCGTGTTGCGGTCGTTGCTGCGGAACGGTCTGTGGACAAGGCTTTCGAGGTGTGTTTGTTACTTTCCCTGTCCTCCTTTCGATGTCTTATTCTTCCTAGCTTTTACCACCGACGTCAACTAAAGGCCCGCTCCCATCTCTCGTCGGTCCTGAATCGGACAACCCACTCCAGCGACCAGCTTCATATATTGAGACGTTCCTCGTACGTTCCATTGAATGGACCACGTTTAGCGAGGCAACGTACGCCACAGCGCTGGAACAGGCTTGCGTCGTTTTACGCTTCTTCCTCGGTATGAGCATCCGTACCTTGATTATAACATCTCTAACTTGTGACAGCCTCTGGCCGGCTCAAACTCGCACAAAGCGTGTTAGACATGCTCCCCGCCGAGCTCGCCGGTATATCCGAACCTGAAGAGCGAGCGACGGAGTACCTCCATTACCGTCAGTTTTTCCTCGTATGGGAGTCATTGGAGAGGGTCGTGGCAGTGCAGGCGCTGGAGATTGATATGGACATGTCGAGAATCGGTACATTTATCTTCGGCTTTGGTTTATCAATAAGATTAACTGACAAACTTAGGCTCGATTGGGGCAAGCAGGGAAACTCGCGCAGCGTGGTTATCAGATTATCACGGTGTACTCGAAGAAGCAAATGAACAAGTAACAAGGCTGTTGACAGCTGAATGGCTCGTCAACACCGAAGACTATTCAGCTGGCGCGGGCACATACGGTGTGTCGTTTCTCGCTTGATTTGATTTAGTGGTGATTCTGACGAAATGGAACCAGCGGACAAACGACGAAAAGAAATGATACGGGTAAGGAGAGTGTTCATCCCCGAGCTTGTGATCAGGCTACACTCGCTCCTATACGCGTCGAGGAAATGGTTCCCCGAGTACGTCATTTCCTTCTTGCCCCGTTCCGACCCTCGCCCTTACACCTGATCACAACCAGAAACCTCAAACGTGCCCTCAACCTCGCCAACATCGTCGCGGACTCGAGATACAGACTATACGATGACTTCCTCGGCATAGACGTAGATGACGAGCTGGGACCGTTGCAAAAACAACTTGAGGAGCAACAAGCACAACTCTTGGGTAAGAAACGGGTGAGGAAGACGAGGTTAGGCGATTATCTGAGTGCGGTGAGGCAGGCAGTGTTGGGTGGGTTGGAAGGTGGAGGGTCGGATCCGTTTGCAATGGTGGCAATAAAAGTGAGTGGGCCTGTGCGTGCTTAGCTCTGGGGGATTTTGTGTATGTTTGATATGTCATTGTATTTATTTAAACTCATACGAAGCGGTAGTGGTTGGCTGTTTTTATTCTGTCAGCTTGAATGTTACTCATTTTGCTTTCACATGACAAGCCTGGGATGAATACTGGACACATACATAGTAAAAAACACTGCATAACCTACTATACATATATGGTACATTACACACAAAAGACACAAATTTATTTCTGCTTGGCTCCATGAGCCAACAAGAGATCCACAATGTGCTGGTAACTTGAACCTTTAGCTAAGGCAGATTGAAGAGCAGTATCAAGATGTTCCTGCTCAACACCATGGTCAAGTAACAGTTCTGCAACTGACATATGACCTTCTAAGCATGCTGCCTGCAAAGGATTGCATAATTCCACATGGGCACCCCAAGTCCGTGAAAATGTTGCAGGATGGCTGTAGCTGGCCCTTGCACCAGATTTAAGTAGCAATTGTACTGTATTGATATGACCCATGAATGATGATGCTTGCAGGGCATTTCCACATTTTCCTCCACCAGCATGCACATCTGCCCCTCTTTCAAGCAAAAGTTGAACAATCTCATCATTTCCTTCCCATGATGCAGCCTGAAGAGCACATCCATGTTGGAGGAACGGTCACACGGCGAGCATTGGGGAGGCAAACGCGTGAGTATATTCAATAGTATCTAGGTACTATTTATACTTAGTCCGGGAATTAAGTATGTTGGAAATCCCGACGGCGTCACAACGACAAAGAGGGGTCAGTTTGGGCCCCGGTGGACATTGGGGCAAACGGATGGGGGATACAGGGTATTTACGGGCTATATACGTAGGTAGATTGTGCAATGTGGATGCCATGCGGATGTACCAAATGGGGAAAGCGAGCGGCGCGCTCGGCACGGCCCGAAATATTCCAACACACTCCTGCGAGCGCAGCGCGAGCGACGTGAGAGCGGGCGGGCACTCCTGGAATCTTGACAGGGTCAATAATGGGGTGGGCGACGATAAGCGAGTGACGGCGATGAGCGGGGGCGATAACGAGTGTGCGAGAAAAGATTGATGGCGGTAACGGCAACGTGCAACGACGTGGGTGGGATCGGTGATCGGCGAGATTCGGCCCTCGGCAGCAGATAACGACAGTGCTGGTGATAGATCAATGTACTAGGGATTCGGCCCCCTGTGGCAGATGACGACGACGACGACGGCGATGATAACGACGATTCAGGGCTTCGGCCCCCTGTGGCAGATAACGACGACGACGACGATGAGAATCAATTGCTAAAAATAGACGGCGGCAACGGCAACGTGTAACGGCGATGACGATAGGATCAACGATCGGCGGCGATCTTGGCGATGGGCAAGGTGATGGCAACAACGATTGGATCAGCGATTGGCGGCGGCTTCGGGGAACGGCAGTGATGACGATCAGTGATCGATGACGACGGTGGCAATGGCGGCGATTTCAGGGCTTCGGCCCCCTGTGGCAAACAACGACGATGACGGCGATTGGTGATCAACGATCGGATACGACGGTGGCGCTTCGACAAGCGACTTGGGAGGTTCGGCAGTGGTGAACGGTACACGTGCAACGGCGGCGAGTCGACGAGGGTGGGCTTTAGCACAGCCACCTGCTAGGGTATTATATGATGCCCCCCGGCGCTAGCTGGGCACGATCCGTTTGTGTTGGAAATCCCGACGGCGTCACAACGACAAAGAGGGGTCAGTTTGGGCCCCGGTGGACATTGGGGCAAACGGATGGGGGATACAGGGTATTTACGGGCTATATACGTAGGTAGATTGTGCAATGTGGATGCCATGCGGATGTACCAAATGGGGAAAGCGAGCGGCGCGCTCGGCACGGCCCGAAATATTCCAACAAAGTACTGTAATGATATAATAGGAATGAGGTGGACGCGAGGTGGACACGAGGATTTCCTCGAGGTGGTCACGGAGTCGTTTGATCCGCCCGGAATTCCAACACACCCCCACAAACGACAAAGTGATGTATTAACGAAAGTAAAGAAAGAGAATAGAAAAGTGATAAGAAAAAGCGCACCCCCATAAGCCTAGAACGATACATCATCCCGATCATCATCCTCGGCTAAGTTCGCATTAATTGGTGATGCAGGGTTAGTGGCGGGGTTTGCCGGAGCGCGGGATGGGCAGTTTGCCTGATAGTGCCCCTTGTTGCCACACGTAAAACATGTAATGTGCGCGAGTCTCGGCGCAGGTGTGATGGCGGCAAGGGCTTCATTTGGATGCCCGTTTGTGGTTTCCGATGATGGGAAGGTGCGAGGGGTCGACGGTGGGAGATTGCGAGGGTTAGGAGGGTTAGGGGTCAATAGGTACATGTGCTGCCTTTGATACTCGTTGTTGAGGCGCGTGATGACGGTATTCAGGGTGTATTCCGAATCGGTAAGGGTATCTAGGGATATGAGAAAATGATCGTACGAATGTGGAAGTCCTGCCGTGATGGCCAGGATTATGTCATCATTTGAAACTTTAACTTTTGCTTCTTCAAGTAGGAAGGCGATGTAGCGGACACGGGCTATGTAGGCGGTCATGGTTTCGGTTTTCTCGAGGCGGAGACGATGGAAACGGCGACGGAGAGCGAGGACAGTCGAGCAGCCACGGGATACATGGGCATTTGCGAGCGTCGTCCAGATTTGGTAAGGGTCGGTATTTCGGCAATAAATCAATTGGGAAGGTGATGTAACGGTCGAGATTTCGTTTTTATTTTATTTCATTTTCTTTTCTTTTAGTTACAAGAAGTTCTCACGCTTACCTAAGAATTCCGCGGAACGACGACGTGAGAGCGACGAGTCCGAGTATATATACCTGAATACTAGTTACATGTCCCTTAGTCTTATGATTGTTTCTGTCGTCCATAGACGCAATCTTATTCTCATTTCTCATCCGCGTTTCTAGTCTCGAGTGTCCTAGTGATTGTGTCGGGATTACCTCCTAACAAAATCATAAGACTCTTAACACTACCACACTCGTTCGTCCGTCGTTGCCCACAACGGACGTACAAATCATTCGACGGTCACTGTGCTTGATAGCACTAGTAGCCCACTTCAGATACACGTACCTCCTCACGCTGCATATTGCGCGTATCCACTACCGCTTGATAAACCCGGACTCGAGGGTTAACGAGATAGAACAGGGACTGCTCTAAACTTAGAGTTGCAGACCTTGTAAAACTACGATTCGTTCGAGTTTGGGCGTACCTATACGATCCATAGGAGAAGACGAACTAGAACCAAACGAACAGTATAAAGAACTCCCTTCGTCCCTGTGAAGATAAGAAGAATGCCGTATACACCGACGGAGGCGTTAATAGGAGCATGTGTAGGATTATTGGCCGCATTGATAGGATCATTGGCACCAGCCGCTGTACGAGCACTATGGTTGGCAGCCGCCCCAGTAGATCAACGAAATGCGGGACATGGCGTAGCCAGAGCGATAGGAGAAATAAGAGAGGCGTTCAGAGAACCTCCGAGACCCCCCAGACCACAAATGAAAATTGATCCGCCGGAGGCGTACGAAGGCAAACCCGAGAAAATAGCGCACTGGCTGAGATCGATGAGAGCATACTTCGCATTGACAGAAGTACTCAACGGTACCCAAATGATCGCGATAGCCCTCCAACGAATAAAAGGAGGAACGGCGAACAGAGCAGAGAATTGGGCGGGAGTCAAACTACAAGAATTCATGGAATTCATAGACGAAATAACGAACACGCCAAGAGCGAAAGACTACACATGGAGACAGCTAAGAATGGGAGTAGAACCGAGAGACGAAGTGGTGGGAGTGGTATCACCAGCGGGAGAAATGGTGGTAACGCCAAGGCCAGCAGAACTAGGAATCGCCCCTTTCACCCATCAACCACCATTTGATGACTGGAACGATTTCGAAGCGAAGGCACTGGCGTTTTTCATGACCACGGAGACGAGAGACAAAGCGATTAGGCACCTGAGGGAGTTGAAACAAGGAAAGAGACCGGTGGAGGACTATATCATCGACTTCAAGAGCTGGGCGCAACTGACGAATTTCAACGAAATCGCTTTAATCGCCCAGTTCAAAGGAGGATTAAACCCACCGCTAGGAATGAAGATAGTAGAGAACAGAGCGCCCGGTGATGGAGCGACGGCGGGAGATCTGCAACTGTGGTACGACCGAGCCACGGCACTGGACAAGGCATGGAGAGACGGACAGAAACTATACGGGACGACGATCCGACCTATATTTAGACCGAGATTTTTCCAAAATCCCACGTCAACGCCACAGGAGACGAAACCGACTGCGACCGCCACAGGAGCGACGGTTTCAACCGCAACTCCTTCCGGATCGGGATCAGATCCGAACGCCATGCAAATAGATCGCAGAAGAGGACCGGTTAAATGTTATAATTGCAATCGGTTCGGTCACATATCAAGGGATTGTAAGGAACCGAAGAGAGAGAGGAGAGAAGTGAGAGAGTGGACGATGAACGCACCCAAATGTGAAAACTGTGGAAAATTGGGACACATGACGGAAGCATGTTGGGGACCTAAAAGAGAAGTAAAAGAGGTTAGAGAAGTAACGTGGAAGGAAAGAATCGATGGAGCGACGGAGGAAGAGAAAGTAGAAATAGCAGCGTTAATGGGTTTTCAGAACGGTCAGTAGACGTATCTCCAACGATACTGACCGAAGAACGTTATGTTACTACCCCTGATGTACAATACGAAGATTCGAAACTGAATATCGATTGCATTATGTATGAACTCAGGGAATTGGAACATAAATGGAGGAACAAAAAGATAACAACAAAAAAAGACAAATTGGAAACGTGGAAGGGGCCGTGGATGGTGAGAAGGGTGTGGGAACAACCAGAAGAAATAGCGGTGCAAAGCCTAAAACAATGGGTACATAAAACAAGAGAAAGAGAAGCGACAGCAGAGACGGTGAATGCGTTGAACGGAATGACGGAAAAAAATGCCTTGTGGCATTTGCAAAATTTAAAGACGAAGGAACGTTATGTGAGGGGGAGAGGAAAGAATCAGATAACAGTCAGCGGCGTGATCACCACGCTCGATACCTTTCAGAGACATAAAGTAGAGATACTCGTCGACTCGGGGTGCACGGGCTCTTGTATTAACGAAAAATTCGTACGACAACACAATCTTAATACACGCCGCCTAGACCGACCCATCCCCGTCTACAACGCCGACGGCACGCCGAACTTGGGGGGAGCGTTAAAAGAGATGGTACAATTAAAACTGCAAGTAGGAACTCACTACGAAGTGTTCGAATTCGGCGTATCCGCGCTCGGAAAGCTTGACATATACTTAGGACACGATTGGTTAAGACACCATAATCCGATCGTGAACTGGAAGACGGGCTCACTCCTTATGAAAAATTGCCCAGGTACATGCCACGTAGAAGGAGAGGATGACGACGCTATAGACACTGAGGGCAATGACGAGACCAGTGGAACACATGAATGGGAAGAGGGAGATAGATTGTTAGCGGTAATGGAGAACGAAGAGACGAGTTGGGGAATAAGAGCTCACGCAACCACGGCGACTGAAATAGCGGTAGCAAATCAAGTAAAACGCGATGTGAAAGATATCGTACCCGCTCATTATTTAAGTCACCGAGAAGTGTTTGACAAGGAGACGTTTGACGAATTACCAAAACGAGGAAGATGGGATCACGCGATCGAGTTGGTACCTGGCGCCCAAGCAGTGGATTGTAAAATCTACCCACTGAATAAAGAGGAACAAGGGCAACTAGATGCGTTCCTGAAAGATAACCTAGAAACAGGGCGGATAAGAACCAGCAAATCCCCGATGGCATCGCCATTCTTCTTCATTAAAAAGAAGGATGGAAAGTTGAGGCCGGTACAAGATTACCGAAAACTGAACGAGATGACGATAAAGAACAGATATCCATTACCACTGATATCTGAACTAGTGGATCAACTTAGTCACGCAAAAGTATTCTCGAAGATGGACATCCGATGGGGGTACAATAACATACGGATAAAGGAAGGAGATGAGTGGAAGGCGGCATTCAGAACGAATAGAGGGTTGTTTGAGCCATTAGTGATGTTCTTTGGACTCACGAATTCGCCGGCAACCTTTCAAACAATGATGAATGACATATTTAGAGAGGAAATAGCGGAAGGATGGGTGGTGATATACATGGATGACATATTGGTGTACTCTAAAGATGAAGAGACACATAAACTGCATGTGAATCGAATCTTAGAGAAATTAAAGCGGTACAAATTGTCGTTGAAAGCAGAGAAATGTTGGTTCGACCAAAAGACGATTGAATTCCTCGGATTAATAATATCGCACGACTCTATACGCATGGATAAAGCCAAAGTACGAGCGATATTGGATTGGCCCAGACCTACAAATAAACGAGAACTACAACAATTCTTAGGATTTGTAAACTTTTATCGGCGATTCATACGAGGGTTTGCAAAAATAGCTAAATCTCTCACACGACTGACAGGGAAAGAAGAATGGATGTGGACGGTACTACAGGAGGAAGCGTTTATAGGATTGAAGATGAGAGTAGGGGAGGAAGTAGTACTGGCGATACCGTCAGACAAAGGAAAATATCGAGTAGAAACGGACGCATCGGACTTTGCCATGGGAGCGGTATTATCTCAACAACAAGGAGATGGCACGTGGAGACCAGTAGCGTTCATCTCAAAATCGTTGAATCCCGCTGAAAGAAACTATGAAGTGTACGATAAGGAACTGTTGGCGGTCATGCATGCCTTATACGAATGGTCTCACTATTTGAAGGGAACGGAAGAACAGATTGAGATTCTAACCGATCACCAAAATCTCACTTATTTCCGAAAACCTCAGAACATCAATCGAAGACAGGCGCGATGGGTACTGGATCTACAGGAATACAACTTTATCCTAAAGCACAGACCCGGAAAAACCAACACCAAGGCCGACGCCTTATCTCGCAGAGCGGATCATGATAAGGGAGAAACGGATAACGAAGGGACGACATTGTTGAAAAAAGAATATTTTATACGAGTATGGGAAGAAGGAGACGATCTACATAAAATGGAAAACGAATTGAGAAAGATAAATCAGAGGCAATGGGAGGAGAAAGTCAAAAAAGCGGTGGAGAATAAAGAAGATGGGTGGCGAGTAAGAGAAGGAGGATTGGTGACGTGGCAAGAAAGAGTGTATATTCCAAAGGTCCAAAAACTGCGAGAACAATTCATTGCGGAACATCATCGTTGGGGACATTCGGGAGTAGATAAAACGATTGAATTGATGCTACGAAACTATTGGTGGCCGGGGATGAGGAGAGATGTGGAAGACTATGTACGCAGTTGCCGAA
Organism: Amanita rubescens; assembly: GCA_015039365.1. Classification (NCBI taxonomy): domain Eukaryota; kingdom Fungi; phylum Basidiomycota; class Agaricomycetes; order Agaricales; family Amanitaceae; genus Amanita; species Amanita rubescens. The sequence continues at coordinate 246,112 of WION01000032.1, forward strand.
CCTGTCAGACAGTGAAACCGGACCGACAAAAGAAGGCGGCACCCCTCCACCCCAACGAAGTACCTAGAGGACCGTGGAGCGTCATATCCGTAGACATGATTGGACCGTTACCTGAATCCAAAGGGTTCAACGCAATACTTGTAGTAGTGGACCGGTTCACCAAGAAGGCATACTTCATACCCACGAATACGACACTGTCGAGTGAAGGAGTAGCGGTACTATTTCGAGATCATGTTTTCAGAGAACACGGGATACCGGAGAAAGTAATTAGTGATAGAGGACCACAGTTCGTATCAAAATTCATGAAGGAATTATACCACGTGCTCCGGATCAAAGCCAACCCTTCGACGGCATACCACCCTCAAACTGATGGACAGACCGAACGAGTAAATCAGGAAGTAAAAGAATTCCTGACGATGTTCGTAAATCATCAACAAGACGATTGGAGTGATTGGCTGGCGGTAGCCCAATTCTGCCATAACGATCGAGTGCACTCGGCAACGGGATTCTCTCCCTTCTTCTTGAATAACGGGCGAAATCCTAATAAAGGGCTCGAATTGACGGTAGAACGGAAGGTGCAGGCGGTAGACGAATGGGTTGATCGACTGGTGGAAGCGTGCGATCAAGCACGACGAGGACTGAATAGAGCGGCGGAAAATATGCGAAAACAGTATGATAAAAAGAGAAAACCAACACGAGATTATCAAAGGGGAGATAAAGTATACATTAGCGCGCAAAACCTCCCTACGCTACGAGTGACAAAGAAGTTGGAAGGGAAGTTCGTGGGGCCTTACGAAGTAATAGAGAAAGTGGGATTAGCGGCTTATCGAGTTAAGATACCGGCATCCTGGAAAATCTATAACGTCTTCAATGAAGTACTATTGAAACCCCATACACCGGCCAAATTCCCGAAACAGAAAATGCAAGAAAAAGAATGGGATAAGAAGAAAGAGGAGGATTATACGAAGCGAGACGAAGAGTTTGAAGTGGAAGAAGTGATCGATAGTAGACAGAGGATGCAGAAAGGAAGTCGGACGGGGAGATTGGAATATTTAGTGAAGTGGAAAGGATACCCAAATGAGGAGGCGACATGGGAACCAGCGGATAATCTCGAAAACGCCCATCGCAAGGTCCAGACATTTCATAAGAAGAAACCGAGCGCGCCAAGACCGCTAGCGATGCCCGCCAAGTTTTTCCAGAGATATCATAACTATACTGATCCACCGGTTCCTCGACAACTATTTGGATGGGAAGACGGAAAGTTCGACGAAGGGTATCTAAAAAACATGAATAAGAAGTGGGCCGAGTGGAAACATATGCGGAAGATGGCAGACGAAGATGATGATTCTCGGGACGAGAATCTTGAAGAGGGGGTGATGTAACGGTCGAGATTTCGTTTTTATTTTATTTCATTTTCTTTTCTTTTAGTTACAAGAAGTTCTCACGCTTACCTAAGAATTCCGCGGAACGACGACGTGAGAGCGACGAGTCCGAGTATATATACCTGAATACTAGTTACATGTCCCTTAGTCTTATGATTGTTTCTGTCGTCCATAGACGCAATCTTATTCTCATTTCTCATCCGCGTTTCTAGTCTCGAGTGTCCTAGTGATTGTGTCGGGATTACCTCCTAACAGGTGAAACATGTAGGGTGATCTCGGCACGGGCCTCGGCCTGTTTCCTGTAAAAGTCCCTGACCTTCTTTGTTCCTTCATTCCCCCCTGGGTGCCTCTCGGTACCATCAACGACTTCCAACAAACTCTTTCTGACTAGTAGAGCCTCCATATATATTTTCCATTCGAGGTAATTGCCATCGGCGAGTTTCTCAAATTTCGACTCGGCAGGCATATCGGCGGTGACGATGGGAATCAACGGCTAAAAATAAACGGCGGTAACGGCAACGTGGAACGACGACGACGATAGGATCAACGACGGTAACGGCAACGTGTAACAGTGATGGCGATGGGATCAATGATCGACGAGTAGGGATTCGGCCCCCTGTGGCAGACGACGACGACGACGGCGACGGTAACGAGCGTGCGGAAAGAGAGCGACGATGACATGAGAGCCCGGGGTAACGCGTTTGTGTTGGAGGAACGGTCACACGGCGAGCATTGGGGAGGCAAACGCGTGAGTATATTCAATAGTATCTAGGTACTATTTATACTTAGTCCGGGAATTAAGTACTGTAATGATGTAATAGGAATGAGGTGGACGCGAGGTGGACGCGAGGATTTCCTCGAGGTGGTCACGGAGTCGTTTGATCCGCCCGGAATTCCAACAATCCATATTCACCCCCCCTGTGCATTGACATCTGCTCCTCTTTCAAGCAGAAGTTCCACTATCTCAATTGATTCTCCCAAGAGTGATGCAGCCTGAAGAGCATTTCCATATAGTCCCCCTTGCACATGCACATCTGCTCCTCTTTCAAGCAATGATTGTACAATCTCATTATTGCTACCATATGATGCAGCCTGAAGAGCATTTCCATACTCACCACCCTGCACCTTGACATCTGCACCCCTTTCAAGCAGTAGTTGAACAGTATCTTTATTCTCTGCATATGATGCTGCTTGAAGTGAATTTCCATATTCTCCTCCTTGTGCATTCACATTTGCTCCTTTTTCAAGCAACAGTTCAACAATGTTGTTATGGCCCCCTTGTGATGCTGCTTGAAGTGCATTTCCATATTTTCCTCCTTGTGCATTCACATTTGCTCCTTTTTCAAGCAACAGATCAACAATGTTGTTATGGCCCCCTTGTGATGCTGCCTGAAGTGCATTTCCATATATGTTTGATATGTCATTGTATCTATTTAAACTCACACAAGGAGGCAATGGTTGGCTGTTTTTATTCTCTGTCAGCTTAATTGTCACTCATTGCCATTGAACAAGTATTCAATTTGTTTGCATTCACATGACAAGCCTGAGACGACCACTGGACACATAGTAAAAACATTGCATAACCTACTATACATGTATTGTACATTACACACAAAAAACAAAAAATTTATGTCTCCTTGGCTCCATGATCCAACAAGAGACCTACAATGTATTGATAATCATTAGCTAAGGCACATTGGAGAGCAATATCAAGTTGTTTCTGCTCAACACCATGGTCAAGCAACAGTTCAGCAACTGATGCAGAACCCCGGAAGCATGCTGCCTGCAGAGGGTTGCACAATTTCAAATGCCAGTCATGGGACCATGGCAAAAGAAATGATGTGGGATGGCTGTAGCTGGCCTTTGCACCATATTTAAGAAGCAATTGTACTATATCAAAACGACCCCAAAATGATGCTGCTTGCATGGGATTTCCATATTCTCCTCCACTAGCATGCACATCTGCTCCTATTTCAAGTAAAAGTTGAACAACATCATCATGTCCTTTATATGATGCAGCCTGAAGTGCACATCCATATTTACCCCCCTGTGCATTGACATCTGCTCCTCTTTCAAGCAGTAGTTCAACAATGTTGCTATGGCCACCATGTGATGCTGCTTGAAGTGCATTTCCATATTCTCCTCCTCTAGCATGAACATCTGCTCCTCTTTCAAGCAGAAGTTCAACAATGTTCTTATGGCCACCTTGTGATGCTGCTTGAAGTGCATTTCCATAGGGTCCTCCACTAGCATGCACACCTGCTCCTCTTTCAAGTAAGTGTTGAACAACCTCATTATGTCCTTCACATGATGCAGCCTGAAGAGCACATCCATATTTACCCCCCTGTGCATTGACATCTGCTCCACTTTCAAGCAGGAGTTCCACCATCTCAATTTCTCCCTGAAATGATGCAGCCTGAAGAGCATTTCCATATTCACCACCCTGTGCATTTACATCTGCTCCCCTTTCAAGCAGGAGTTCCACCATCTCAGTTTGATCCCAGACCATGACCAATGCAGCCTGAAGAGCACATCCATATTTACCCCCCTGTGTATTAACATCTGCTCCACTTTCAAGCAGGAGTTCTACTATCTCAATTTTTCCCCGGAATGATGCAGCCTGAAGAGCATTTCCATATTCACCCCCCTGTGCATTGACATCTGCTCCTCTTTCAAGCAGGAGTTCCACTATCTCAGTTTCGCCCCAGAGGGCCAATGCAGCCTGAAGAACATTTTCATATTCACCACCTTGCACATTGACACCCATTGCTCCCCTTTCAAGCAGTTGAACAACTTTATCCTTATTGCGTGCATATGATGCTGCTTGAAGAGCATTACCATATTCTCCTCCTTGTACATTCACATTTGCTCCTTTTTCCAGCAGCAGTTTAACAATGCTATTATGGCCCTTTTGTGTTGCTGCTTGAAGTGCATTTCCATATTCTCCTCCTTGTATATTCACATTTGCTCCTTTTTCAAGAAGCAATTCAACAATGTTGTTATGGCCACCTTCTGATGCTGCTTGAAGTGCATTTCCATAGAATCCTCCTTGTGCATTCACATTTGCTCCTTTTTCAAGCAGCAGTTCAATAATGTTGTTATGGCCCCCTTCTGATGCTGCCTGAAGTGCATTTCCATAGAATCCTCCTTGTGCATTCACATTTGCTCCTTTTTCAAGCAGCAGTTCAACAATGCTGTTATGGCCCCCTCGTGATGCTGCTTGAAGGGCATTTCCATAATGTCCTCCTTGTGCATTCACATTTGCTCCTTTTACAAGCAGCAGTTCAACACTGTTGTTATAGCCCCTTTGTGATGCTGCTTGAAGTGCATTTCCATATCTTCCTCCTTGTGCATTCACATTTGCTCCTTTTTCAAGCAGCAGTTCAATAATGTTGTGGTAGCCCCATTGTGATGCTGCTTGAAGTGCATTTCCATGTTCTCCTGCTTGTTCATTCACATTTGCTCCTTTTTCAAGCAGGAGTTCAACAATGTTGTTATGGCCCCATTCTGATGCTGCTTGAAGTGCATTTCCATAGAATCCTCCTTGTGTATTTACATGTGCTCCTTTTTCAAGAAGCAATTTAACCATGCTGCTATAGCCCCCTTCTGATGCTGCTTGAAGTGCATTTCCATAGAATCCTCCTTGTGCGTTCACATTTGCTCCTTTTTCAAGCAGCAATTCAACAATGTTGTGATGGCCCCCTTCTGATGCTGCCTGAAGTGCATTTCCACATTGTCCTCTTTGTACACTCACAGTTTGTCTGGCTTCAAGCAGCAGTTTAACAATGTTGTTATGGCCCCCTTGTGATGCTAGGTGGAGTGCCTCCATAACTTCTGATTGCCTTGCAACACTGGGCAGCAACCACTCCACAATGGCAGTGAGCCCATGTAAAACAGCACACCATATAAGACTTTTGCCCTTCATGCAACTCCAATAATGGTTAACACCAAAGTCATAATCATGTACTTTGACCCAATTTTGGAATGCAAAATTGCTAGGTACAAAAAGATCCTTCACTTGTTGGACAACAACTGTATCCAGATCAGTTCTGTTTAGATGCTTTGGCCAATACTTTGAAGCATATCTAATCAAAGACTGTTGATATCCTTTTTCACTTGCCCAGCTGAGAGAAACTCTTGGATGACTTTCTCTTGAGTAATGCAAATAGGTCAAGCAACATTGACCAACAAAGCTATCTCCTAATGATGGATCCATCACAACATTTGAATTTACTGTCCTTTTCTTTTCTAGCACATATGTCTTGACAGATGCATGTGCAAGTTGCACAGTGTTGTCACTTGTTCCAGTCACAAGACTGGAACAGATCTTCAGGACATCTGTTGAGTATGATAATTTGACATCTGAATCAAAGATTTTTGCTTCTATATCAAACTCCACAATTATGGCAAGATCATCCATGTGCAATGGTTGCTCTGCAAATGCCAGCCATAACAATAGTTTTACAGCACATGATGCATCAGCAGGTGAAATCCTGCTGAGAATCTGGTCATATGTTCCCTCCAGGGTTCCAGGAAGACTTTTGAGGATGTATTCTAATGATTTTTTTCTTCTTGTACATTTCTTCAGTTCATCAAGTTGGCATGCCACCCAACGGAACCTATTTATTCTTACTCAAAGCACTGCACCAACATGGATTCACTTACATTCCTTTAGCTTTTTTTAAAAGCACCTCTTTCATTAAACCCTTCTCACTTGGTTTCCATTTTTGCAATTCCCTAGAGGAGTGGATTGTAGAGTCAATGTACTTCTCAATGTCATTGTGAACTGGCATCCAAGACATGTCAATTTCCATTGGATTCATTACCATCATTGATTCAACAATCTGTTGTTCTTTCCTGCTGGTGACTAGTAAATGACATTGCCACAAATCCCATTCATGGAGAATTTCTATAAACTCCAGAGTTTCCTCCCAATCAAAACATTCATCCAGGGCATCAATAAGAATGTAAGTGATCTCAAAGCCACATATGAGTTGTCTCAGGACTTCAAGAAGCTTATCTTCTGATGGCCTTGAGAGCCCATGCATATGATCTTCATATATTTTGTCCAGTGGATTGCTTGATGGCTGCTGAGACAAAAGATGGAGAACCAAGGAATTGAGGATGTCAGTGACATTTCTCTTTTTTGCATCAGAAATATCACAGTAAAAGTATGCCAATCCATAATCTTTGGTAGTTGATTGGATGTCCTGAATAACAGTGGAACTATAGGATATTAATGGATGATGCCAATGACAATGGGTTAGCTCACAAAATAATTGTTTTTCCTGAGCCAGCTGTCACACATTAAAATTTATTGACATGACTCAAGTTGATAGTGACTTACATATACCATGAATCCACATGAATGAATTTTGCTTCTGCTTCCAGTCCTTGTACAATGAATGATCCAGAAGCCATGATCCAGTACCAAAGTGACACTTTTTGATGGCATTGTTATGGTTAGTAGATGTATCAGAGGGTGTCAGCCACTTCTTGTACTTTTCTATCATATGTATATGTGCAGCACAGTCATATCACATATGGAAAGCATGTACATACCAATGCTGTTGGAAAAATTGATGGTTTGGACTGCAAAGTGTGATGAACAGAACAGGTTCTAATTATTAAATACCTACTATTTACATTCTATGAGCTTATTAGTATGATTTTACCAATGATGTCATGTGCATCACCTCAGAGAAAGAGGAGTTGTTGATCCATACATGATGAGCATCTGGAAAGGCACTTTCCTCTACTGTTAGTCATGTGAGGAGAAAGCACATTGAGCATACCTTGAACTTGATTTATGGGACACATGACCATTCAAGTTAGTAGCAGCCATGAAGGGTTCAGCATAATCTACTTACCCAGGATGGATGTGCACAGCTGTATTTGAAAGATGCCTGCAACATAAGTTAGGATTAGATATGCATAGCAAAGTATTCAAGATGTGCACCTGATGTGACTTGGCAGCTGCTCCATCATATAATCTGAGGCAAAATGACTCATGTTCCTGATTTTCTTCCTGTCACTCTTGTGGACATCTGAGACATCTGATAGAGAGCGTTTGCGAGCAGTTGTTGAGGATGAGGGCACCATGATGATAGTGTGGGCAAAAGATGTCTAGTGTGACTATGACTCTACTAAGTAGTCACACTGCTTCACTTTTTCCCACAAGGCTCCGCCAAGGAACATCTAGCATGATTGCAGAATTTGCCACGCTCTGATCATTCACAGCTCGCTTTCCAACCGTCTGAATCAGAGAATGGCCGTGGCACCAATCTCGGGCGAAGTTCCGAGGCCGTAGTTTTTACACAAAGCTTGTGGACCACCACACGTAATGTGATAAGACTTAAGTTAGCTCATTTTCGGAAGCAAGAGATGCCAGTGACGGACCTAGCTCCTCACATCTATAGCTACCACCTCGTCCGTAATACGAACGCCAAGAACTATGCCTGGCAATGACGAATCTGACTGTTCAAAAATTCAGGCTCTCCAACCCAACACATCACATCTATCTCCGTGTCTCCCACCACTTCGTTTCTCCAGACCCACCTTCAAATCTCCGCCGCACTAGCACTCTGCTTGGCTGAGGCACCATCCTTATCGGTAAGGTCGGCTCAGCCGGTCTGGAAACCTGTCTAGCAACTACCATCTAATCTACTCTCGCCCCGCATCCTCAACTGGCAGACGGGCATTCTATTCCTGGTGTATCGGAACTTGGGGAATTAATGCTGGATTACTTTCGTCACAGTTTTCCCTCGTATGGGAGTCGGTGAAGGGTCTTAAGTTAGTAGCATTGCAAGGACTAGGGGTCAGTAGTGTCGTGGACACGGCCACTGGTCCTCAGTATGTTTTTGTTTCCCGTCTGGTTCAATCCAATTGACTAACGACCGGCGTGCAGAACTCAGACAAGCAACCGCAAGGCTTCCCATAGCATAATGGTACACCAACACTGAGGACTATGGACGGTGCGTGTTTTCTCGCATTGACGACGCTGACAACGCGTATACAACAGAGAGACGACGGAAGGGCCCAAATGCCACGCAGAGCGCACTATTGATATGTTTATAGCATTCTCTAGCTTGTATATCGGAACCTGAAGAACGAGCAACCGAGGGGGTACCGCCGCAACCCGCAGTTTTCCTCTGGTGTTGGTGGAGGGTCGTGGCAGAGGAGGCACTAGGGGCTGATATAGACTTGACATGGAGTCACAGATATGTTATCGTTTCCCTTCATACAGACGAACAAGTTGATTGATGATCAACAAAACGCACACGATAAGACCTCCGTGCGCAACTACATGTTTCTCTATGACACAAACTAATCCATGTTGCGGCCACCAACCCTACCGATTCCTACAGCGGATGAAGATGGAATGGGGGTGATGGAGGCAAAGGAGGGGGCTCGATCTGCGCACGTAAACGTGGCCTTGTGCGTGCACGCGAAAAGAGCTGAATGAGAACCGCGTTGCAGCCAAACCCGTTAACAATGCCAGGCCTATCTTGTATAGCAGACGGCTTGCACGAGCGTTTTTCCTCGTGGTAGAGCCTAATGAATTTAAAAGAATAAGCGCTGAAAGGGTCTCGTACCAGCTCGTTATGTTCGCCTTGCTCTTGAACCACGAGCATCTGGAATGGAGGATGCCCATGCGAGGTGTGAATAACGGGAGACAATAGGAAGCCGCCAATCGGCAGCATCCTTATCGGGAAGGTCGGAGCCGGTCCGGAAACCGGTCTCGAATCCACAACATCAACCGAGCTGGACGACCTTCAGCTCCCTCTAGCCGCCATAGTAGTACGCCATGCACGCCATTCTCCTCCCATCCATCCCCGCATACTTAACCAGACGGGCTTTCTATGGCTGGCGTGGAGGGTCGTAGCACTAGCGGAAGTCGTTGGCTCATTGGTATGTTTTATTTCCTATCTGGTTTGATACAATTGGCTGATATGGACGTGACATGGACTCATACATTTCTCGTCATGCAGACGGACCAGTGATCAAGGCTTAGAAGATGGACCAAGCAATAAGGCCTCCTACGTGGACGCTGGCTGCGAGGAAAACATCATCACCGCAGCCAATGTTTTATCCGCATCCATATTCACCGACGTCGACGTTTGCGCAAGCCATTCTGCGCGTATTACCGCTCTTGACGGATCTCATCATTGAGCGTGAGTGGCTACATGATACGGCGGCCCAACCGTCTATTCCAGAAGCAACGATACTGGAGTTTTACGAAGCATATACTCATACAAAGTCAAAGAATGTCCACGACGCCGGCCGCGGGGATAGTAGACGCAGCGACGAGCAAGAGTGAGCTTCGGATGATGCGGTGAGTGCCGCTGAAAAAAAATCAAGGATGTTTTCTAATTTATGCGCGTAGAGCTACGAAAGAAGCCTGCAATTCATATATGCGCATATACGCGCTGGCCGCCTCGAAGGGGCCATCGAACTTTGTAAACGCGCCCATCAGCCACGGAGAGCCACCAGCATACGGGGTCTGTTTTTGTTTAGATGGAATGTACGTGTTCTTTTCCTTGTTTATGGTCCGGGTCCTGCAAGAATGCACGAATTATAAATTCCCTATCCCGCTTTTCGCCTTGCCCTCTCTTCTAGACACGAGCTGACTTGAATGGCAGTCACAGGTCCTACAGACGCCACGGAAAACAAAGACGAAGCGAAGCGATGGACAACTAAACAGACACCGAAAACTATGGAAATCGACGTGCACCCGCGCCGCCCTCAACGTACGTCCTCCCCTTTCTATTCGCCAACTCAACCCTAACCCAACCTGCAGCTACCTAACCTCGAACGAACCCTATACGCCGCCCTCTGCCCTTCACCCCAAACATTCCCCATCCTCAGATCCGCCTGCAAAACATGGGAAGACCGCCTCTGGGCCACCCTCTCCGTGATTTGCGAACAACGCGAATCCGCCGAACTCGACCGCCTCGCAAACTACTTTAGCTCGTTCTGGGAAGAACAAGAACAAGACGGTGACGATTCCGGAGAACCCAACTCTCCTCCGAGTCTACACCCCCCACCACTACCTCAACTCCCACATGAGCAACAAGAACTGCTCACGCCCAACGACGAGTCGGATTGGGAACCGAAGTTTTTTCAACGCTCTCCTCGTTACAAACCACCTCTGTTTCGTCCGGTCCTCCGGCCGACCATGCCTTTCACTTGTCCCAACTCCATATTATGCTTGGCCGAACGAGCACTTTGCTTGACGTATTCGCGGGCGGACTCAACGACGGGGTGTACGGTCCTGGAATGGGGGAATACGTTCCGCTTTGTCGGTTTTTCGCGCATTTGAGTTTGTACCTTGGGTTGCTTGATGTTTCGGTGCCGGTTGGAGCTGTGCAGATCGTGTTGGAGGCGTATTTGAGGGTGCTAGAGGTATGTTGTTTTGTGTTGAATATACGATGGCCGTTGATGATGGTGGCGCGGGATGTAGGTGAACGGCATTTGATTGCGTTGGGCGAGAACGCCGTCGAGCGGTATGCTCTCTCGCTTAGGTTGGAAGCGGGTATGGGTGAGTTGCATTCGTTTATTTAAGCAATATATTGACATTTTCGTAGATGAAGGGATGAGAATCGATGGAGTGGATGGAGGAGACTCGATCGAAGAACGTAAACGAGCATTGCTGCGAGCGCGCGAACATGTAAACCGTGTCGCGGTCGTTGCTGCGGAACGGTCTGTGGACAAGGCTTTTGAGGTTTGTTACTTTTCCTATTGTCTTTTTGATGTCTTATTCTTCCCAGCTGCTTCCTCCAACATCAACCAAAGGCCCGCTCCCGTCTCTCGTCGGCCCTGAATCGGACAACCCGCTCCAGCGACCACCTTCGTATATTGAGACGTTCCTCGTACGTTCCATTGAATGGGCGACGTTTAGTGAGGCAACATATGCCACAGCGCTGGAACAGGCCTGTATCGTTCTGCACTTCTTCCTCGGTAAGAGTGTCCATATCTTGATTGTAATGTTGGATTTCTAACTCGTGACAGCCTTCTGTCGGCTCAAGCTTGCACAATGCGTGTTAGACATGCTCCCCGCTGGGCTCGCCGGTATATCCGAACCTGAAGAGCGAGCGACGGAGTACCCCCACTACCGGCAGTTTTTCCTGGTATGGGAGTTGTTAGAGAGGGTCGTGGCAGTGTAGGCGCTGGAGATTGATATGGACATGTCGAGAATCGGTACGTTTATCTTCGGCTTTGGTTTATCAATAAGATTAACTGACAATTAACTTAGGCTCGATTGGGGCAAGCAGGGAAACCCGCGCAGCATGGTTATCAGATTATCACGGTGTGCTCGAAGAAGCGAATGAACAAGTAACAAGGCTGTTGACAGCTGAATGGCTCGTCAACATCGAAGACTATTCAGCTGGTATGCTTTTCTCGCTTGATTCGCTTTTGTGGTGATTCTGACGAAGCAGATCCAGCGGACAAACGACGAAAAGAAATGATACGCGTAAGGAGAGTGTTCATTCTTGAGCCGCTGACCAGGCTACATTCCCTCTTATACGCGTCGAGGAAATGGTTCCCCGAGTACGTCGTTTTCTTCCTTCCCCTTTCCGACCCTTGCCCTTACATCTGATCACAACCAGAAACCTAAAATGTGCCCTCAACCTCGCCAACATCATTGCAGACTCTCGATACAGACTATACGATGACTTCCTCGGTGTAGATGTAGATGACGAGCTGGGACCGTTGCAAAAACAACTTGAGGAACATATCGTACATTACACACAAAAAACACATATTTACTATTTCTGCGTGGCACGTTTTCGTGGATGGCGAACTTGTCCTATCGTGGAAAACAAGAGCCGCGAGACCGGTTCATGCATGACTGGGAGCATTCACACCAATGCGCAGGATACAGCGACCGTTCACAACCGCGAAGGATGTTGCCGGATACAAGGAATCTTGCGTATCCACGTTCACGATGACGAGTCAGTTCTAGGGACAAACGAGCGACGATGGACGCGTTTACGCCTGCCGCCTTTGACTTCGATAATCATGGGCTTTATGCCCGGGAGTTCAATGATGCCACGACCCGGCGCGACTTGAGCACTAGAATGCTGCCGCTTGTGCTAGATCATGCGCTCCTGGGGCTGCTGCCTCTAACCCTCTGCTCCAGCAGCCGGTAGCAGTTACATTAGTCATGTCCACCTGTTGATGCTGCTGAGTTAGGCTTGGTGACTTATATTTGCGGCGAGGCGGTTCTAGAATAAGAAGAGGCTGGTATACATATATCCACTTGTAATGAGCATTTTAGCTATCTTACGATAGGATACTGTTAATTAACCTAAACGAGTATCAAAGAGTCTTTTACCGTAAAATCGCGGTTCGACTTCATTGAAGCCTAATGCGTTTATGGCATTGAAGCATCTGCAAAATCACTGTCAATACCGAAAATGTGAATACGATGCACGAACACTGACAAATGGTTGTCCGTCACCCTCATATTCACTTTCACTTTCGCACCCCTGGCCTGCAATGTTGCCACTTTCCTCGTCATCTGTTCACTCAGCTCCTTTTTTATATACTTTAGTGAAGGTGCAGTGCCATCGCATAGAGAGATTTACCCAGCTCCCACCCATGAGCAGCCCCAATGACGATAAAATCCTTCGTCGTTCGCGGAACAATTGACAATGTAGTCGTCTCTACGGCGAGCCGCCGGGAAGCGACACAGTACATGCTGAATTGTTTCGCCCTACCTCGTTGAATTGTCAGGGAAGTGTGAAATTGATATCAAAACGGGAGAGGTAACTTACCTATTCCACTGCAAAAGTATGCGAAACATCCTGCTACTCTGCGTACTGCGGCAGGGTCAAACAAAGCTTATTCTGGGAACCGAAATATAAGCCTGGGGCGGAGGTGACGGTGTAGGGCGATGATTAAGGGTCCAGGGTCAAATAGAGCGATCCTTAGTCCGTTTTCCGGTGGGATGTTCAGGTGCAGCACTCCGATGTTCATCGTGAAAATTTGGATTCACGAACGGGCGAAGAGGTGCGCATACATTCGACGCTTACTTGAGCCTCAAGGAGCTGAGGTCGTTTGGGCATGTATGCTTGGCCACAGGTGAGCATTGGCGACACGTGCGCAGGAGTGTGGGCGGGGTTAGGGCTCATATTATTCTCAAGTGATCATCACAACTGAACTTTGGGATTGTGTAATTCCTGGGCATATGAATCCATATAGGGTGACCGTTAGCTTGGTAACCTTTGGATTCCAACAGCCTAGGAGCACGCCTAACGGCACGTAAGGACAAGATGTTAAGAGGGACAGGTTGAGGTAGAATACTCGTTCATAGGCCGTCAAACATGGCCTATTGGTCGACGAATAGATCGATCCGATCGAAGACGTAACTCAGACGTATGCGGTTGCAATTATATGATCACTGTTACGCTTGTTAGATTTGGTTGCGATTCGGAGAGACCGGGTGGGACACACCGCTGCCAACCTCAACAAAGTGGAGACCCTGAGCATTTCGCCGTAATGTAGAATTACAAGGCATGGGGGTTCGGTCGCTGCTCCGCATGACCGTTAGACGGGGTCATCATCCAGCTCGTATCGCAAGCATCCATCCAAGCATTTCGGTCCCTCATCCTGGCTTGAAACATCGTCTAGACTTGAATATTCATAGATATAGACTGATGCAGTGGTGCTTACTGTTGATGCTATACCCAGGACTTGATACCGTTGCGCTTGAGTACTAGCCACTAGCGTGGTGATGCCATTTCAACTTCAAGCCCATGTGAGGGAGATGTGTGGGGTACGACTCCAGCCAGTGCGAGTGTCGTTGCTGCAGAACGGAGCAGGTGGCCCCATCCTCCAACCTTGGCCGTCATGCTCTCCACTTCTCCTCGTCCAATATCCGTGTTTCATCCGGAACAACGCGTTCAAAGCCGCCCCTGTCATCGTTTCCGAGGAGGATTTGTAAGAACGAAGGGAGGGCAAAGAGGTATCGCTGTAAATAGCGATTGTGCGAAACGGGGAAGCTCGACTTGGGCATCAACGAACCGCTTTCGTGACTGTAATCCTGGGCGAAGTTTTTACTCTCGTAGCAACCGATTCTGTGTACGACTTTTCCTCCTGTCGTCTTTCACCGCAACACGCGCAGCGTAGTCATCGGATTCAACGTTCTACGTCAACAAGCAAAAAAACAACCAACAACGTTGGGATACCACCTGGGTATGAGTTTCTTCCCCGATTCTTTGATTCGATCGGGGGTGTTGATATGGTTTTCAGAAAAGAACCGGCGGAGGGAGAGGATGCCCGAGTTTCGGATTCGCTAGTCTTGTATGTGCCAATGGGAATCAACATCCCTCTCTTTGCTCACAATTGATGCACATCTCTGATGGCGGTCGAATTTACCTGAATGATGGGCATGACGAAAGAATGTCAGCGACGACTCTCTGATGTTGGTCGGTTGAAGGTACGTGCACTACTGCCCAGTTTTGTGTATCGCACTCTTCTAACACGGTTTTGGTCAGAAGAAGGGACGTTATCCGTCCTGCGCGCTAAGCTGAAAGTATATCTAGAGACCACCCGCATCACTACACAGCCGACATCTACACGGAAGGCATTAGCATTAGCACGTTACACGACACTGGTCTTTTCTGTTGAATAAAAAATTGGTTCACAATTAGTGTGGATGAGATCATCATACCAGTACGAAATGACGCTCGTCGAACATGGAATGGTAATCGACATCGTCGTGACCACAGGTGTGGAAAAACACCTGAGTGACTAATGAGTCGGTGGATTGCCATAAAATGGTACAGAAGGTTGACGAACACCGCCAGACGAAATAAACATAGCACACACGTTTTGAAGAATAATGTTCCCATGACGTGCCAGCGGGGTAGTCACAATGTGCCGTCACCTTGTTCATTGTCACGTCAGAAAGCAACATAGAATACACATGCTGTCAACGTTGTGGATACGTTTGACGGAACTGATCAACCTGAGAAAAATAACGCCCAGAGCAAGAATCGAACCCCGGAGTCATATCACAGTTATGTAAACATACACACAAACCACTCAGTCACGACAGAACTTAAAGTGTTGAAGTTGATAATCTCTATTATACCCAAGTTACCCAAACAATGGACTTTGTGAAAAATTCACGAACGGTGTTTGCCCAAGTTGCACAACACTGTGTCGGTGCCGGAATTTGAGTGTCCTGCTGGACGCAGGACAGGCGCCAATACTTTTCGTGGCTGAGTGTTTGAGTACATATTGATTATCAACTTGGATACTTTAAGTTCTGTTGTGGCTGAGTGGTTTGCGTGTACGTTTACATAACTGTGGCTCCGGGGTTCGACTCTTGCTCTGGGCATTATTTTTCTCAGGTTGATCAGTTCCGTCAAAGGTATCCACAACGTTGACAGCATGTGTATTCTATGTTGCTTTCTGACGTGACAATGAACAAGGTGACGGCACACTGTGACTACCCCGCTGGCACGTCATGGGAACATTATCCTTCAAAACGTGTGTGCTATGTTTGTTTCGTCTGGTGGTGAAGTAGGACAAAATCATCAAATAAGGGTGAGAATGATTGCATCCTTATCGGGAAAGTCGGCTCACTATGCCGTCGGCTCAACCTGACCGTGATCAGAATCGTGAAAATATGCAGACAACGAGTGGAGGACGCTCAAGACGCGTCCATACAGCAAGAAATTGAATTAGCAAGATTGGAGCTCAATACTTGGATGCTGCTCCAAGCGCTCACGGCTGCGAGGAAAACATACAGCCAACCGCCGCTCTTGACGGAACTCGTCATTGTGCGCGAATGGCTACAGGATATGCCGCTCAATCGTCTATTCCAGAAGCAACCACAGGATACTGGAGTTTTACGAAGCATATGCTCGTACAAAGTCAAAGAATGTCCACGACACCGGCCGCGAGGATAGTAGACGCGCTTGATCCAGACGCGACGAGCAAGAGTGGAGGTCATTTAGCTTCAGATGATGCAGTGAGTGCCACTGAACAGAAATAAGGATATTTTCTGATTTATGCGCATAGAGCTACGAAAGAAGCCTGCTGCAATCCCTATATACGCGCTGGTCGTCTCGAAGAGGACATTGAACTGTATAGACGCGCACATCAGCCATGGAGAGCTGCCAGCATACGGGGTCTATTATTGTTTAGGTGGAATGCGATATGTGCGTGTTCTTTTCGTTGTTTATGGTTCAGGTCTGGCAAGAACACATATTTCTGCTGTTCTCCATCGTGCTTTCCACCTCGTCCTCACTTCCAGACACGAGCTAACTCAAATGACAGCCACCGATCCTACCGATACTGTCGACGATGAAGACGAAGCGATGGACAACTACGTCTGGTCCGGTAACAGACACCGAAAACTATGGAAATCAACATGCACCCGCGCCGCCCTCAACGTACGTCCTCCACCCTTTCTATTCGCCAACTCAACCCTAACTCTACCCGCAGCCAAACCTACCAAAGCTCGAACGAACCCTATACGCCGCCCTCTGCCCTTCACCTCAAACATTCCCCATCCTCCGATCCGCTTGTAAAATATGGGAAGACCACATCTGGGCCACCCTCTCCGTGATTTGCGAACAACGCGAATCCGCCGAACTAGACCGCCTCGCAAACTACTTTAGCTCGTTCTGGGAAGAACAGAACAAGACCGTGACGATTCTGGAGAACTCAACTCTCCTCTACGCCCCAACCACTACCTCAACTCCCACACAAACAACGACGAGTCGGATTGGGAAAATGAAGTATTTTCAACACACTCCTCGTTACAAACCACTTCGGTTTTGTCCGGTCCTCCGGCCTTTCACTTTTCCCAGCTCCATATAATGCTTGGCCGAACGAGTACTTTGCTTGACGTATTCGCTGGCGGACTCAATGACGGGGTGTACGGTCCTGGAATGGAAGAAGACGTTCCGCTTTGTCGGTTTTTCGCGCATTTGAGTTTGTACCTTGGGTTGCTTGATGTTTCGGTGCCGGTTGGAGCTGTGCAGACCGTGTTGGAGGCGTATTCGAGGGTGCTAGAGGTATGTGGTTTTTGTTGAGTATACGATAGTTATTGATGATGGTGGTGCAGGATGCAGGTGAACGGCATCTGATTGCGTTGTACGCTGGTGCGTTGGGCAAGAACGCCGTCGAGCGGTATGCTCTGTTCCTTGTCTCGCTTAGGTCGGAAGCGGGTATGGGTGAGTTGCATTTGTTTCTTTTAAGTAATATATTGACATACTCGTTGAAGGTATGAGAATTGATGGAGTGGATGGAGGAGACTCGATTGAAGAAGGTAAACGAGCGTTGCTGCGAGCGCGCGAACATGGATTGGATGTAAACCGTGTCGCGGTTGTTGCTGCGGAACAGTCTCTGGATAAGGCTTTTGAGGTTCGTTACTTTTCCTGTCCCACCTTCAAAGTCTTATTCCTGCCAGCTTCCAAAGGCCCGCTCCCATCTCTCGTCGGTCCCGAATCGGACAACCCGCTCCAGCGACCACCTTCGTATACTGAGACATTCCTCATATGTTCCATTGAATGGACGACGTTTAGCGAGGCAACATATGCCACGGCGCTGGAGCAGGCTTTCGTCGTTCTACGCTTCTTCCTCGGTAAGAACTTCCATACCTTGGTTATAACATCTCTAACTTGCGATAGCCTCTGGTCGCCTCAAGCTCGCACAAAGCGTGTTAGACATGCTCCCTGCCAAGCTCGCCAGTATATCCGAACCTGAAGAGCGAGCTACGGAGTGGGGTCGTGGCAGTGCAGGCGCTGGAGATTGATATGGACATGTCAAGAATCGGTACGTTTCTCTTCGGCTTTAGTTTTTCAACAAGATTGACTGACAATTGCCTTAGGCTCGATCAATCACCTCCGCTTACTCGGAGCTACCGCCATCAACCCAGCAGACTCGACATGCTCTGCAACCAGAGATTCGCCTACAACTGTCCTGTCCTCCATTAGTCAAAAGTTCAAGCCGGGAATTCCCTCTACGCGCACCCTTTACTACTGAAACCAGGGCTTTTGCCCAATGTTGTTTTCCCTAAACCCACGAAGACCGCATCAACAGTAAGTACCGCTACATCAGTCTGTATTTATGAATACTCAAGTCTAGATGAGATTTCAAGCCAGGATGAACGGCAGAAATGCCCGCTTTGGATGGATGCTTGCGATACGAGCTGGATGACGTCCCCGTGTAACTGTCATGCGGGGCAGCGACCGAACCCCCATGCCTTGCAATTGTAATTCTTCATTATGGCGGCATTGAAGTGATGCTAATGGGGCTCCGCTTTGTTGAGGTTGGCCGTAGTATGTCCTATTCTCGGTCTCTCCGAATCGCAACCAAATCTAACAAGCGTAACAGTGATGTCGCGTTGATCCAGTTCAAACACTGTGCTTGTGCTGGAAGATACCCAAGACGCGTCTATACCGCAAAACATCGAACTAGCAAGGTCGGAGCTGAATAATTCCATGCGAGGAAAACAGCAACACCGCAGCCGACTTTTTATCCAAATTTATATACGCCGACGCCGACGCTTGCGCAAGCGATTCTGCGCGTATCGCCGCCCTTGACGGAACTCGTCATTGTGCGCGAGTCCATTCCAGCAACAACGACGGGATACTGGGGTTCTACGAAGCATATGTTGGTACAGAGTCAAAGAATGTCCACGCCAGCCGCGGGAATAGTCTTCGAATGATGCAGTGAGTGCCACTGAAAAAAAATAAGGATATTTTCTTATTTATGCGCGTAGAGCTACGAAAGAAGCCTCAGTCACCCCTATCGGACCCGTACGCGCAGCCGTGACTCTCGGTGCCTCGTATCCGGCCAACAGGTTATTTATGAACCTAACAAGAGCAGAATGTATAGTCGTTTCGAGGCATCGCACATCTTCCCCCGTGCACATGCCGACGAGGTATGTTATTGTGGAGTCCATCATCCAAAATGTGATCTCGTTGCGGAGTGACGTGCACGACGCTTGGGATAACTATTCAGCTTTGTGTCAATCCTGATGTTCGCATTTTTGTTTATCTATATGCGTTATTAATTCACATTTCGCATTCTAACAGCGTGGATACGGAGTTATCTCGTTTAGTGCTGGCTTCGACGCACTCGTTGGAAACTTTCTCTTACTCGATCACATCGTAGACCCCAATCTGCGGCCCCTTGATATCCTCCTCTGCGACCACTTTCAACAATGCATCCTGCAGAATATGAAGGGTCGAAGAGGTTTTTGAATACCCAGATACCAACGGCGTCGTGGACTGTATTGGTTTGGAATGATAACAACTTGTTTGACAGCATCGAGAACTTTGATTTCTAATCATATCCGAGCAATCAGCGATTGCTAGCGGCTCGCCCACTTCGAACATTCTAACATACACTACTTATACCTACATCAGTACTAAATATCAACGAGAGTCGCGCGACACTTTCAAATCACCGCATGCCAAAGTAATTTCCGAACTTCCGTCTGTACCCCTATTAGTAATCGCTTCACATCCACGGTCACATACACAACCACCGTCCGTCATGGAGACTCGAGTTATCGTTCGTGATTTCGATGGCAACACCTTGTTCAGTACGTGTTAAAACCCGATAGTATCTAATAAGGCTTTCTGACCTCCTCCAGAATTCTGGCAATATGGCCTCATTGACTGGGAACTCCTTTACGAATGCCTTCGCAAGATCATTTTATCCGACAGAGATTGGGAGGTTTTCGAATACGATGAATATGAGCCTACCCGGCGAGGGAATCATTGTCTTCCGAACCGTAAAATTCCTCTTCCCGGAACATATATACTTCTTCAACCAGGCATGTATTGTCTATCTTCATGATATATGCTTCTTCACATGATTTATCGTAGATGGTTCTCCGATCCATGTAGACTTGACACCTAATTCGGCTCGCGTCCGCCATCCAGTTCCTCTACGCAACGAAGATGTATAGTGCACACGGTATAGGGGCGCATATAACTGGTTTTCTGATTGGTTTTCAGATATCCGCCTTCCAACAACGTGTACGTGACCGCGATCCTGGCTGCCTCATATGCGGCGCTGAGGTTAAAGGACGTCTATTTACTTGTTATCGGGAAACCCACATTTTCCCTCCTGGACATGAACACGAGGCATGTCGCACTACCTTGCCTCGTTCTTTTAAGCTAAAACATGTCATGCAGTGGATTGATAAAGGCTATCCGAATCTCATAACGGATACTGCATCCCTCTCCGAACTTGGTGGAGCTAGCAAGATCGACTCGGTTCAGAATGCGATCATACTTCGCTCTGATTTGCATAATGCTTGGAGTGATTATCTCATTGCGGTCCTTCCTGATGTTTGTATTTTCCATTCATCTACGGCATTGTTTCTCACTACGTTCTGACTAGCGTGGGCACGTGGTCGTCCCATTTATTGGCGGCTACGACGATGTTGCTGGAAAGACCCTCAAACTCGATCATATTACTGACCCCAATTTGCGACCCCTCGATGAGCTTTTCCGTGATCATTTTCTTCAATGTGTGTTGGGTATGAAGGGTGAAGATGAGCTTTCATGGGACCAGGAAGAAGCATTCAACAATGAAATTGATCTGTCAAAAGACATTTGGAGCGGAAAACAGGGTAAAGAACACTTGGAGTATGAACTGTCTTGCAGATTGCACAGTTTTCAGGTCGCACAGGAGCTGGATGTGATTTAAATTACAAGGGCTTATTGATGATTACTGTAGTATACATTCAAGTACATACTTAAGTCATCATTTTCCTGGTTACTGTCTGAAGTGTCTACTGGTATGTACCTGTGACCTTTAATGAGCCTTGTGGGGCTCTGATTCAGGTACTGGTATAAAAGAGTCAGGCTGGTAACCTTTAGCTAGGGCAGATTGAAGAGCAGTATCAAGATGTTACTGCTCAAAACCATGATTAAGTAACAGTTTTGCAACTGGGATATGACCACTTACTAAGCATGCTGCCTGCACAGGATTACATACTATTCCACATAGTGATCCTGTGGTGAAAATATTGCAGGATGGCTGTAGCTGGCCTTTGCACCTGATTTAAGTAGCAGTTGTACTGTATCAATATGACCCTGAAATTCTGCTGCATTCAGGGCACCTCCATATTCTCCCCCTTGTGCATTCACATCTGCTCCTCTTTCAAGTAGGAGTTGAACAACCTCATTATGTCCTTTATATGATGCACCCTGAAGAGCACTTCCATATTTACCACCCTGTGCATTGACATCTGCTCCTCTTTCAAGCAGAAATTTCACTACCACAATGTTTCCACTGAGTGATGCAGCTTGAAGTGCATTTCCATATGCACCCCCTTGTGCAAGCACATTTGCTCTGCTGTCAAGCAAGAATTGAACAATTGCATTATTACCACCATATGATGCAGCCTGAAGTGCATTTCCATATTCACCATTCTGCACATTGACATCTGCTCCCATGTCAAGAAGCAGTTCAACAATCTCCTTACTTTCTGCATATGATGCAGCTTGAAGGGCACTTCCATATTGACCACCCTGCGCATTGATATCTGCTCCACTTTTGAGCAGTAAATGAACAATTCCATTATGCCCATTTTTTGATGCAGCCTGAAGTGCATTTCCATATTGACCACCATGCACATTCACATCTGCTTTCCTTTCAAGCAGTAATTGAACAATTTCACTATGCCCATTTTTTGATGCAGCCTGGAGTGCATTTCCATTTTCTCCTCCTTGTGCATTAACATCTGCTCCCTTTTTAAGCAGCAGTGCAACAATGTTGTCATGGCCACCTTGTGATGCTGCTTGAAGTGCATTTCCATACAGCCCTCCTTGTGCATTCACATTTGCTCCTTTTTCCAGCAGCAATTCAACGATGTCATTATGGCCCCAGGCTTGTGATGCTGCTTGAAGTGCATTTCCATATGGTCCTCCTTGTGTATTCACATTTGCTCCTTTTTCAAGCAGCAGTTCAGCAGTGCTTTTATGCCCCCCTTGTAATGCTGCTTGAAGTGCATTTCCATTTTCTCCTCCTTTTGCATTCACATTTGCTCCTTTTTCAAGCAGCAGCTGAACAATGTTGTTATGGCCCCCTTGTGATGCTGCTTGAAGTGCATTTCCAAACAGCCCTCTTTGTGCATTCACATCTTCTACCTTTTCAATCAGCAGTTCAATAATGTTGTTATGACCACCTTGTGATGCTGCTTGAAGGGCATTCCCATATTGTCCTCCCTGTGCATTCACATTGGCATCTTTTTCAAGCAGGAGTTCAACAATGTTGTCATGGCCCCCTTGTGATGCTGCTTGAAGTGCATTTCCATATCGTCCTCCTTGTGCATTCACATTTACTCCTTTTCCAAGCAGCAGTTCAACAATGTTGTTATGTCCCCCTTGTGATGCTGCTTGAAGTGCATTTCCATATGGTCCTCCTTGTGCATCCATCTTTGCTCCTTTTTCCAACAGCAGTTGAACAGTGGTGTTGTGGGCCCCTTGTGATGCTGCTTGAAGTGCATTTCCATATCGCCCCCCTTGTGCATTCACATTTGCTCCTTTTTCAAGCAGCAATTCAACAATGGTGTTATGCCCCCCTTGTGATGCTGCTTGAAGTGCATCTCCATATAGCCCTCCTTGTGAATTTGCATTTGCTCCTTTTTTGAGCAAAAGTTCAACAATGATGTTATAGCCCCCTTGTGATGCAGCTTGAAGTGCATTTCCATATTGTCCTCCATGTGCATTCACATTTGCTCCTTTTTCAAGTAACAGTTCAGCAATGCTGTTATGGCCCCCTTGTGATGCTGCTTGAAGTGCACTTCCATATAGTCCTCCTTGTGCATTCACATTTGTTCCTTTTTCTAGCAGCAGTTCAACAATGTTGTTATGGCCTCCATGTGATGCTGCCTGAAGTGCATTTCCATAATGTCCTCCTTGTGCATTAACATTGGCTTCTTTTTTAAGCAGCAGTCCAACAATATTGTGATAACCCCCTTGTGATGCTGCTTGAAGTGCATTCCCATATAGCCCTCCTTGTGCATTCACATTTGTTCCTTTTTCAAGTAACAGTTCAACAATGCTGTTATGGCCCCCTTGTGATGCTGCTTGAAGTGCATTCCCAAATCTTCCTCCTTTTGCATTCACATTTACTCCTTTTTCAAGCAATTGTTCAACAATTTTAGTGTACCCCATGTGTGATGCAGTATGCAGGGCATTTCCATGGTCTGCACTCTTTGTATTTAAATCTGCACCTCTTTCAAGTAGTACTTGAACAATGTGTCCATGTCCACCTTCTGATGCAGCTTGAACAGCATATCCACAAAACCTATGCCTAAGAATATCATTTGTCATGTTCTTAATTACTGGGGTAGATTTGCCATTGGCTTCTTGCAGAACTTGCCATCCAGGTTCTTCATGATACTCAGAACCTGCATCTGTTGCAAGCAGCATATTGACAATGTCATTATATCCATGTAGTGATGCTGGGTAGAGTGCCTCCAGAATTTCTGTTTGGCTTGCAGCACTGGGCAACAGCCACTCAACAATGGCAGTGAGTCCATGTAAGGCAGCACAATATACAAGATTTTTGCCCCTCATACACCTTGAATCCATTGGTGAAAGTTCATAATTATACACTTTGACCCAATTTTGAAATGCAATATTGCTAGGTACAAAAAGATCCTTCACTTGCTGAAAAACAACTGTATCCAAATTGGTCCTGTCGAGATGCTTTGGCCAATATCTTGAAGCATATCTGATCAAAGACTGTTGGTATCTTTTCCAACTGAGCTGGCTGAGAAAAAGCATGTCATACATTGGATGACTTTCTCTTGAGTAAAGTAAATAGGTCAAGCAACATTGACCAACAAATCTATTTCCTATTGAAGGATCCATCACAATGTTCGAATTTACAATCCTTTTTTTTTCTAGCACATATGTCTTGACAGATGCATGTGCAAGTTGTACAGTGTTGTCATCCATTCTGGTCACAAGGCTGGAACAGATCTTCAGGACATCTGTTGAGTATGATAACTTTGCATTTGAGTCAAAGGTTCTTGTGTTTATATCAAACTCCACAATGATGGCAAGATAGTCCATGTGCAATGGTTGCCCTGCAAATGAAAGCCATAGCAACAGTTTTACAGCACATGATGCATCAGCAGGTGAAATCCTGCTCAGAATCTGGTCATATGTTTCTTCCAAGGTTTTTGGAAGACTTTTAAGGATGGATTCCAATGTTTTTTTCCTTCTTGTACATTTCTTCAATTCATCAAGCTGACATGCCACCCAACGGAACCTATTCAATTTTACTTAAAGCACCATATGTATCAGCATGATTGCACCTACATTCCTTTAGCCTTTTCTATAAGCTCCTGTTTTATCAAACCTTTCTCCCCTGGTCCCCATTTTTTCAATTCTGCAGAGGAATGGAACATAGAATCAATGTACTTTTCAATATCATTGTCAATTGGCATCTGAGACATATCAACTGCAATTGGTTTCATTGCCATCATTGATTCAACAATCTGTTGTTCTTTCCTGCTGGTCACAAGTAGGTGACATTGCCACAAATCCCATTTATGGAGAGTTTTTATAAACTCTAGAATCTCCTCCCAGTCGGAACATTCATCCAAAGCATCAATGAGGATGTAAGCTATATCAAAACCACATATGAGTTGTCTGAGGACTTCAAGAAGCTTATCATGTGAAGGCATTGAAAGCCCCTCCATACAATCCTCATATGTCTTGTCCAGAAGTAACTGATTTGATGGTTTCCAAGACAGGAGATTGACAATTAGGGATGTAAGGATGTCAGTGACAGTTCTCTTCTTTGCATCAGAAACATCGCAATAAAAATATGCCAATCCAATGGAACCTTTTTTGGCAGTTTGTTGAATATCCTCAACAACAGTGGAACTACAGGATATCAGTGGGTTATTGCCTGTGAGATTTACTTAGCTCACAAAAGGATTGTTTTCCCTGAGCCAGCTTTGGTACATTAATAATCATTGACATGGCTGCAGTTGATAGTTGCTTACATATACCATGGATCCACATGAATGAGCTTTGCCTTTGCCTCCAATCTTTGTATATGAAATGATCTAACAGCCATGATCCAGTACCTAAATGATGCCTTTTGGTGGCATTTCTATGATTTGTTGATGGATCAGAAGGTATCAGCCACTTCTTGTACTTTTCTATCACATGTATGCAGCACAGTCATACCAGATATGGAAAGCATGCACATACCAATGCTGTTAGAAAAATTGGTGGTTTGGACTGCAAAATGTGATGAACAGAACAGGTTCTAATGAATAAAATACCTACTATTTACATGATTCTATGATCTTGTCAGTCAAGATTTTACCATCAATCATAACATATACATCACCTCTGAGAAAGAGCAGTTATTAATCCATAGATGATGAGCATCTTGAAAGGCACTTTCTTCTACTGTTAGTTGTTTGAGGAAAAAGTAAGTTGATTGTACCTTGAACATGATGATAGAACATGGGAGATAACCATTATCAACAGTCATAAAGGGATCACCATAATCCACTTACCCAGGATGGATGTGCACATTTGAAAGATCCCTGTAAGTGTAACATAGATCAGAATCACATATAGCAGAGTTATTCAAGATGAGACCTGATGTGAGGCAGCTCTACCATTACATAATCTGAGCTAACATCAGGAACATCTGATAGAGAGTGGTTTGTCGAGGATGAGGACACCATGATGGTGTGAGCGGAGGATAATTGTGGTGGGAAAATACTGTCAAGCGTGTGTGAGAGTTTAGTAATCACACTGCTTCTCAGTGTTCCCACGAGGGCATGCTAAGCTACGCCGAGCCAAGCACACTTGGGCAAATCACTCGTCGTCCTTATACACCGCAAAACTTTACCCCTACTCTCAGCTGACTTGGAGTAGACATAGGGAGGCTTGTGGACCACCACACGTAATGCGATTCCGCGCAACTGGACAGTCTTGCAGGGGCGCTTTAGCTCATTTTCGGAAGAACGGAACGACGGCCCTAGCTCCTTCTCACATCTACCACCTCTTCTGCAATATGAGCACAAGAGTTTTATAACATCGAAGGTTGTAGAATGGGTACGTTCTTGCTTTGGGACAGCAAACTAATCGACTGACTCGGACGAACGGGGCAAGTGGAGATGCACGCAGTGTCACGCACAGTGGATTCAACGTTCTACGTCAACAATTAAAGACAACTGACAACGTTGGTGGTTGACGATGACTCACTGCCACGCGGAGGGCCAAGCAGCTGGGTGCCTGTTTCTTCCCCAATTCTTTGATCTGATTGGGGTATTGATATGGTATTCAGATAAGAAACGGCGGAAGGAGACGATTCGAGTAATGCCTGAGTGGATTGGGACGGATTCGCTCTTGTAATCGTATGCGTTGAAAAACCAATGGAAATCAACATCCCCTGCGCCTACTCTCTTTGCTCAAGCGCTCATCATTGGTCTGGCAGCAGTCGATTCTATCTGAATGAAGCTCTACAATGCCCTTTGTCCTTTGGCATGACAAAAGAATCCCAGCGATGACTCGCTCTCTGATGTTTGGTCGGTCACCATTTTCGCTCTTCAAACATGATTTCGGTCATATGAAGAGATGTTGTTATCCATGCTACATGGCAAGCCAAAAGTGTAACCCGCAACACATTACTTTAACAACACGGTCCCTTGTTATTAGATAAAAACTTTGTTCACAATCAGTATACATTTACGAGGTTTAGCTATTAGGCAGGGAGGACGAGAATCTATCAATGACAATATCAAATGTCTGCTTTATGCTGAGAAACGGAGGCCCAAATTGAGCACTGGTATCGCGCGTTGAGAACGGCGGAAAGAGGTTCCCAGCGTACCACCTCTGCGTTTCTGTGCCTTCCGTACGAGGTCCAGATGCGAAAGATGTAATGAATCTTTATGGCAATGGAACCAACTGTGGTGACGACGACGCATAGGATCCAACGGCCCCCCACCAAGGTGCTCGCAGAACTTAAGAGGGGTCCGATATCGTCATGACAACCAGCGAACAGTTGGAGAATCCAACGACCATTCCTTGTTCAATTGTCAGGGAACTGTGAAATTCATACTGAAACGGGAGGGTAACTCACCTACTCTCCGCACTGCGACGGCCTGTGGTCAAACGAAGCCCACTCTAGGAACCGAAGCACAAGCCTTGGGCGGAGGCAATGGTGGGAAGATTAAGGGTCCGGGGTCAGATAGAGCGGTCAGGGAACCAGCGCAGGTTCATCGTGAAAATTTTGATTCACGAGCAGGCGAAGGGGAAAAGACGACTTTTGCCATCAACGTTGTCAACACAGCAAGGGTAGAGCATGGGGCGGCGCTGCAAACGTCATCCGCCTGTGCGTATGATATGTATAGCCAAGTCTTGAGCATACAAAGGGTGTGGAATCAGGCTGTGGATGCGAGCTGTCGACGTCACGCGCGGGCATCATACGTGACGCGTGACGCCGCGCAGGCTTTGCGGGTGGATGACGCTGCCGAATCCTCGGATCTGCGCTCCACATCGCCAGGGTATTGGTGTTTACATGCTGATTGTGGTCACCAGTCCCTGCAGCCCCCATTCCAACCTTAACTTCTTTATCCTCCGTTCAGAGTTCATTTCGGTATTTTTGACCTGCGGCCCTCTGAATATGATGATATGAAGTAATTGCCATCCTTGAACCAGGCGCTAGGGATACTGTTTGCAATGGCGAAACTCGCGTGCAACTTGTCATGCCTGTGCCTCGATGTACATGCCGTCTCGGCTCCCACCAATGTCACCCTTTCCGCCATTGTTAAGAGTTGAAAACAAGGGAACGTGGCAAAACATGTAACCGTGCGTCAGGACAAGCTTTAATTTGCTGGAGCCTCCAAACTGATGCTTCGTCCCTAAAGAGGTACGGGTCAATATGCTGATTCGCGTTTCATGATATTGCTCACCTGTATAAGAAAGCTCGTCGGGCCCGATAGATAGTTGAATCCGTGTTATCTCCAAAGATAGATCTCCTCAAATGGTTAAACACCGTTCATTTCCAAGTCAAGTAAATAGTGCAAGATCCTCACGCGCAGGATCATAAGGCAGGATCAAGTAACGGGGAGCATGGCTGCTGTCCGACCTCGGCGCCGCAGTACAGATGCGGAATAGTGCTCGAAACATCACCAGCATGGCCGAGGAGAACATTTGTCCCACTTTAAGCAGAAGCGAAGCAGGTTACGTTATTGCCAAAACTGTCGTGAATCGTGAACTGTCTGTTTCAAGGCCCTTCGGGTAGCCTTCTTATGATACGTGAACTTTGCAAGTTGATTGCCGGGTGGCCATACTTGACGGAATGGTGATGAGCTGGCAATGATCCGACATGACAGGAATAGACGCTGAAACATGAGAGGTAATGCTCTCCCATGCATCTGCGGGCGATTGGGAGGCGAGTCAGTAGCTGGTACTCCCGAGTCGGATTTTAGTCATGCCTTTGTCTTTGCGTCTCTTCAATGCCCACTCATAGCTGCCCTGCGCTAAGCTTTCCGAACTTCAACCTCAGTTGGAACTCATTCCGGGTTACTGTGTCCCTGCTAATAGAATAAGTCAAAAAAAGCTCAACAGACATTGGATATCCACAATTTAAAGAAAGGCTTATGTACGAACGAGCAAAAAGAACGAAGGAAGCACTTACTCATCATACAGTCATAAGTA
Organism: Amanita rubescens; assembly: GCA_015039365.1. NCBI lineage: Eukaryota > Fungi > Basidiomycota > Agaricomycetes > Agaricales > Amanitaceae > Amanita > Amanita rubescens. The sequence continues at coordinate 275,183 of WION01000032.1, forward strand.
AAATCAGGATTTTGACAATCCAAGGACCCCTTCATCAATTTACGCAAGCGGATTTAGCTCCGGCCTGTCGCGCGCAGCAGCTAAACACAGCAAACACAGGGAGTGCCTCGATCAAGTGGAGAAATCTACGAGGGCCAGATGCAAGATAGCTCATGCCTCAAGTTGCCATTGTACACTATCTCGTTCTGGTGTATGGATGGATGGCGACAATTAGACGAGCAGTTACAGATGAGGTCATAGCGCACACCTTTTCATTTGACTCTCCCAAAATGACATCAGCATCATATTGGGACGGATGCTACATTTTCCAGAGAACGGAAGGTATCTTGCAATCCATTAACCCGAGACTGATACCTGAGGTGTATATCGTTCGGGAGCTAAAAGAGGCAGAGGTGGGAAGTTGACTCCCTGCGACGACAAAATAGTCACAAACAAACCTCCTCACTATCAAAAGGGAACTTACTCGGCGCCAATTACTCTGATAATGGTCTATATATATTGTTTCTGTATTTCGTGCGATCAACCCCACATCCAAGCTAAATAGTTTTCGGAAACAAGCTAAGCGTATATGAATCATTTATGTGCGTTGGTCCATCCGTAGACACTGAACTGAAATGTTACGCTAATGGTTGACCAGACAACATTATTGAAATTTAAATTGGGACAAGAAATAAAAATAGATTCTTGGACAACGTCTTTCAATCTAAGGACAGGACCTAAAATTGACACTCACTGCCAGCAAGATCAAACCAAACCGCCGTTATGACTCGTCTAGCAGCCCAGAGTACAATATCGAGTCATTTCGTTGCCTCTAATATGTGCGACCAGGATACGAAGCACAACTTAGCGGTATTGGCGTGGGCGGGCGTCTAAGATGAACAAATGGCAACGCCTCAACGTCCTTGCTGCGCCATCCTCTTTCCACTGCGATCAGAAATACTCGGAGAAGTCACAAATGCATTTGGGCATTCTATCGTGGCAGCTGGGATCAGCGATCATCTAGGCAATATCTTATCGTCTATTTCTCTGACCGCCCGGCGCCATCAATCAGTGATGGGCTTGCGCTACTCATGCCCTCTGTAACGCCACGCTAGCGCTCCTTCCTGACTTGAAAAGTTTTTTCTCGTTCACGGGAACAAACTATACTTCCGCGGGCATCTTCTTCCTCCCCCATCGGTGACGATTGCAATTCGGCAGCACGTGTACGTGTACGCACCGTGATCCGGAGTTTCGCGAATCGCTTGCATACGAGTGATTTTCGCTCCAACAAGATCATGCAAGGCAACATTTATTAACCGGAGAGCCTTTAACGACCGAAACGCAACTCACGAAGAGCATCCGGTCTGACTTTTACCGAGTAGAAGGCGGTGGTGTGTCGACGGCATGTACACCAAATATAGTAGGCCGCCCAAGGTTGCCCATAACATGAGCTTCCACAACGTTGCCACATTGCTCTGAAGCCGATCAGAAACAATGGGCCACATTCGTGAGTGCCTTCTTGAATGATCGAATGCTCAAAGAAGACGTTTATGTTCTATTTTAGGTTTACCGACAGGAATGGCGATCCCAGAAACACATATTTCACAAGTACGACCTCGAGCAGGACTGGTTGAAACACCACAAAGCATGGGCGCCCAGGTGATGAAATAACATAGCACGTCACGGGCGTCCTCTGTCTTGCTATATAACGGGAATATGCAACAGACGGCTTGCAAAGTAGCAAAAATACTTACTCCTTTCAGCTACCATAAGCACGACTTCCATATTTAGGTCTCATCGGTGAACTTACAAGATCACTATGGACGTCACCTATGCAACGTCTGACGAGCCCAGGGTAGGCTCAAAATCACCGCTTGCTTACGAAAGTGATTGACTTTGACCTTTGTCTTTGCAGGTTAAACTTCCGACCGTTTCCCGCGACTGGCTATCAACCTCGTCGAAGCGTGCTCCAGGCCCAAGGGGTTCGCCGCAGGTACGTTAGTCGGCTCAATCTACGCTCCTTTTTCGCGCGGCTTACGAGCTAGCAGTGATGCTTACACTCAGGACTGTCCAAAAAAGGATCAAGATCGAGGTAAGGGTACGACGGATTAATGTTTGGCTTCGAGGGCATTCACTGCTCCGAGTCCGCGAGTCTTTGTCATCTCCGTCTTTCAGATCTCTCCCCTGTCATCGATCTGTCGCATGAATGAGATTCCAGAAGTATAAACCTTGCGCAGAAGGCGCCCTGCTTGCTTTTCTGTGGATTACAAACGGACCGGACGCCGGACAAACTCAAATCCTCGCCACCATAGAGTACTTATTTGAGGACCGAGTGGCAGGATTGAATGTCAGGCTGAACCCCATCGCCTTGACCATCGCATATGTCTGCGTCATTCCGTAGGTAGGTACCTCGTTTTACTCTCTCTCGCCTCTCTCGCTTTTCTTCTCATGTCCTGATGAGTCCGCTTTTACAACAGAGCTTTCGCTGCACTATGCGACCTGTCCCGGTGGCCGTTCTGGTTATCCAGATGGCTAGGATACCGGGCAATGCGACCGCCTGCACTACCATGGTACAGATCAATATTCTGGTGTTTTATAGCAACATTTTGCGGAGTCGCGCTCATTCAAGGCATCTTTGGAAGAGTAAAAACATTCGTCGGCCATGAGGTACCGCCTATCGTCTACAGCTATGTGCGTATATTGCTATGTACCGACTGGAAACCAGGGTGTTGACGTGGTAACCTCCCCAGGGTAGCGCAGCAGCTATTGCTTTTGCTACGTTTGATTCCCCCACGGCCCAGCCTCGCGCATTTCTTACGGGCCATTTCATGGGCGCCCTGGTGGGCGTATCGATTACAAAACTCTTTGATCTCGTGCACGGCGAGGAGACCTCTGAACGTTATCTATGGTTAACAGGGGCCCTATCGTGCTCTGTGGCCATCCTGTTGATGACAATAACAAATACAGTGCATCCGCCAGCTGGTAAGAAAACCATATTCGTTAACTTCACAATGTCCTCAACGAGGTTCTTTTTTTCTTTCAGGAGCCACTTCCGTTCTAGCGTCCACTACGCCAGAAGTGAGACAAATGGGCTGGGTCCTATTACCGATCGTCATCATCTCAGTCGCTTTTGCTGATGTCCGTGGCACTAATCATCAATAACATTGAAACTCAATATCCATTGTATTGGATAAAAGCACCAGAACCAGACTGGCGACGCCGATGAAAAGCATAGCATTGGGCAAAGTGAATTGGGTACCACGTCCCGCGCGTGGTTCTCGGATACTACGTTGGCAAGTCTTACGATACCCGAAAAGGCCCATCTTCCCGTTTGATACAGGAGGAAATGGTGGCAGCCAATTTCCTCATCTCTCATTTTATTCACTTCTTATGGATATCACATGGAATCAGTCAATTGCATGCATAGACAGGGATATATCGTACGGGATACGACAGCATATCTGCATTTGTTTTTCATACGCTCATGGACGTTATAAGCTGCATATGTAAATGTAACTTAAGGCAAGGGTTAATAGTTGAGAATAAAAAGCATATCACTCTCGAAACCATCGTTGTTGCGCGAGTTGAACAACGGAGGCAAAGCGCTCACATTTCCAAAGAAGCGCGAGGGAAGGGGTGGAGCGCAAGCCTGGAATAACCAAGAGAGGAAACCGATCCCGAGACTGTGGGATGCGTTTAGTTTTCAAGTTCTTGAGCCTATCCGCGCCCTCCGGTTACACCCGGAGATGAATTACATTAAATTTTTCACAAGAAGACCGTGATCAGACCGTTATTGTTCGAATTTCCGACGTGAAGAAGTGATTTCTAGGACAGACCGAGGTGTTGAGTGACCCTGGACTCGTGCTCGTACTGAGGCTAGCCATGACGGCCGTCCAAAAAGACAGAAAGGAACCTTAATTCTCGCTGTCAATTATGAATTCATCGACTGCGAAGATCGGAATGCATGTGCCTACCTCCGTAGCCATGGAGAGCGCGATGTTCCGCCGCTGGCTCCAGGCATGTGGTTCAGAGTTAGAAGAGAACATTGTGTACCTCAGTTGGCCATAACTCACGAATCCAAATAGAGCCAAATACAATATTGAACATCGGTGTAGAGGGCCTGTCAACAACATCAAGACTCCGGGAAGCGTCAAGAATAACGATGACAGTAAGTACCACGGCATTATTCGTATTCTATGGATGCTGCTGGATGAGACTACGAGCCAGAAAGAACGGCTGAAAAGCCCGCTTTGGATGGATGCTTGTGATACCGGGTGGATGACGTCCTTGCTGGCCTTGTCAGTATCACACAGGGCGGCAACCATTGAACCTCGATGTGCTGAAATTCAACGACATAAAGATGCTGATACTATTTTCTGCAGGATTCAAACTTTACCCGCTTTGTTGAGGTCGGCCGTGGTGCGTCCTTCAGTCTTTGTAAATCCTCACAAATTTAACTAGCCTAACAGTCGTCTTCCTCAAATCCGGCCCATCCGCAGGAAAAATCGCCGTTATTGCCGAGATCATTGACCACAATCGCGTACGCGACCTTACTCTTTCCACTGATCCTTTGGACTAACTCGTTCATCAACCGACAGGCCATGATTGACGGCCCATCAACGGGTGTGCCCCGCCAACCTTTCCCTTACAAACATCTCGTCCTCACTCCCCTCAAACTATCAAAACTGCCACGCGGCGCGGGCTCCGGTGTGATAAAGAAGCAACTGGAGAAGGAAGCCACCCTGGACAAGTGGGAGAAGTCAAAATGGACACAGAGGCGGCTGGCGTTGGAGAAGAGACGGACGCTGAACGACTTTGGCCGCTTCCAGGTTATGTTGGCCAAGAAGCAGCGGAGGGACGTGGTCAGGAGAAAGCTCAAGTCCAGTGCATGAGTGCGCGCGTTCGACTGTACTTGTGTATATAAAACGAGACAGGTTTTTTGCGCATACCATACTACGTACGTCGCATGTTGGGACGACGCAGCGTTCGATCATGTGCATTAGTTTTACTTGCCTAAACTGTAAACGTGAATTATTGTCTTGCTGCCGTTCGCGTCCTACGCCCTCCCTTTTCACAGTCTGGAATGTTTACATGCAAACCTGTGGGGCCTTCGCTCTCCTACGGTAGCCATTTGGAAGTGGATGTCATGAAAGAGGCTAGATGCGAGGAGTGGACGTGCATACGGGATCTACTGTATATGAGTGTCGTCATGCACACAAATTTACATATTGGTCTGACTACGGGAGACTAGATCTACTGCACTACCTTCGTCATGGAGAGTCTGGACCTTCTCGGCAGCGGGGCACTTTACGCGCAGACCGACGTTCCACCGCTCGCCCCTACAGCAAACGACGGCGTTGTACTCCTAGACGACAACTTACATCTCCCTCGGGCTTGTGGTTGTGCATGGGCTTGGAAATTAAGTGGCATCTACCGTTCTCCGACGCCAGCGGCTACTGTAACTCAAGTAAAACGACTTCAAGTCTCGGGTGTAAGACAGTAAGCAAAGCAGCATTGTCCGTGTTCTATGGATGCTCATTGGAGTCTAGATGAGTTCGCGAGCCAGAAAGAATGGCTGCAAAGCCCACTTTGGGTGGATGCTTGTGATACGGGGTGGATGACGTCTTCTCCTGTATCACGCAGAGCGGCGAACCTCGACGCCTTGTAAATTGTAAATTGACAATATGGAAACCTTGAAGATATGCTATAGAAGGCTCGAGTTTGAATGGTGGTACGACATAAGTTGACCTGAAAGTAGTCTTCCTTAAATCCGACACATCCGCAGACAAGTACTCGTAATCGTTGAAAGCTCAAAATCATTGACCACAACTGCGTACGCCTTCATGATTTTTCGACTGATCTCTTCGGATTATCACATTCGTCAAGCAGCAGGTCATGATCGGTGCCGTGTCCCGTCAACCTTCCATTTAAAAGCATCTTGTTCTTACGCGTGAAAAGGCAAAGTGGATAGGGGGCTGGCTTTGAAAAGCAATGCAAGGACCTTGTCAGGAAGCTGCTTCACAAGCCCCGTGTATTAAAGCATTTTGGACCGTACTTGTGCATAACACGAGACGCGCTTTACGCGTACCCTGCAATGTAAATAACGTCGCATGCTGAGACCCAACTGCAATCTGATCTTAGAGTGCTTCAATCATGTGCACAAATTCCAGCGTATCTAATCGTGTTTGTGACTGACCTAAATCCTAAACGTATCATCGCGTTATTTTCCATTCACGCCCTCCGCTCTGCCTTGCTTTAATCGTGCATAAACACACAGACCCATTTCTGCGCATTTTTAAGATCAGGAGCGTGACTATGGGAGTCACAATCAGCAGCACTTTCCCACAGGGCTTCTTTTCACTCGCACCACCATCATGGGGGCCTCCTCCTCCAGGATATCTCGCAAGCGCAGGCTATCGGACTTGGATGAGTCTGACATTAGTGAGAGTGACAGGAAAAAGGCTAAGAGGACAGGCATAGATGATCAGTATCCCACATCAATGTCTACAGACAGCTCAGATAATACTATACCACAACATGGTCAGAACAGGTCTGTTTCTCAAATGCCCTGCCACTGCACACAATCATAACCTGTGCCAGCCATCTTGCAAATACCTCTCAATGTAATCTTCAATCAACAGGGGTGTGGCATGTCTATCCAGGGTAAAGTGGACTACATTATTATGGTTATTTTGTGAATGCTAAAACTATTCACCTCTTATATCATACAATGTTCCGTCATCAAGTTCTAGGTATATTTTGAAGTTGCTGTTTTTTCACTGGACTAATATCAGTCTCAAGTGCCTTTCAAGGTGCTCAATATGTGGGAATAAGTGACTCTGCATTCTTTGAGATTCATGGGGTGTGTATGTACAGTTCATTGATAAGGAAATTTACTCACAAAATTGTAGGATGTCAATAGTATGCATTTAAATAATTGGAATTATTCATTTTCATCACATGCAGTTCAATCTACCTCAGCCTCAAATGATATGGGTATGTGTTTAATTACATATGCAGAACAACTACAATTGACAGCTGTAATAGGGAAGTACAGGCAGTGGTTGAAGCCTTGTGACCCATCTGCTAACCATAACAATGCTCTGAGAAAATGCTATGTTGAGACTGGAAAATGGCTTTTGGAACACTCCATGTACAAGGAATGGAAACAGAAGAATAACTCTTTCATGTGGATTCATGGTATATGTGAGTGAATGTCATTTGGAAGCATCCAATTCTGACTTGATTGTAGCTGGTGCTGGAAAAACAGTTATTTTGTAAGCTATGCATTTCTGTTGGTGGTAATCATTGATCTTGATGACCCAAGCTCCACTGTTGTTCAAGACATTCAATCAATTGCCAAGAAAGGCACCATTGGATTGGCATATTTCTATTGTGATGTTTCTGATGCCAAAAAGAGGAATGTCAATGATATTCTTAGCTCATTGGTTGTCCATCTGCTTGCCTGGAAACCATCCAATCATTCACTTCTGGACAGAGCCCATGATGAGGATTGTATGAATGGATTTTCATTACCCTCTGATGACAAACTTCAAGAAGCCCTGAGAGAACTAATATCTAGCTTTGAAATGACTTTCATTCTTATTGATGGACTGGATGAATGTCTGGACTGGGGGGAGGTGCTAAAATTTATAGAAATTATTCACAGATGGGGTTTATGGCAGTGTCACTTGCTTGTTACAAGCAGGAAAGAGCAAAAGATTGTCAAATCAATGGTGTCAATGTACCCCCTGGAAATTGACATGTCACAGATGCCAGTTGATGATGACATTGCAAAGTACATTAGCTTTATGCTCAATTCTTGTTCAGAGCTGGAAGAATGGGGACCAGAGGAGAAAGGTTTAATCAGAAAATTCCTGTCAGAAAAGGCTAAAGGAATGTAAGTGTGATACTATATCAGTACAACTTTGACATGTTTAACAGTGGGTAGGTTCCGCTGGGTAGCATGCCAGTTGGAGGAACTGAAGAAATGTACTAAGAGAAGGAAAACATTGGACTACATCCTTGAAAGCCTTCCTGCAACATTAGAAGGAACATATGACCAGATTCTGAGCAGAATTCCTCCTGCTGATGCATCAGGAGCAGTAAAATTGTTGTTGTGGTTGGCATTTGCAAACCAACCATTGCATATTGACTACTTAGCTCTCATTGTGGAATTTGATATGGATAAGAGGGACTTTGATCCTGATGGAAGATTATCATCCTCTGCAGATGTCCTAAAGATCTGTTCCAGCCTTGTGACTAGAATGGATGATAATACAGTGCAACTTGCACATGCATCTGTAAAAACATATGTTCTAGAAAAGAAAAGAGCAATTCAATTCAACATAGTAATGGATCCTTCCATAGGGGACAGATTTGTGGGCCAGTGTTGCTTGTCTTATTTACTTCACTCAAAGGAAAATCTTCTGGAGAAACATAGTCTGTCAATCTGGAAAAGTTATCAGGGTTCACTGATAAGGTATGCTGCAAAGCATTGGGCAGGTCATTACTTAAGAAGCAAAGAAAGCTGGAATGTAGATGATCTTCAGCAAATGAAGAACTTCTTTGCACTGGACAACTTTGCATTCCAAAATTGGGTTAAAGTTTATAATTTTGAAGCAATTCCATTAACTACAAGACAATTGAAAGGACAGAGTCTTTTGTGGTGTAGTGCTTTACATGGGATCACCAGCATTGTTGAGTGGCAGTTGATGAGTGTAATAAGGAGTAGTGAAGTTTTGGATGCACTTTATGTGGCATCACTCCATGGACACATTGCTGTTGTTGAAAGGCTTCTAGTAAAGCTTATGTGTTTCAGGAATAGTAATGAAATACGAGTGGGGAAAGTTACAGACATTGCAACTCAGATAAATAAAAATTATGTAGATGCAGCAAAAAACAATGGAAATGCTCTTTATGCAGCATCACTGGGAGGGTATAATGATATTGTTAAACTGCTGCTTGACAGAGGAGCAGATGTGAATGCACAAGGAGGAATTTATGGAAATGCTCTCCAGGCTGCATCAGAACGAGGACATAATGAGATTGCTAAACTGCTGCTTGACAAAGGAGCATATGTGAATGCAGAAGGTGGTCATTATAAACATGCTCTGCAGGCTGCATCACAAGGAGGACATAATGAGACTGTTAAACTGCTGCTTGACAGAGGAGCATATGTCAATGCAAAAGGTGGACATTATGGACATGCTCTTCAGGCTGCATCACAAGGAGGGCATGATGAGATTATTAAACTGTTGCTTGACAAAGGAGCATATGTTAATGTACAGGGAGGTCATTATGGAAATGCTCTTCAGGCTGCATCACAAGGGGGACATGGTAAGATTGTTAAACTGCTACTTGATAAAGGAGCAGATGTGAATGCACAAGGAGGACATTATGGAAATGCACTTCAGGCTGCATCACAAGGAGGGCATAATGATATTGTTAAGCTGCTGCTTGAAAAAGATGCAGATGTGAATGCACAGGGAGGATATTATGGAAATGCCCTTCAGGCTGCATTACAAGGATATAATGAGATTGTTGTACTGCTGCTTGACAGAGGAGCAGATGTGAATGCACAGGGAGGAGAACATGTAAATGCTCTCATAGCTGCATCATCAGGGGGACATATTGAGATTGTTAAACTGCTTCTAGAAAGAGGTGCAGATGTGAGTGCACAGGGAGGGAAACATGGAAATGCTCTTCAGGTTGCATCAGCAAGAGGGCATAATCAGATTGTTCAACTATTTCTTGAAAGAGGGGCAGATGTGAATGTACAGGGAGGACATTATGGAAATGCTCTCCAGGCTGCATCACAAGGAGGGCATGATGAGATTGTACAATTACTGCTTGAAAGGGGTGCAGATGTGAATGCACAAGGTGGACTTTATGGAAATGCTCTTCTGGTTGCATCACAAAAAGGGCATAACAAGATTGTTAAATTGTTGCTTGACAAAGGGGCTGATGTCAATGTACAGGGAGGCTATTATGGGCATGCTCTTCAAGCTGCATCAGGAAGGGGGCATAGTGAGATTGTCCAACTACTTCTTGAAAGAGGCATAGATGTGAATAAACAAGGAGGACATTATGGAAATTCTCTTCAGGCTGCATCAGCAAGAGGGCATCATGAGGTTGTTCAACTACTTCTTGAAGAAGGAGCAGATGTGAATGCACAGGGAGGACACTATGGAAATGCACTTCAGGCTGCATCAGCTGAGGGGCATAATGAGATTGTTCAACTACTTCTTGAGCAAGGTGCAGGTGTGAATGCACAGGGAGAATGTGAAAACACTCTTCAGGCAGCAGCAGCAAAGGGACATAATGTGATTATTCAACTACTTGAAAAAGGAGCAGATGTGAATGCACAGGGAGGTCTTCATGGAGGTCTTCTTAAGGCTGCATCAAGCTTAGGACAACATGGCATTGCTCAATTCCTGGTTGACAAAAGTGCAGATGTCAATGCTCAGGGAGGGGTGTATGGAAATCTTCTTCAGGCTGCATTAGCTGATGCACTACAAGGAGGACTTTATGAACATGGTGTTCAAGCTGCACCATATGGGGGGCATAATGAAATTGTTAAACCATGGCCCCTTTATGGAAGAGCAGATGTGGTTTCACAGAGAGGATTGTATGCAGATGCTCTCCAAGCTGCATCAGCAGGAGGGCATAAGGCGATTGTTCAACTGCTTCTTGAAAAAAGTGCAGATGTAAATGTACAAGGAGGATACTATGGAAATGCTCTTCAGGCTGCATCAGCAGAGGGACATCATGACATTGTTCAATTCCTGATTGAAAAAGGTGCAGATGTGAATGCACAGGGAGGATGCTATGGAAGTGCTCTTCAAGCTGCATCATTTAACGGTCATGCAATCATGGTACAAATACTCCTGAGATGTGGGGCTGAGGCCATCTCCAACACTCATGCTGTGGAGATTAAATGGGCACATAATGGCATACTACATCAAGCAGTGGTTTGCAATGCTCTGCAGGCAGCATGCATTAGAGGACATGTTCCTATTGTGAAACTGTTACTAAATCATGGTGTTAAGCAAGAACACATTGAAACTGCTTTTCAAGCTGCCTCAGATATAGATCATTATTGGATTGTAGACTTATTGCTAAAACATGGAGCCAAGCAGAAATAATCCATAAACATACAATTCATGGATCCCAGACTATGCAGCTGTTCTTATTTGAAAAATGTAATTTATTTCAAAACCAGGCATTTTAACAAATCTACATGTTAAGAAGTGGTCAAGATAACCTGTCAAGCAAATCAGTAGTCAATGAAATGATCAAGTCAAATTTTTGGTAATGCACACGTTAGAACTAATATAGACCAGTGAACAATATGTATGACGGTCCACTTGTTGCATGTACATATGTATCAGGTTTGCACCAACAATGTCTTATTTTGTCTTCTAGTTGCATCAGCACACTCGCATTGGAATATATTTAATAGTAACATGGTCAGCCTGTTAGCACATCCTAGCTCCTCGTCTCCATTTATTCTAACAATATTCCTACGGAAATGTCAAACCAAGTGACGACCAACCACGGAGTTACTCACATAGCTAAAATCACAAGTTCAATACATCGCAGGTTCACCACCCTGCTCGAGACCAACTTCTATATTTATGTCCTCCATCTCAGGATTTTTCGCGCGTCCCTTCATCAACATTCTCGGGTTCGTCATTGGTCAAGAGAATGGTTCGGAATCAACAGCTGGAAAAAATGTGACAGATACTCGTGTAGGATCAATCTCGAGCGTCGGAACAGACGGAGAAGACATAGGGACTGATCCTGCTGCGGAGAGAATGCGACCCCAACCGTTAATTCCATGAGTTGTATAAAGCAGTCTTGACCAGTGCAGATATCTTTGACGCGATGGCATGCGCATTTTCATAATGCGGTGCACCCTAGTGAGGATACATAGTCATATCTCAGCTCTAGCAAAATTGGGAATTAACCGTACTTTGACCGCAATCTTCACAAACCTCCGAGTTGCCCTCTCCCCATCCCTAACAACCAACTGCGCCAAAACCTGCGTGAACGCCGTCAACTCGTCCCTAAATACTCGATATGACTCTTTATCCGTTTCTTCGTCAATCTCGGGCGCTTCCAGTGCCCCTGCTCCGTTCGGAGCGCAATGATCTATCGTTTGTCGACATTTCCCCATCCACGATAAAGTTGAAGCTCTTGTGTACGGCGTAGGATGATAGCGCTTGGAGACTTCACGGAGAGACGTCTAGATGCATCCCAAGCGTTGCGTCGCGTGCAGCCCCCACCATGCGTATTGGAAAACCCAGACCTTTTCGGGGGCCGCATATCAGGATGAATCATCCCAACACCTTCCATCCCCGTAAGGTTGTAGGCCTTTCCACCGATTTCGAACGTCCTCGCGCGGAGTTTGTGGAGAGATAGGAGAGAGACGACGAAGCGGGTTTGAGTAAGGAAAGAGAGGAGAGGATGGACTCAGTTCGGGACATGTTGGCCTATCAGTCTCGACAACATGACGAGCGTTTCTCTCTCGGCGTGTGCTTCTCGTTCTTGAAACTCAACGGGAACCGTACGGAGAGGTTCATCCGTAGCCTTGACCATCTTCCACGAAGTCTCTAACCTCTTCTTCTCCGGCGTTCGCACAACCGCTATTTACAGCGATCTCCCGCCCTCCCTCCATTCTTACAAAACGTCTTCAGAAACGATGACAGGGGTGACTTTGAACGTGTTCCGGACACTGTTGCTGCGGATGTCGGACGAGGAGAAGTGGAGACTCGAGAGCATGACGGCCAAGGCTGAGGGCGGAGACGTTTTTCTCGATTCCTGTATGAATTCTGGTGAAGATGTCCCGAGGACGGAATGGGTTCGTGAAGGGATGATTTGGAAGGGGTGAGTTTGACGGTGGACAATCGCTTGAAGGTCGCTGTATGTATTTGCGATTTAGTAGAAGCGGAGGATTGACAGTGAGGATGAAAGAGGCTAGTAGACGCTACATGCAGATTTCCTGCCAGCTGTTTACATGCGAACCTGCTTTGTTGTCTGGGGCCTCAGCGCTCAGCGCTCAGCTCTCCTACGGTAGTTGGGCATTTTGAAATTGTGTATGTGAGCGGATGTCATGAAACTTGAAAGAGGCCTGGCTAGATGCCATTTTGCTCGAGGAGTGGATTCAGATTCACTGCACTACCTTCGTCGTGGAGTCCGACGGCGGGGCACTCTACGCGCAGACCGACTTTCCCACCGCTCGCCTCTGCAGCAACGACGCTTAACTCGATACCTAGCGTCATTACCTTAAGACGACAACTTACATCTCCCTCGGGCTTGTGGTTGCGCATGGGGTTGAAAATTAAGGTGGCATCCACCGTTCTCCGACGCCAGCGGCTACTCAAGTACAACGGCTTCAAGTCTCGGGCATAAGAGTACGCAAAGCAGCATTGTTCGTATTCTATGGAATTAATGCTAGATGAGGTCGTTATGGATGTCGTCTTCGCCAGTATCACGCAGAGCGGCGAATCCCAACGCCTTTTAAATTGTAAATCGACAACATGGAAACCTTGAAGATATGCTATGGAAGGTTTGAGTTTGAATGCTTTTTTCGAGGACGGTGGTACGTGCTTTACTGTCCCCGGAATCGCGACATAAGTTGACCTGAAGGTAGTAAGTAGTCTTTCGAGTCCTCAAATCGGACACATCCTCAGACAATTCCTTGTAATCGTTGAAGTCAAAATCATTGACCACACCTTCTTATATTTTTCGACTGATCTCATCGGATTATTTAACACATTCTTCAAGCAACAGGTCACGATCGGTGCCGTGTCCCGCCAACCTTCCCTTTAAAAGCATATTGTTCTTACGCGTGAAAAGGCAAAGCGGACATAGAGGGCTGGCTTTGAGAAGCAATGCAAAGACCTTGTCAGGAAGCTGCTTCACAAGCCCCGTGTATGAAGCCGTACTTGTGCATAACACGAGACGCGCCTTACGCGTACCCTGCGATGTATCATCCTCTGCCGTGGTCAAATTGCTGATCACTCGTATCGCGCCTCTTATCAATGCATCAAGGCAGTCGAGATGTTCATACAACATGAAAGTAATTACAGTACAGTGCAAGACTTGAATCAACATTCATATTCATCGGAATCGTCGTTGCTGTTCGAATTTGTTAATCTTGAGAATCTGTGAACGCAACAACTTCACCATACCTATCTGCTTCGTCGGAATCGGGACCATCTGGTTTCTTTAGATCCGGTCGCAAAGACCGCTGGCCAGGCATGCCGACTTCAACGAAAAGACAAAATGAATTATAGCTGTATGCTGCCTGTGCCCCGTTGCCGTAATAGGCGTACATTTTGGACTTTTGGTTCAACTTCGATGGTCGTGTGACCCAGTTAACGTGCATGTGCCTTCGGTGTTCGTCCGAGTCGTATTTGCTAACTTTCACGACCTTAGCACCTTCTGAAATGAGGTAACCAGGAGCATTCTCGCCATCATCGGAAAACCCAAATGCATTGAAGGCAGGAATTTCATTTTCGAGTGCCAAGAGTGTACCGTCTTCCTCATCGAAAGTGACCAACCCCCTAACCGAGACGTGAAGTGAAAGATATTTTGCGATTGCCATGATTTCTGCGTCCATTCCCTTAAGACATTGTCCAACATGGCGAAGGTCAACATAAGTACTAGTGTCATTTTGCACTGGATAGTAATGTTCCATGTCAAAGCCTAGCAATCCGCCATTAGGAAGAAATGTGGAATCGAGGAGGAAAGTCTCAAGTTTGTCCCTAAACTTGGTGGCGCCAGGGGACAAAGGGGCCGAAAACGTAGGAGCTGAGGCTTCATCATCGAAGTAGAGATTGTATGTGACAGTAACCCGATATCCAGATGTGACTTTAGACACCTCGTGTTCGACGTCGCTGTAAATGGCGACATAGGCGATGTGGGGCTCTTCACATTCAGCGAGTTCTTTTGCAGCATCAAAAGACCATTCTTCTCCATTTCGCCTCATGATAAGACTTCCGCCTTTATAGGAGGTCGGGAAGAAAACGACGAGTGAGCCGAACATGTGAGTACTACGAGGTGTATCAACATGCGCCTTGAAGAACGAATTTTCACCTAATACAACATCAGAAACAAAAATTGATGATCAGACTAGGAGTGACCATAAACGTTCAGATTGTAGAGTTCCGCTCGCACTTGCCTCTGGGCTTGATGCCCGTACAGCAGATTTTCGCGTACGATGTTCACGAGCTTACAGCTGACGACATCAAGGGTTGGACAGAATTCGCCAGAGCTCAGCTTTCCAGCTTTCCTATATGATTCATCATATACATCTTCTTTGTTTAACCCGAACGTAGCAGGATCGCATGCCCTGGATAATCGCTGCAGTGCTTCCTGAGAAGGGTGGAAAAGGTTCAGCCGCCTGCAACTCTATTGTCAGGAAGTGATTGTCTCAATCGATGAGCAGGGTACCAAGCGTTTTCCTCCTTTCCGTAGTACAAGACCAAGTCGTTCTGAGTGACTGGCAACGTTCCACTACAGAATGGAGGATGGTGAGCAATTAAGCTTTGAAGAGATTTGAGTTGTTCTTCGGGAAGGGTTTGGGACATGGTGGATTCGGACAGAGATGGCGTGCGCCGTGAAACGATCACGCACTCCTTTAAGTTAATGTTTCACTGTGACGGTTTCCAGATCGGGAAGTTCGGTCTCTTCTAGTCCTCCTGTACATCCTCTCGACAGCTCTCGATTCGCTCAACGCAGTGACTAAACCCATAAATCTTGTTTATTCGGGGAAACACCTGTTTTATCAAGATTTGCGTTAATCAAATCTTCGTGCGTCTCATTCGTCTTATCTAACAAACATTCTTATCTTCATTCAACCATTAGTCTCCCACCGCTGCTCGCAAGCTTATCAAAAGTGCGGTCATCCCTTCGCACACCCGCCGCGTTTCTTGCGATTTTTCCAAGAGAGATTTGAGGCGCGTCGGAAGGCATCGGGCCGTCGGATTCCAGTGTTCCACCGAACTTGGGTGACTGAAACGGGCTCTCTGGTACGTTTGGTTTTTGTTCCTTTGCTCAACGTGCTAGCATTCTCATCAATGTGTATTTGCGATTTAGGGAGGTTTGCGGTGAGGGCGAGCGAGAATGAAGGAGGCTAGACGCTACTTGGCAGGGCCCTGCCAGGTTCAGGTTTCCGCAGGCCTGACCACTTGTACGCTCCGTTATGATACCATACGTGTGGCTCGCCCATCTAGTAGCGTCGTATCCCGCAGACGACATCATCTCCCTCACTCGTGGGGTCGGAATGACTGCTGGCATCAGCCGTTCTTCGACGCTAGCTCAAGCACAGCAGTACCAAGGCATAGCATCAACAGTAAGTACCACTACATCAGTTTGCATGTATGAATACTCAAGACTAGGTGCTGTTTCAAGTCAGGATGAACGGCAGAAATGCCCGCTTTGGATGGACGCTTGCAATACGGGCTGGATGACGTCCCCACCACGGTCATGTAGGGCAGCGACCGAACTCCCCTTGTAATTCTACATTACGGCGACATTACTAAAACGAGCTATTAAGGGGGGCTCCGCTTTGTTGAGGTTGGCCGTGGTATGTCCTATTCTCGGCCTCCCCGAATCGCAACCAAATCTAACCATCTTTCCCATTTGCCGTTATTGTTAAAGCCATTGACTACTGCAACCGCGTATGTCTTCTTACATCCTCAATGATCCCCTCGGATTGATCTAGTCGTCGACCTGTAGGTCATGATTGGCGGCCTATGAACGAGTATTCCTATTCAACCTTTCCCTCTTAAGCATCTTGTCTTTACGGGAAGGGTCAAACTGGACCAGCGGCATTGGGGAAGTGGAGACTTTGGCCCCGTCCATGTTATGCTGACGAAGAAAGCGATGGCGGGACCCTGTAGGGACACAGCTTCACGAGTCCCGTGCATGGCGACGCTTTGCGCTGCGTTTGTGTGTAATAATAACACGAGTTGTGTTTTATGCATGCCCTGCCAAATAGCGTCACATGCTGGGCGCAACTGCGTTCATCGAGAAGCGCACTTAATCATGTGGATGAATGCCGGCGCGTCACCAATCGCGTTCTCCGCCCTTTCACAATCTACAAGTCTTACACGGAAACGTATGGACTTGTTATGGCGTTGAGCTACCAAATGCTGATCACATCACTCCCTTTCAACAGGAACACGAACTTCACTGTGTAAGAGTCGGCCAAATTTAGCGTTACGTCATTCAGCATCTCCTATTCCTCGAAGTCCGCACTAAGTGCGACCAGCAAGAGCATTATTTAAACTTTCAGACTGGGATTGCGTGGCTGTACAGGTACTCGAGAGCGCTAGTGATCCCGCTTATATTCCCAGGTTTCCTGATACTGGGTCATTACTATACATTGTGGATCACTGGTGAAGAAATCAATCAGCAGTCATGCACTGTCCACTGCTTGGTGGAATGCCTTGGATGAGGTTGACTGGATGTTTCTCAATTCATTACAATGGGTGGTTTCTTACAGTTGGGGTTACTGACTCGGATGAATGTTAAAAGTCACGCACGGTCAAGCGGGAGTTGGGGGCGTGATTGTGACTAGAGTAACAGTCAGCCAGCACTTTCTCACAGTGCTTACCTTTCACTCGCACCACCATCATGGGGACCTCCTCCTCGAAAACATCTCGCAAGCGCACACTATCAGACTCGGATGAGTTTGACATTGAGAGTGACAGGAAAAAAGCTAAGAGGATGGGCATGGGTGATCAGTATCCCACATCAATGTCTGCAGACATACATGTATGCTCAAACTCCAATATACCACAGCATCATCAGAACAGGTCTGTTTCTCAAATGCCCTGCTGCACACAATCATAACCTAGTATTAGCTTTGGCCATCTTGCAAATACCTCTCAATGTGATCTTCAGTCAACAGGAGTGTGGCATGTCTATCCAGGGTAAAGTGGTTGATAAGTTACTATTATGGTTTTGTGACTGCTAAAATCATTGAAAATATCTCTTATACCTTATGCTATGTTATGTCATCAAGTTCCAGGTATGTTCAAGTTGCTGTTCCCTCACTCTTAACTAATACCAGTCTCAAGTGCTTTTCAAGATGTTCAATATGTGGGAATCAGTAACTCTGCTTTCTTTGAGATTCATGGGGTGTGTATGTATAGTCATCAATAATGAAGTTTGTTGACAGATTTGCCATAGAATGTCAATAGTATGCATTTAAATGATCAGAATTAATTCATTTTCATCACATGCAGTTCAACCCAACCCAGCCTCAAATGATATTGGTATGTACTTAGTTACATATGCAGTAGGATTGAGACCCACAGGTGTAATAGAAAAACACAGGCAGTGGTTGAAGCCTAGTGACCCATCCACTAACCATAATAATGCTATGAGAAAATGCCATGTTGACACTGGAAAATGGCTTTTGGAACACTCCATGTACAAAGAATGGAAACAGAAGAATAATTCTTTCATGTGGATCCATGGTATATGTGAGTGAATGTCATTTGGAGGCATACTCCAATCCTGACTTGATTCAAGCTGGTGCTGGAAAAACAGTTATTTTGTAAGCTGTCCATTTCTGTTCATGATAAGCATTGGTCTTGATGCCCTGGTAAGCTCTACTGTTGTTCAAGACATTCAATCAATTGCCAAGATGGGCACCATTGGATTGGCATATTTCTATTGTGATGTTTCTGATGCCAAAAAGAGGAATGTCAATGATATTCTTACCACATTGGTTGTCCATCTGCTTGCTTGGCAACCATCCAATCATTCACTTCTGGACACAGCCCATAAGGATTGTATGAATGGACTTTCATTACCCTTTGATGACAAACTTCAAGAAGCCCTGAGAGAGCTAATATCTAGCTTTGAAAAGACTTTCATTCTTATTGATGGACTGGATGAATGTCTGGACTGGGGGGAGGTGCTAGAATTTATTGAAATTATTCATGGATGGGGTCTATGGCAGTGCCACTTGCTTGCTACAAGCAGGAAAGAGCAAAAGATTGTCAAATCAATGGTGTCAATGTGCCCCCTGGAAATTGACATGTCACAGATGCCAGTTGCTGATGACATTGTAAAGTACATTGTCTTTATGCTTGATTATTGTTCAGAGCTGAAGGAATGGGGACCAGAGGAGAAAGGTTTAATCAGAAAGTACCTTTCAGAAAAGGCTAAAGGAATGTAAGTTTTGTCCCATGTCAGCACAATGATATGTGTAACAGTGCATAGGTTCCGTTGGGTGGCATGCCAGTTGGATGAACTGAAGAGATGTACTAAGAGAAGGAAAACATTGGACTACATCCTTGAAAGCCTTCCTGCAACATTAGAGGGAACATATGACCAGATTCTGAGCAGAATTCCTCCTGCTGATGCATCAGGAGCAGCAAAATTGTTGTTATGGTTGGGATTTGCAAATCAACCATTGCATATTGACTACTTGGGTGTAATTGTGGAATTTGATATGGATAAGAGGGACTTTGATACTGATGGAAGATTATCATCCTCTGAAGATGTTCTGAAGATCTGTTCTAGTCTTGTGACTAGAATGAGTGATAACACAGTGCAACTTGCACATGCATCTGTTAAGACATATGTTGTAGAAAAGAAAAGAACAATTCAATCCAACATAATAATGGATCCTTCCATAGGAGACAAATTTATGGGCCAGTGTTGCCTGTCTTATTTACTTCACACAAGGGAGAATCTTCTGGAAAAAGATAGCCCATCAATCTGGAAAAGCTACCAGGGTTCACTGATAAGGTATGCTGCAAAGCATTGGGCAGGACATCACTTAAGAAGCAGAGAAAGCTGGAGTGTAGATGATCTTCAGCAGATGAAAAATCTCTTTGTGCAGGACAGCATTGCATTCCAAAATTGGATTAAAGTGTATAATTTTGAAGCAGATCCATTTCCTACCAGGCAGATGAAAGGACAGAGCCTTCTGTGGTGTAGTGCTTTACATGGGATCACCAGCATTGTTGAGTGGCAGCTGCCCAGTGCAAAAAGCAATAATGAAATTTTGGATGCACTTTATGTGGCATCTATTCATGGTCACATTACCATTGTCAATAAACTTCTAGCAACACTTATGGATTTTAGAAATAGTGACAAAACACAGGTAGTAAAAGTCATGGACATTGCAACTCAGATAAATAAAAATTATGTGAGTGCAGTGCAACAACATGGAAATCCTCTTTATGCTGCAACACAAGGAGGGTATAATGAGATTGTTAAACTGCTGCTTGACAGAGGAGCAGATGTGAATGCACAAGGGGGAATTTATGGAAATGCTCTTCAGGCTGCATCAGAACGAGGGCGTAATGAGATTGCTAAACTGCTGCTTGACAAAGGAGCATATGTGAATGCAGAAGGTGGGCATTATAAACATGCCCTGCAAGCTGCATCACAAGGAGGGCATAATGAGATTGTTAAACTGCTGCTTGACAGAGGAGCATATGTCAATGCAAAAGGTGGACATTATGGACATGCTCTTCAGGCTGCATCACAAGGAGGGCATGATGAGATTGTTAAACTACTACTTGACAAAGGAGCATATGTTAATGTACAAGGAGGGCATTATGGAAATGCTCTTCAGGCTGCATCACAAGGAGGACATGATGAGATTGTTAAACTGCTGCTTGATAAAGGAGCAGATTTGAATGCACAAGGTGGACATTATGGAAATGCACTTCAGGCTGCATCACAAGGAGGGCATAATGATATTGCTAAGCTGTTGCTTGAAAAAGATGTAGATGTGAATGCACAGGGAGGATATTATGGAAATGCCCTTCAGGCTGCATCACGAGGACATAATGAGATTGTTGTGCTGCTGCTTGACAGAGGAGCAGATGTGAATGCACAGGGAGGAGAACATGTAAATGCTCTCATAGCTGCATCATCAGGGGGACATATTGAGATTGTTAAACTGCTTCTGGAAAGAGGTGCAGAAGTGAGTGCACAGGGAGGGAAACATGGAAATGCTCTTCAGGTTGCATCAGCAAGAGGACATAATGAGATTTTTCAACTATTTCTTGAAAGAGGGGCAGATGTGAATGTACAGGGGGGACATTATGGAAATGCTCTTCAGGCTGCATCACAAGGAGGGCATGATGAAATTGTACAATTACTACTTGAAAGGGGTGCAGATGTGAATGCACAAGGTGGACTTTATGGAAATGCTCTTCTGGTTGCATCACAAAAAGGGCATAACAAGATTGTTAAATTGTTGCTTGACAAAGGGGCAGATGTTGATGTACAGGGAGGCTATTATGGGCATGCTCTACAGGCTGCATCAGCCAGAGGGCATAGTGAGATTGTCCAACTACTTCTTACTAAAAGAGGCATAGATGTGAATACAAAAGGAGGATATTATGGAAATTCTCTTCAGGCTGCCTCAGCAAGAGGGCATCATGAGGTTGTTCAACTACTTCTTGAAGAAGGAGCAGATGTGAATGCACAGGGAGGACACTATGGAAATGCACTTCAGGCTGCATCAGCAGAGGGGCATAATGAGATTATTCAACTTCTTCTTGAAAGAGATGCAAGTGTAAATGCACAGGGACCATGTGGTAATCCTCTTCAGGCTGTATTAACAGAGGGGTACAATATAAATGTTCAATCTCTTGAAAACAGAGCAGATGTAAATAAACAGGGAGGACATTATGGACATGCTCTCCAGGCTGCATCAGCAAAGGGGCACCGTGAGACTGTTCAACTACTTCTTGAAAGAGGTGCAGATGTGAATGCACATGGAGGAGATTATGGAACTGCTCTTCAGGCTGCATCAGCAGAGGGACATCATGACATTGTTCAATTCCTGATAGAAAAAGGTGCAGATGTGAATGCACAGGGAGGATGCTATGGAAGTGCTCTTCAAGCTGCATCATTTATGGGTCGTGAGGTTATGGTTGAATTACTCCTCAGATGTGGGGCCAAAGCCACCTCAGACACTCACACTGTGGAGATCAAGTGGTTGCATAATGGTGGGTTGCATCAAGCAGTTGTTTTCAATTCTCTGCAGGCAGCATGCATCAGAGGTCATGTTCCTGTTGTGAAAGTGTTACTGGAGCATGGTGTTGAACAGGAACACATTGAAACTGCTTTTCAATCTGCCTCAGACAGAGGTCATTATTGGGTTGTAGACTTGTTACTAAAACATGGAGCCAAGCAGAAATAATTTATCTTCACATGTAAAGGTAGTACAGTACATGCACAGTGCCAGGCTATGCAGCCAAAATTAGGCATTTCACAAATCTACATCTTGAGAAGCAATTAAGGTAATTTGTCAAACAATCACCAGTTAAGGGAATCACAAGTAAATAATTTTGGTCATACTACATGGGTCAGGATGTCAGCTATGAGTTCACACATCATCAGATTTGCACCAACAATGTCTGATGATATGTTGCATCACTACACATTTGCATTGGAATAAATACAGTAATACCAATGCCTATACACTTGTATAGGCCAACATCCTGGTCTAAACTGTCAGGCACATCAGCAACACACTCATCCTGTTAGTAATCCTAGCTCCTATAATCTCCATTTATTCTGACATAATCCTACGAAAATGTCAAACCAAGGTGAGGTCCAAACACAGGGGATTACTCACATAGCTAAAATCGCAAGTCCAATACGTCGCAGATTCACCACCCAGTTTGAGATCAACTTCTATATTTATGTCCTCCATCTCGAGGATCTTTTTCGCGCGTTCCTCATTAACATTCTCGGGTTCGCCGTTGGTCAGGACGTGCAATGCTTCGGAACCATCAGCTGGAACGAATGTGACGGATACTCGTGTAGGATCAATCTCGAGTGTCGGAGAAGACGGAGACGACAGAGGGACCGATCCTGTTGCTGAGAGAATACGACCCCAACTAATTTCATGAGTTAGTAGATGACCTGGAATGAATGATGTCGACGTACTTTGCGTCTTCGCCGTATAACGCAGTCTTGACCAGTGCAGATGTGGATATCTTTGACGCGATGGCATGCGCATTTTCATAACGTGGTGCACCCTGGTAAGGATGCCTAGTCATTTCTCCACTAGAAAAAAAGGGAAAACCGTACCTTGACCGTAATCTTCACAAACTTCGTTGCCCCCTCCCCATCCCTAACAACCAACTGCGCCAAATCCTGCGTAAACTCCGTCAACTCGTCCCTAAACACTCGATAAGATTCTTTATCCGTCTCTTCATCAATCTCTGGTGCTTCAGAGTCCAATGCCCCCGCTCCGTTCGCGAGCGCAATGATCGTATCGTTTGTCGACATTTCCCCATCTACGCTGATAGAATTGAAGCTCCTATCTACGGCATAGGATAGAGCAGATTGGAGACTTTTCGGGGAAACAGGTGCGTCCGTCAACACGCAAGCCAAGAGCGTCGCGTGCAATCCACCATGCGCATTCGAAAACGCAGACGTCTTCGCAGGCCGCATATTAGGATGAATCATCCCGGCGCCTTTATCCATCCCGGCAATCCTATACGTCTCTCCACCGATTTCGAACGTCCTCGCGCGGAGTTTTGGGAATGTATCCGTCGTCATGAACGCTTTAGCTGCGTTCTCCCATGCAGTGAAAGAGGAACAAAAAAGAGTTGACGAATCGGGATGTTTGAACGAGGAAAGAGCGGATAGGATAGAGTCGATAGGGACGTGTTGACCTATCACTCCCGTCGACATGACGAGCGTTTCGCTCCCCCCGGCGTGTCCCACTTGTGATTCTTCTTGAGACTCGACGGAAACCATACGGACAAGTTCATCCGTAGCTTTCGCCATCTTCCAAGCGTTTTCCAACCCCTTCTTCCCCGTCACCGCGTTCGCACAACCGCTATTAACCACGATTCCTCTCGCCCTCCCACCATTGTTTTCTAAAACTTGTTCGGAAACGAGGACGGGGGCAGCTTTGAACGCGTTTCGGGTGAAACAGGCTGCTGCGGATGTGGGACGAGGGGAGGTGGAGAGGATGACGGCCAAGTCGAGTGCGGAGGTGTTTTTTTTGATCCCTGCGTGGATTCCGGTGAGGATGTACCCCTCTGGGAAGGATGTGGATGGAATGGGTTTGTGTAGGTGGGTTTTGGAAGGAGTGGGTTTGACGGTGATGGTGGATGAAAATCGCTTGAATGTAGTCGGGAGTCTAGATGCCATTGCCGGGTCTTCTCTTTTTGGGGGGAGGTCTAGGGGTATCTGGTAACACTTGCACGTTCTAAACGCAGAACGCAACTGGAGAGAGGTAGAGATATACACACCTAGTTTTGGGTAATAGTAATTCAATCTGTCCGAGTCATCCCACGGCGGCGCAACTATTACATGGCGCAAAACGCATAAATTATTAAATACCGCATACACATTCTCAACACGACAGCTAACTACAAAAAAAGAAAGGTATACAAAATAACATAAAAAAAACGACCTTAATCGTCCTTCTTGGGTCCCCTCCTAGGCGGTGGTGGACCCCCATTACCATTTAGATGAAACGCTCCTCCGTTCCCTTCCGACAGATTAAGATTAGGTGAAGGCAGTCGAGGCAGTGGGTGAACGCCCATCCCAGGTGTCCCAGGCATGCTTGTTGCGCCTGCATCCAAACCAGGCGAGTACGGCGATGTGGGCCGCAGCTGTGGCGACCTGCTCCCCCCCATTGCAGGCGTAGGAGGTAGAGGTAAAAATTGGGGATTGGGACTCCCAGGATTAGACCTGTTAGGTATCCCTGCAAGCCCGAGACCAATCGCGGCGCTTCCCGGCGTTGGTGGGCCAGAAGGAGGAGGTGGTACGCTGTTGCTCAATAGGTGTGGTGTGTATGGAGTATGTGGAGTATACGGAGAAGAGATAAAGGCAGGAGTGGACGTGGGGGTGCTGTTGTAACTCGCATATGGCGATCCGCTGCCTCCTTCCATGACCCATCCGCTGCCTTGAGGTATCATCTTGCCAGCTGATTTAAGAGACCGAGAACGGAGGTGGGTTCCGCCCCACTTTGAGCGAAGACCGGCTTTGATACCACTCGATTCCGCAGCGACGATACCGGGTGTTTGATCTGCGCCCGAAACGACTGCGACGGCGCGTGTGGTAATGCGGATGGCGTATCCCATGCAAACGAAAACACCGCCTAGGACACCGACACATCTACGATGGAGTTGATCAACGTCCAGACGACAGTGGAACTAGGAAAAGAGCTCACCGAATGAGTAATTGGATGAGTGACGTCGTTTTTTGATGCACAGAGATGGCTATGGGGTCCAGGTCAAACTTGAAGAAGATACCAGGAGTGCCTTCGCCGTGCTGCAAGATTCGAGTGTAGTGAGTAACACTGTATTGATTGGTCTTTAACGGGCGGGAACGAGGGGCAATATATGTTGTGGGCACAACGTGGAGGAAGTACTGGTACGCGACGAAGGCTATAGAGCGGCTTTAGAATTTAACAAGGCGATCGGAAGTAAGAACGCTTACGATCATGTGTAACTTCAAATGTATAGTCCAAGGGTTGTACGATATCCGGGAAGTGAGGGCCAAAAGAGAATTCGGAAATGACATGAGAGAGATTCATAACTGCCGTGGTGCTTGAGTATTCAATACCCACAAAAGGGACAGGTCCACCCACGTTTATGGTCAACATGTTCGAAACTGGAGTATCCATGTCCCAGTGTCGTTATGTGCAAGTTTGCTGCGAATCGATGAATAGCTGCGTCTCAATAAACAGTGGAATATCATACGTACCTGTAACCCGCTTTACTACCGTCGTACCCCATATCCGACAAGCATCTCCGTCGGGTTTATGATTGTACGTGGGCTTGAAACCATCTGCGTTTCTTCGACTCCAAATGGCGTCAAATAGCCCACGGGAAGATTTTGATTGAGCAACAGCTTGACGAGCGGAAAGCATGGCGGCATGTTCCCTGCCAACAAATCAGAGAGGAAAACAGAGTGAATGACCGAACTTACTTGAACTCGGTCGCTTTGCTAGCGTCAAACACAGTCTAGCACAGATTCGTGAGCTGCAAAGACATAACCTGGACAAGTGATCGACGTACCCCGTCACGACGAACTGTGCCAGTCAAATACACCCGATCGCCCAAGGCATCTCTTAAATCTATGCTAAGATCTAGGTCACCCGACACATGTTAGCCGATTCAAACACTTTTTTAAACAAAAAACGATATATACGCACATTTACAAGGCATATTCACTGTCATATCCAGATTGACCAACAACAATGGCGGGTGTTCCCTATCCACCGAAAATTCATAGTCCGGCCATCCCCAAATGTACTCTCCAATATCATTCAAGACGAGGAGAAAAGCCACGAGAACGACGAAAATGGTCATGAACCCGCGTGATTCTGAGCGGGCCTTGTAGGTAGAAGGAAGTTTTGGAAATGCATCGAACTGAGCGAGAGGAGCAGGAACGACTGAATCTAGCTTGTCGAGTAGCGACTCTTCTTTTGGTTGTTGAGCCATCTTCGCCGTCGTCGTGGTCGACGTCAACTTGTACGTGTCTCCCGGTCACGTGGTCATCCGCTCCTGTCATGCAACACGACCCCGGTCCTTCTACAGGAAAGAGAAAACGAACAGAAGAAAACACAGCTGATGAAAGGAACTCAAAACGACCCACTCTAGCTCAAAACGAAAGTGACGATGATGAAATCGTTCCCATTGAATTTGGCTCTTCCCTCTCAATCCCTCTTTCTCCCTCGCCATTCCCAGACTTTCTCCCATCAACCACAGTCTCCGCGTCATCATCTTTCTC
This sequence comes from Amanita rubescens, assembly GCA_015039365.1. Lineage (NCBI taxonomy): Eukaryota > Fungi > Basidiomycota > Agaricomycetes > Agaricales > Amanitaceae > Amanita > Amanita rubescens. The sequence goes on from WION01000032.1 coordinate 301,919, forward strand.
TACTTACCACCCACACCGTACACCTACATCCACTCCAACACCAACGCTAACACCGCCACCACCTCCTCCACCAGAGACATTATCAGAATACACCTGCCCAATCTGTTTCAGCCCACCTACAAACGCTACCATCACGCCCTGCGGGCATATATGCTGCGGTGCATGCCTCTTCACAGCTGTCAAAACGACGCTACATAGAGGCGCGATGACATACAGCCGAGATCCCAACGTTGCCAGGTTCGTGCTGTGTTTACGAGTGCCATTTTGGGGAGCTGATGCGGTTGTTGTTTTAAGGTGTCCTGTATGTCGCGCGCATATACCTGGGTGGGACGGTAGAGGAGGCGGAGTTATTGGGCTAAAACCTAGAGTGGTCATCACGCTGTAAACGATCCCAAATGTATTATTATATGGATCCGGACGAGATGTAGCAAATACGAGTTCGTGCTGAACAAAAATATGCATATAATATGATACAGCGTATGTACTAGATCAATCAATGACATTACTTAAATAGCTGATGGAGAGATAATAAAGTATGCAGTGCGGAGAGCATCATGAATCGTCAAGGTCGTGAAATGGTCGTAAAATGGTCGTGAAAAAGATCGTGAAAAGATCGTGAAAGGTCGTGAAAATCATCAAGATCGTAAATCTGTCCATATCAATATATCACCGAGGAACGCACCGCGTTCACCAACCAAAAAGAAAAGAAAAGAACAAAAGCGGTGTCGCTCACCCCCTAGTAGCAAGCCCCCTCCCTCTCAACGTCGCGCCCCTCCTAACCACCTCCTTCAACAAAAAAGCACATGCACCCAACCCCAAGAAAAGCAAATAATACGTCCAGGATTTCTTATACCAAAGCGGTATATTGTTTCCTCGACTTCGGGACACTTCTCGAGATGGCGGCTTGGACTTGGTGGTAGTAGAATCTGATGGCGCCGACGCAGGAGAAAACGAAAACGGGAACTGAAATATCCCCGCCGTCCTCGAAACGCCCACAACGGCCCTCGTAAACGATGCCGCCAACCACCTCGTCTGCATCACCGAGCCACCACCACCTTTCTGCTCTTCCTCCGCTTGTTGTTCACCGTCCTCCTTCATCTCCACCTCTGCCAACTTCCTCCCCCTCACCTCCAACTCCCCCGCAACTCTCTCCATCTCTCCAACTTTCGCCTCGACACTCGCCACACGCGCAGAGAGCGCACGCACCATCTCTCTTGTTTCAGACATCTCTTGCTCGAGCTTGAGCTCCTTCGTCGAGACGACCTGAGGGCTCGCAGAAATCGGTGCTGGTGGAGGAGGAGGAGGAGGAGGCACAATCTCCTCTCCAAGCTTGACATCTCCCGCAGGCACAAAGACATCCTCCAACCGCCTCCCTCTCTCCCTCTCCGCATCTTGTTTGGCCATAAGAGATCCCTTCCCTCTACGGCTCTTTCCATTCACAAACACCCTCAAGCTTTCTCCTCCAGAAGTAGCAGGGAGAGGTGTCGTGATCCGAACCTTGCCCTCCTTGCCTTGGGACTCGCCATCGACCTTTTTAACTGTATTCCCGACCATCCTTTCCCACGCATCGGCTCCTGCTCCCATGCCATTCGCGTCCTCGTAACCGGGCTCGGTAAGAGCAAGCAGTTGTTCGACAGTTAATTCAGTACTATCCCCTTCATCCATCTTCGCAGGGGTAGTCTTGGTAGTCTTGGCCGAGCTAGCACCTGTGCCTATACTCGAACCAGAGATGGAGGACGAAAAGTTGGGTATGGTTGGAATAGTGTTGGAATTATCCGTAGTCGTAACGGAAGTGGTATCTGATTCTGAATGGGTATACTCGACGTCTACATCTCGTAATTTGATAGTTTCAACGTTGAGAGCGGGTTCCTCTGCCGTTGGAGCGCTTATCCCTTTTCCTAACTGGAGCTGGGATGTGGGGTCGTCCCATGCTAGTAGTTGCTCCACCGTCGGTTCGAGATCTCCTTGATCGCGTGAGTTCTCGTAAAGCGATGGCTATGCAGTAAATCAGAAGAAAAAAATCACGATCACGTCAAATAAGCTTACTTTGAGCTTAGTCTCGACAACGTCAGGTGGGAACGGACCCGAAGAAGCGGTTGAAAATGAAGAAGAGGAGCTTCCGGTGCTTTGATCGCTCGCCGCGCTTCCGCTTCTGTGCCTGGTGTAAGCGTACGCCGGTCTATCTTCATCGTTACCACCTTCCTCTTCATCTCCACTACGTTCGAAAGAGGCAACCATCCCTCTGACTTTTCCACCCGTTCTTCGTCCTATCGTACGATACGTTCTTCTCCTTCCAACACCGCCACCACTGGCAGCACCCTCCTCTGGATCAGTACCAGGACCGACGATGGATGGTTCGGACGTAGATCCAAGCCGCTTCATAGTGCCCGACTTGAACTCAGAGCCCGCGATGAAGATATCGTTACCCGCCACTTGCCCAAACACGTCGGCGTCCTCAACGTCACCCTGACTGGAAGCAGAGGAAAGCGACGAGTTGGAATCGCTTCTCGACCTATACCCTGCCGAACTCCCAGATCCAGGAGCAAAGGCAAATCCTGGAGGCACCGGGAGCGGACTGGGAACTGAATCCGAATTGAAACTCTTGCTGTACCGATGTCTACCTCCCCTCCGTTCTTTATCCCCTCTCCCCGGTTTAGAACCGTTCCGCGCATGCTGGAACGAGTCTTTACTTGGCGATCCCGGAGATTGAGGGACGTAATACTGGTAAGGAGTGGTAGATTTGGTGGTGGAGTTTGAGCGGCTTAAGACGCCTGTTGAAGTGGTTTTTATAAGGTATGGGTGTGGATTTGGTTTGAGAGCGTCGTTTTGGTGGTGAAATACGGAGTTTGGAGAAGATGAGGGTACGGGAGTGGGTTCAGCGCTAGCGGTGCTGCCACCATCCAATAACATGTCGTCAGCGTTGTGGTTCAACCCCGCGTGCGAAACCCCGTCATGTCTCTGTTATGCCTCGGCCTCTCAAGCATCAGGCGTACTAAATCACACCCTGAGAACACTCAGGATGCGTGCAAGAAGTCGAAAACGGCCGTTGCGCGCGGTTTTCAGGCGCTGCCGATAGAGATTTTACTCGAAATTATCGCCTACACCCGCGCGCCGGATATTCCGTGGCCCAACCTCCGTCCGCCAGACCCTGCCTGCTCGGAAAGACGCAAAACTATTCTAGCGTTATCCTCGGTCTGTCGGTCGTTGAGAACCGCGCTGATTCCTGTTCTTTGGGAAACCATCGAAGCTTGCACGGCGCCAGGTGCACGAGTGGATGATCGGCCACAGAGACGCAAACGATGGTGGAAGACCGTCTACAAATCAACCGTTCGACAGCTCGAAGCAGTATGTAATCGTCAACCGTCGTACGCGTCGTATGTCAAGTACGTTTTGCTCGTCACCGTGTGATACGCGTTACCAATTGGACCGGGATTTAGGACACTCAACATCCTCATCACACCATACTGCATCTCCACCCTCGCCCGCGAACTATCTCGAACTCTACCTCTCTTTCCAAACTTAAGCACCATCCAAATAACTTCCCTTTGGTGGATTGACCTCTGCCCTCGCAAACGTATCCGACGCCTCTCCAACCCCACCGCCAGAAACTCCTCCGACTCCTCCTACCTATCCCTCCACCTCAAATCCTCCTTCAAACACCTCATACTCCCAAACGTACACACCATCCTCCTCCCAAGCGCAGCAACACCCGTCCTCTCCTCCTTCCCAAACGCACGACAAGCCTACCTCAACGACACACTTGAAACCTGCTACCCTCCTTCCCCCCACGCCCTGTCCCTCCAACAATCCCACATCCAGCGCATCGACTCGGTCCTGGTATTCATCCACCTCTTAGGCTACTTTTGTCCCAAAATCGAAACGTTCCAATGGGCCATCAACGATTCACCGTCCTCGATATGGACAAGCATCCTTTTAAGAATTTATCACAAGTTTGTGTGTTTGGCAATGGTCAAGTGTTTAGACGGGTTGACGAACGTAGAGTTGTACTTGTCGTATCATGACCTCGTACGTGTCTCCTTTCCTTGTTGGTCTTTACGGGTTGCTAGATGCTGATGTTGCCGGTACTAGGATGTGATCAAAGCCATCGAGAGGCTGAAAGATCTGGATCAAATCACGTTGCGAATTTCTTCGACTGATGAAGATGGAATATATCGGGGTGAAATGCCGGCGTCGTCATTCGACGAGATGGTTAATGCAGCGCAAGAGGTACTTGCTGGGTCTCCATCGAAGAGAAGGAAAATGTTGGTTGTAAGACGTGGTGAGGAAGAGATAAAGATTGTGATCGATCAGGATAGTCATTAACATAATAAGTCTACATCTGAACACAAAACCTGTCATGGATTTGAGTAGCCTCAGCTATGAGCCTTCAACCTTCACCTTCTTTGGAATTATCTTGTGTGGATGGTAGACCAGCAGAATTATCTTTCTGAAAAATACACAGGCTCACACTTTGTTATTCATCAAAATAACTTGCCTAAAGATTCTTGTTACGAACTCGTTAATCTCAACCTAAGTTGCAACGGCAACTCTAGTCACGATTACAAGTCTTAAGTCAAACGTTAAGATTATAAGTTCAATACTAAGTCAAGACGTTGACTTAGGATCTGAGGACGATTGTGGTAGATGAGTTTAAGAGCACGGTTATATTGCCAGACGACAATAAACAGCTAAGTCGAACTTAGGGTTCGACTCTAGGATACATGCGGTACTTATACTAGCAAGTACAATGAGACGTACTAATTAATGAATAATGGTAAGTACGGAAGTAAGTATAAGGACGGCGTCATATGTAGAACAAGGGATGGTATAGTAAAGGAAACGAGCTTGTCCGTATGAATCGAGCATAAGGGGTGAGACGGATAAGGTATGCATAAAGAAAATAAACATGTCCGACGTATCATGTAAGCATAATGCGGGAGTCCGTACCGTGTTGTAACACTAGCTCTCCCCTACGTTGTTGACCGCAACAACAAAACGTTCAGGTGTTCATGTTGTGCATGGCGTCGTCGTCGTGCTGATAGCCGTAGTCGCCGTAAAGATCGCAGGCGTCGTCGTCAGCTCCATCGCACTGTCGTCCGTTGACGCATGCCTGACACTGTGACGCGTGGTGTGCCTTCTTCTTTCCCTTCTTCTTCGGCTGATGAGGGCGGCGGCTAGTGGAAGCGGGGGTATTGGCGGCATCTGTGGTAACTCGAGAACGTCCTTTCTTCTTAGTGGAAGGACCGGGCGTCGGATCGCGTCGGCGCGTGGGAGCGCATGAAGGTAGAGTAGACATAGGAGGAATTGTAGTAGCAAGATGGTGATCCTCAGAGGCATGTTTACCTCGACAGTGGATACAGCGGTTATAGCGGTGGGGGCGATTGTTGGCGGCATTTGTCATACTGCGGGTCTGAGGTCGTCGAGAAGGCGGAGTGTCGTTTCGTCGAGAAGTGGGGACAGGAATATTCCAGACTCCGTGGCGAATAACGGTGGTGGTTGGGGGTGATGCGGATCGAGGAGGAGGAGGAGCCTTCTTATCTCGTTTCGGTTTTTCCTCAGTGAGATCGCCTGTTGTACGGATTCGGCGATGAAGATCGAGATCGCTGATCGCATTATTGATCTGCGCAATGTGGTCGCTAGTGAGTTGATAGAGGGGAACTCCGTCTGCGAATTCGGCTGTGGTCCATTCTGTGTCTCCTTGGATACTGGACAAGAGATCTCGGATCTTTCCGGTGAGGCACCAGATTTCTCTCGATTTACGATCTGTCTCCATAATGCATCTAGTTGCTCGGTGTCGGTCGGGTGTAGCTTCGGTAGCGCGAAACCAATGATTGACAGCGATACGGTTATTCTGATCGTGAGGCTGTATTTTTAGTCCAAACCTTTGATCTCCAGTGCTTTCTATACCAAGGATGATGTAGCGCTCGACGTCAGCTGTGAGAAGTCGCCGTAATAGATCTATCGCCAGTTGGTCTAAGTTTCCTCCTTTCGGATGAATGTCTTCCCAGTATAGTGACGTAACGTTTACAAACGTTTCGATTAAATCGGCGCAGTGATAGTTGTATTGATCTCGGGCTTGACCGGCAAGGGTAGTGGCGGTTCGGAAATCCATGAGAAGTCGCCAGACTCGAGCTATCCTTTCTTGGTCAAAGGTGTCGACCTGTAATCTAGCGGTGTTACAGATTAGAGTGACGCGGTCTCTAACCTTGGTGTAAGTAGTAATTCCGTGATAACTGAGATAGAGATCGGGGGTGGTTCGTATGATGGGGCCAGCCATATCGCGGTTAGTCCCATCTGTACCGTGACTCTGGTCGTTGCCTCGAATAGATTCGTTATGAGATTGAGTCGAAGCGTGACCGGCAAGTACCGTCTCTCTATGTAGGGTAACGCTAATGTCTTCAGCGTTTCTAGGTGGGATCGGTCGGCTATTGCGATCTTCCGTAATTCGTCCAGGTACAGCCAGAGTTTCTGATGTTCCGTGGTGGGTTTCCTGGGTCTCGGTGGGAGTGATCGGGATCGTCTGAGACGTCGTCTGATCGGGAGATCTGTTGGGAACATTAACGAAGTCGTTCGGGTCAACGTCTTCTTCGTCGGTGTCGGTGGTATGAAGAACGAGTCGGGGTCGGTGGGAGTCAGGGGAAGTGGAGAGTCGTTCTCCGGCATAGAATTCGGACCAGGGGAAATGCTGAGCGGCGTCGGTGGTGTCGTTTCCATTTTGCATAGTAACTTGGTATGTGAATGATATTTCAGAGTTTCCTTCGTCTTTTATATTCTAGAAGGAGGTCTTCCATATGCGTCAAGTTATTTTCTGGTTCCCATGTGTTTTCGCTGGTGTCATAGCCTTTCCACTTTACTAGGAATTGTAATTTCCCTCTAAACTTGCGATGTGCAAGCAGTGCTTCCACTTCGTATTCTTGTTCTCCTTCGATCAGATCGGGAGGGGGTCTTGTTTCCGTTATTCCGTGAAAGGAAGTTTCTTTGAACGGCGTTAGTAAGGCGGCGTGGAATACGTTATGAATTTTCCATTGTCTTGGTAGTGTGAGACGATATGTCACTGGTCCTAAGACTTCTTTGATGGAAAAGGGACCTTCTCGTTTAGGTGCGAGCTTTCTGCTCTGATAAGGAATCTTCAGGTTCCTAGACTCTAACCATACTTTGTCATTGACTTTGAATGGTTTAGTCTTTCTCGTTGTTCTTTCCATCATCTTAGCTCGTGCTAGATCATGTGCGGCGAGTGCTTCTTCTCGTGCGCGGAACAAGGAGTTGATGCGGTTATCGGCGGTTGGTGTATTTGTCTTGTTTGAGATAAGGGGAAGTGCAACCGGGGATGTTCCATACATTAATTGAAAGGGCGATTGTTTCAATGCTTCATGAGTGCGTGAATTATGCGCGAATTGTGCTATTGGTATCATCTTGTTCCAAGTATCTGGTTCATAGGCACAGAATATTCGGAGATAAGCTTCTAATTCGGCGTTATATCGCTCTGTTTGTCCATCAGTCTGTGGATGGAAGGCGGTACTCATTTTGTGTTTGATCTTTAATGAGTCCATTATGCCATTAAAGACATGTGATGCGAACTGTGGTCCTCGATCGGAGATCATGACATCGGGTAAACCGAAGTTTTTGAATACATTCCGAATGTAGAGGTCGGCGGTTTCGTCGGCGGTGATAGTTTTGTTACAAGGCATGAGAATTACTCCCTTTGTAAGTCCTTGATCGACCACGATAAAGATAGAATCGAAACCGTTACTTGTGGGTAAATCGGTTATGAAATCCATAGTTATTTGTTGAAAGGGTCGGTGTGCGTGAGACTTGATTGGCATCAGAGGTGCGGCAGTAGGGTGTGTATTCGATTTCATTTGTTGACATGCCGTGCATCCGTCAATAAACTGTTTAACCATTTTAGACATTAATGGCCACCAGTAATATTCCTTTAATAAGGCTAGCGTTTTGAAGAAACTGGGGTGTCCGCTTGTTGGTGATTCATGAAAATCTCTAATAATATCTCGGCGAAGATCGGTGTCAGGAGGGATAAAAGATTTCCCTTTGTATAGGATTAATTCGTTATCGAGGGTCCAATCAGAAAGGGCTGTTCGTAAAGGCGGTGTTCCTTTTTCTTTTAGGCATTTCTTGATTGATTGAGCGAATTCATCTTTGACAGTTATTTCTATTGCTCTGTCACGGAGATCTTCGGCGATCGTGCGAACAAAGAGTTCTTTTGGGAGCATTGTTATTAACTCTTCTGGTTCGTCTTTTGTCATATGATCGGGTCGGCGGGATAAAGCATCCACTATTATTAGTTTTGCTCCGGGAACGTGCGTTAATTTAATATTAAATCGAGACAAATCGTTCCACCATCGTGCTTGGCGGTTCGTAAGACGTTGTGGTTCTCGGTAATAGAGTAAATTCTTGTGGTCGCAATGAATAATGACAGGGTGTTCTGCTCCTTCAAGCAGGTATCTCCATTCGTTGTAAAGAGCGTAGTAAATGGCGAATAACTCTCGGTCGTAGATTTGCCATCGTGTTTCAGTCGGCGTTAAAGCGTGGGATAGGTATCTGCATGGGTGTAAGTCGCCATTATCATCTTTTTGCATAAGAACTGCTCCGATTGCGCGGTCTGATGCGTCCGTTTGTAGAATAAAGGGTTTGTTAACATCGGGCATCATTAAGACGGGTGCGGATGTGAAGCGTTCTTTTAATAGATCAAATGCGACTTGGCATTCTGCGGTCCATGTCCATAATTTGTTTTTCTTTGTTAAGTCGTGCAGGGGTCGTGCAAGATGGGCGAATCCGAAAATAAACCTTCGATAGTAATTTCCGAATCCTAAAAAGGATCTAACTTGTTTAACGGTAGTAGGGGTTGGCCAGTCCCTGATTCCGGCAAGTTTGATCGGGTCCATTTTTATTGTATTTTTGGATATGACGGTGCCTAGAAAGTCAACTTCTTTGGCAGCGAATTTACATTTTTCAAGCTTGAGGTAAAGATCGTGTTTCTGTAATCGTTCAAGTACTTGTTTTGTTCGAATCTCGAGTTCTTCTTTAGTGCGCGCGTGTATTAGCATATCATCCATGTAGATGACAAGCCATCCTTTTTCTGTAAAATCCCTGAAATAATCGTCCATCATAGCTTGAAACGTTGCTGGTGAATTTCGTAATCCAAAGAACATGACGTTAGGTTCAAATAAACCTCGATTGGTGATAAAGGCGGCTTTCCATCTGTCAGATTCCTTGATTTGAACGTTATTATATCCCCATCGGATATCCAATTTCGTAAAGTATTCCGAATCTTTGAGTTTGATCATAAGATCGGAGATAAGAGGTAGTGGATATGCATTTGGTTTAGTATATTCGTTCAAATATCGATAATCTTGGCAGGGTCGTAATTTCTGTGCTTCTTTCTTTTCTACGAAGAAGAAAGGTGATGCCTGCGGTGATTTCGACGGTCTGATGTAGCCTTTTTCGACGTGTTCTTTAATCCATTCATCCAGTGTATTCTGCTGTTTCGGAGATAAGGGATAGATTTTTCCTCTTTTTGGTATGAAATCATCGCGAAGTTCTATCTGGTGATCCCAAGATCGGCTTTCTGGGAATCGTTCACTTGCTTTTTTCTCGAATACATCTTTCCATGCCGAGTATTCAGGAGGGAGCGTGTAAACCTCCTCTGTTTGATGGTATTTGTGTTCCATTTGTTGAGCTGGTGTATATCGTGCAATAGTTACTTGGTCGTATTCGTCTTCTGACCAGCTTCCTATATCCTCAAATGTATGCGTGTTCCATCCGTGATCTGTCGTCTGTGATCCTTTGTGTGACATCAAATATCCGATGACGAGATCTTCTTCCCGTTCAGGCATAGCTATTCTATCAATCTGTTGACAGATGCTCCGAAGTGATGCCTTGATTTTGTCCTGTTCAGAGTCTCGGAACTCTAGAGTCTTTTCTCTCCAATTTATGTCAGGGTTATGCTTCTCTAGCCAAGGAAGCCCCAGTATCATCGTTTGTTTTCCTATTGCTGACACGTGAAACCATTCGGTCATGCGTTTCCCGTTCATTTCGAAGGTGATTAGACATTGTTCATCAATTTCTCCTTCTTTGTTTATGGTGCCATCGACGTTATAAACTCTAATTGGTCGTGGAGTTTTTCGTTTTCTCCATTTGTGTGCTATTCTTTTGTCGATAAATATCCCTTCGGCTCCGCAGTCGACAAGGGCAACGAGGTTTTCAGTGTTGTTTTCAGTTTCAACTTTGATAGGGACAGATAATCTTCGTTTCGAAATAGATTGTACTGTTACATGAGATATATTGAGAGTTGAATCTGGTGTATCTGAGACTTCATCCACTGTCATGAGCCCCACTGTTAAAAATCCTCGTTTTCGTCGGCAAGAGATAGTAATAGATCATTCTTTTCGTCGGTTGACATCCCTTTCATCAGCGCTCGGATGTTCTTGGTGTAATTTGGTTTAGACTCTCGGACTTCTTCTTCTTCCCAATTTCCGTCACCATCATTTGATGTGGCTCGAATGTGACGTTTGGGCGTGAATCCTCTTTTTCTTCCTCCTTTAAATCGGCCTTTCCCTTTGTTTCTTTTCTTCTTCGGGCATTGCCCTGACATGTGTCCTTTAATTCCGCAGATAAAACATAAACCGTCTTTGATGTAGCGTTCTCTTTCTTCTTTGGACATAGATCTGATCGTAAGTTCTAATTCTGGGTCTTCCTCGTATTCCAGAAATTTATGATCGATCTGCATAGCCCATGATTCGTCGTTATGAGAGGATGATGAATGACCATTTCCAGATCGAGGGGAATAGGCATATGAACGGGTTCGGATGTTGTCGAGTTTGATAGCAATGTCGTACCAATCTTGTAGTGTTTTTGGGTTCATGAGCATTGCTTTTTCGAACTCGGGTGCTGTAAGTCCTTTTCCGAACATATGGAATGCTGCTTCTCCTTCGATTCCAGCTTTCGTGATTTGTTCCTTGAACTGATTAACATAGTTAGGTAGGGTCATCTGTTTCTTTCCTTTCATAGACGATCTGTTCTGTAGATTGAGAATTTTCGTGTACGCATTTCCACTTGGATCAACTTCTCCCCAATCTGTCAAGAATGACAGTTTAAATGCTTCCCAATCATCGAATAATGCAGGTCTCGTGATGCCTCCTTCGGTGGTGGCACGAGATTTTCGTAGTTCTGCTAATTTATTCTTTTTCCATTGTCTAGCTCCGTCTGAGATTTTATTCAGGGCGGCAAGGATTTTTAAACGGTCTGTGTTCATCCGTTCAGGGTTCATGTCAAAGAAGATTTCGATATCTTCTATGAATGTGTTGGCATCCTTTCGCTTCCCTTTGAATTCGGGAAGATCTCCGATGAGACTAGGGGTTCGTGGGTTGGGTGTCGGGTCTGTACTTCCTCCAGACATCCTTGGTGATGGTGGGGGTGATGGATCTCTACGTGGTGGAGTTGGGTCGGGTTTAGGTTCGTCTACTTCGATTCTGTCAGAGTCAAACGGGTCTTCTTCGTCCTTTTCTTCTTTAGGGTTCGAAGGACCTGATTCGGGATTGGTCGGTTGTTGGGCAGGTGTTGGTGTCGTTCCAACTGAAAGATCACTGAGAAAATCAAGGGATAGATCGGGTTTTTGATCTGTTTCTCCTTCTTCCTCGGATTCACTCTCGTTTAGGCCAAATTTTGCTTTCTTTTTGCCTTTTGTAGTTGTCTGTATGGAAAGGAGAGTTTTCGGTCTTAAATCCTCTGGTAGAGCGTCAACAGTCCCCTTTATCCAAATGGGGGTGTTGAAGTATTCGTTAGGGACAAATTCTTGTGTTTCGGATGCTATCCAACGTTCTGTGAGGTGATCGAATCTAATGTGCTGTTCCTGAAGATATAGATCTGTGAAATAATAATACGATTCGTTCGGAGGTCTAGTTTCTTTTTGTGGTATCCAGAATTCTTGTTCTTTAACTGGATTTCCTCCTGTATCTTCCCAGATTCGTTTTGCACCGTTTAGTCTGACGTAGTATCCGTCAAGAACGTAGTTCCCTTTACGATCTCGTGTAGCTCTATTTGGTGGAGCTCTCCAATCCGTTTTGACAACGTGGCCAGTAACCTACGGGCTGGCTTTCCGGAAGTTCGTCGAAGTGTGTGTTATCAAATGCCAATGAATCAATGTTCAGGCTTTATTGATAAGTTCGACTTAATTGTTACGAACTCGTTAATCTCAACCTAAGTTGCAACGGCAACTCTAGTCACGATTACAAGTCTTAAGTCAAACGTTAAGATTATAAGTTCAATACTAAGTCAAGACGTTGACTTAGGATCTGAGGACGATTGTGGTAGATGAGTTTAAGAGCACGGTTATATTGCCAGACGACAATAAACAGCTAAGTCGAACTTAGGGTTCGACTCTAGGATACATGCGGTACTTATACTAGCAAGTACAATGAGACGTACTAATTAATGAATAATGGTAAGTACGGAAGTAAGTATAAGGACGGCGTCATATGTAGAACAAGGGATGGTATAGTAAAGGAAACGAGCTTGTCCGTATGAATCGAGCATAAGGGGTGAGACGGATAAGGTATGCATAAAGAAAATAAACATGTCCGACGTATCATGTAAGCATAATGCGGGAGTCCGTACCGTGTTGTAACAATTCTTTCCATTTCAAGCCTTCAGAGAATAACATACACATAAAAAGATATACACATTTGTTGTACCTTTAAATTTCAAAAATGAGATTCATTTTTGTTTTGCTCCATGTTTCAGCAATAAATCTACAATGCGCTTGTGACCTTTTTCCATTGCTGAATGAAGAGCAGTCTCAAGCTGGGCCTGGTCAACACCATGGTCAAGTAGCAATTTCACAATTGACATATGACCATTGAAGGATGCTGCTTGCAGAGCATTGTACAATTCTACTGTCTGTTGCTCAGGATACTGTTCCCATGTCACCTGAACAGTGGAAGCATAGCTGACATTTGCCCCTGCTTTGAGCAGCAATGCCAGAGTAATGATATGACCATGGAATGATGCAGCTTGCAAAGCATTTCCATAATATCCTCCTTGTGTATTTGCATCTGCTCCTCTATCAAGCAATAGTTGAACAATCTCATTATCCCCCCTGTATGATGCAGCCTGAAGAGGATTCCCATAATATCCTCCTTGTGCCATGACATTGACTCCTCCTGCAAGAAGCAGATGAACAATATCTTTATGCCTACCACATAATGCAGCCTGGAGAGCATTTCCAAAATGGCCTCCTTGTGCATTGACATCTGCCCCATGAGAAAGTAATATTTTAAAAATGCTATTATTTCCCCTATATGATGCAGCCTGAAGGGCATTTCCATAATGTCCTCCCTGTGCATTTACATCTGCTCCTTGGGAGAGTAATATTTGAACAATGTCATTATTTCTCCAAGCTGATGATGCAGGCTGAAGAGCGCTTCCATAATGTCCTCCCTGTGCATTCACATCTGCACCTCTTTCAAGAAGTAGACAAACAATCTCTTCATCCCCATGTAATGATGCAGCCTGAAGAGAATTTCCATAATGTCCTCCTTTTGCATTGGCATCTGCTCCTTTCTCAAGCAATATTTGAACAATCTCATTGTTTCCTTGGTATGATGCAGCCTGAAGAGAACTTCCATAATATCCTCCCTGTCCATTCACATCAGCACCTCTTTCAAGTAGTAGTTGAACACTATCTTTTTGCCCATTCCGTGATGCAACCTGAAGAGCACTGTCTGTATGTTCATCCCCCTGTACATTGACATCTGCTCCTCTTGAAAGAAGTAGATGAACAATCTCTTCATGCCCACGACTCACTGCAGCCAAGAAAGCATTTCCATAATGTCCTCCTTGTGCATTCACATCTGCTTCTTGTTCAAGCAACACTTGAACAATGTCTTTATGCCCACTCCATGATGCAGCCTGAAGAGCATTTCCATATTCTCCTCCTTGTACATTCACATTTGCTCCTTTCTCAAGCAAGATTTGAACAATTTCATTATTTCCCTTGTGTGATGCAGCCTGAAGAGCATTTCCATGATATCCTCCTTGTGCATTCATATCTGCTCCCTGTTCAAGCAATACTTTAACAATCTTGCTTTTTCCTTCATATGATGCAGCATTAAGAGCATTTCCATAATGTCCTCCTTGTGCATTGGCATCTGCTCCTTTCTCAAGCAAGATTTGAACAATCTCATTATTTCCTTGGTATGATGCAGCCTGAAGAGCATTTCCATAATATCCTCCTTGTGCATTCACATCTGCTCCTTGTTCAAGCAATACTTTAACAATCTCATTATTTCCCCTATATGATGCAGCCTGAAGAGCATTTCCATAATCTCCTCCTTGTGCATTCACATCTGCTCCTCTGTCAAGCAAGATTCGAACAATCTCACTATTTCCCCCTGATAATGCAGCCTGAAGAGCACTTCCATGATATACTCCTTGTGCATTCACATCTGCTCCTTGTTCAAGCAATAGTTTAGCAATCTCATTATTTCTTGCATATAATGCAGTCTGAAGAGCATTTCCATAAGGTCCTTGTGTATTGATATCTGCCCCTCTCTTAAGCAAGATTTGAACTATCTTGACATTCCCCCCATATGATGCAGTCTGGAGAGCATGTCCATATAGCCCTCCCATTAAATTTGCCTTTGCATTTTCCCCAAGCATTAGGCAAAATTCTCTTTCCTTACTGCCATCTACTATAACTTCTGTGGCTCTCTCTACTTCTTGAAGAAGAACTTCTATGATATCCAAGTGTTGGTGTAGTGAAGCACTATTGAATGCCCCAATAATTTCATCAATTTGTTTTACACTTGGCAGCAGCCACTTGACTATTACATTGACCCCATGTAAAGCAGCACACTGTAATAGGCTCTGGCTCCACATACATTTCGCCTCATGTCCAGGGTATGGTAGTTCTATTTCATAATTGTACACTTTAACCCAATTTTGGAATCCAAAGCTTGTAAGGACAAAGAGCCTCTTGATCTGCTGAACAACAGGTGTGTCACAATTGACCTGTAGGAGATGCTTTGCCCAATGCTTTGCAGCATATCTGATCAGTGACTGTTGATATCTTTTCTGATTTGGCTCATCCAGCCTGAAAAATGGGATACTGGGATGTGTTTCCTTTGAGTAAAGCAAATAAGTTATGCAACATTGACAAATAAAGCTATCCCCTGTGCAAGGGTCCATCACTATGTTTGATCAGATTATCCTTGTCTTTTCCTGGATATATTTCTTGACAGATGCATGTGCCAGTTGTACAGTGTTATCACCCATTCTGGTCACAAGAGTGGAACAGATCTTCAGGACATCTGTTGAAGATGATAATCTTGCATCTGGGTAAAAGACATTCTCTTCCAAATTAAATTCCACAACAACAGCAAGATAGTCAATGTGCAATGGTTGCTTTGAAAATGCCAGCCATAGCAACAGTTTTGCAGCACATGATGCATCAGCAGATGCAATCCTACTGAGAATTTGGTCATATGTTCCCTCTAATGTCTCAGGAAGGTTTTCAAGAACATGATTCAATGTTTTTCTCCTTTTAGTGCATTTCTTTAGTTCATCCAATTGGCATGCTACCCAACGAAACCTATTCACCATTACACATGTCAAAGTTGTCCTGATGGGGCACACTTACATTCCTTTTGCCTTTTCTAAAAGTACCTTTCTGATAAAACCTCCCTCTTCTGGACCCCATTCTTTCAACTCCAATGAAGAATTGAGCATAAAGTCTATGTAATCTTGAATGTCATCATCAACTAGCATCTCAACTTCCATAGGGTTCATTGCCATCATTGATTTAACAATCTGTTGTTCTCTTCTGCTTGTAACAAGAAGGTGACATTGCCATAGACCCCACCCATGCAAAGTTTGTATAAAATTTAGGGCAGACTCCCAGTCTAAACATTCATCCAATGCATCAATAAGAATGTAAGCCATTTCAAAGCTGGAGATAAATTGCCTCAGGATTTCCTGAAGTCTATCATCAAATGGCTTTGAAAATCCATTCATAGAATCCTGATAAGTTTTGTCCAGGAGTGACTGGTTAGATGGTTGGAAAGCAAGGAGATTAATGACCAATGAGCTAAGAATGTCAGTGACACTTCTTTTTTTGACATCAGAAACATCACAATAGAAATATGCCAATCCAACAGTGCCTTTTGAGTTTTTGTTAGCAATTGATTGAAGATCTTGGACAACAGTAGAACTTTAGGGCATTAACAGGCAGTTACATATGTATCAACAAAGAATAAATAGGCTCACAAAATAATTGTCTTTCCAGCACCAGCTAGGATTGTACGAGTATTAGGATTAACATATCCTTATCATTGGCATAGATTTACTTACAAATACCATGGATCCACAGGAATGAATTTTCTTTCTCCTTCCAATCTTTGTACACATCATGTTCCAAAAGCCATAACCCAGTACCAGGGTGGTGCTTTGCCACAGCATTTTTATGGTTTGCTGATGGATCACAAGGCATCAGCCACTTCCTGTACTTTTCTGTTATGTAATGTGAAGCCCAATCTTCCTACATATGCAAAGGGCATACCAATGTCACTTGAAGGTTTGGTCATTTGGACTACAATGTGTGATAAGATCCAGTGAATTCTAATTGTATAAATACCTACTGTTTACATTCTACAATTTGTCAGGAAAGCATTTTTGTTGTTGAGATTACATACCCCATGATGAACATCAAAGAAGTGTGGATTGTGCATTGAGAGATGATGAGCATCTTGGAAAGGACTTCAGCAGCATTAGTAAGTTGTTAAAAAAAGTTGGTTAAACATATGGTTACATACCTTGAAATTGATGACAGAATAGGTAGCACTCAGCATCTGTAAGTGGCATCACCTGTAATACAGCCTGCTTACCCAGGGTGGATGTACATTGCTGGGAAATGAGCAGTGCTTGGTCTTGGATATGCATGGTGGCTTAAATACAGATTAGGATTAGCCATGCAGAGGAATTGAGTTGCAAACCTGAACTGATGCTGCTGTGCCATTGTATCATCTGAGTTGATGTCAGTCAGCATTGGCGAGTACATGACTGTGACCCATACACATGTTCTTGGCCTTCTTCCTGTTAATCTCATGATGATCAAATACATCTGAACCTGATAGTGCACGCTTGCGAGTGATTCTCGGTGAGGAGGGCTCCATGATGGTGGTTTAAGTGAAAGATGAGCACTGTGGGAAAGGGCTGGTTGTGACATTCGCAGTCACGCTCACTGTGAACATCATATCCCGAGGCCATTCTCACGATCAAATGTTATTCAGCGTGTCCCGATGTATGGGGAAGGGTGAAACTACATCTGAGTAGCTGATACCCACTCTACAATCTTTACTTTATTTACATGCATGATCATTAGCAGAAACCAACTCAGGGAGGGAACTTTTCTCAGCAGTTCCCATAGAAGAGCTTAAGCTACAAATACACGCAGAATGTTCCGGACATCCGAGGAATGTCACCTGAATTAATGGTGCTGCCTCACTGCTGCTTTCTTTCTGATGATAATTGAAGTCAAGGTCTGAGGATAGTACTTGACATATTTAACATTATCAATACAACACTGCAGGTGATTGGAGTTCATAGTTACAGCAACTTCGTCCTAAACGAGGTATTATCAATATCAACATTGAGTAAAATCAACTGTGATCCCGAACTACCACCATATGCCCTCCAGGAATGAGAGACAACTAAGCAGTGCCCCGAGGCTTAGACTTGTGGTATTCTCAGAGAGCACCCCAGGATTATAAGTGTAGAATAGAACAGTCGGTATCAGTAAGCAGCCACGGCCCACGGGTCGACAAGCGATTGATAACGCTCAGCAGTTGAAACTTGAGAGGCGCATGAATGGATATGTAGCGACGTAAAAATCATCCACAGGGCCATGACTCGGTAATTTACTTCATATGTCGAGCCGTAAAGGGACATCAGCAGCGTCTGCGCCTCGTCCTGGCTCCAAATGCGAAGGTTTTCTCCCCTGCTGCCGCTGGATTAGCGCCCGAAATAAAGGCGAGGTCCGCCAGGCGTGTATAGACTAACCAACCATATGCTCATTTGAATCCTGAGGGAAGCGGCGTAGCGCACACTTAGTCGACTCGCCCTTTCTCCCTGATAACCTATTCGCAAATTCTGAATCAATAAAGAACGGAGGAGGAAATGAGGGGACTCTCACTTCATTGCCAAGTAGGACAGGTAGATCCTCTATGTATCTTGGTCTCTCTCCCACTCTGCGGAGCGATTTGGTAGCCCAAGCACGAGCCCGAGTAAACGACGCGGGAGGGACGATGAAGCCATTGATGGTTGAGCGCTTTGAGCGATGGGCACTGCCGCGCGTCGATCAAGGAGTCAAGGCTCAGGGCAAAGGGGAAGGTGATGACGCAATATGTTTGTTGACAACAGGCGTGCGAACGCGGGCGTTGACTAAATCACATCCAGAAACCAGTGCACTCGCCGCTTCGATGATCGTCCGCAGAAACGTAAACCAAGGCTAGTGAAAGACCTTCTATAATTCCACTCTCCGGCAGCCCGTCAGCACTTCAAATTTAATTGTCACATCATGGAAACGGCGTTGCTATCGAACTCTGCGTATGATGCTGAGCACTGAGCACGTAAAAGTTAAACTGTGAAACAATGATAACGCCGCCACATCAGGAAAAAGGGGAAAAAACTAATTCCATCTAATTCTGTCTAATTGACTAGTCTCAGTCAATTAGGTTGTACCAGATAATTAGAAAGTCAGATAGTCAGAAATTTTTTATTCCAGGTCATGTCAGATAGCCAGATATTTAGAGAACTTGTGTGCCAGTGTCTGTCAGACAATCCCAGACAGTCTCAGACAATTAGACAATCAGGCAATTTGTCATCCAGGTCCAGTCAGACAATCAGACATCAGACAACTTGTGCTCCAGTATCTGTCAGACAATCTCAGACAATTAGACAATCAGGCCACTTATCATCCAGGTCCAGTCAGACCATCAGACAGTCAGACATTTTGTTACACAGTGTCTATCAGACCATCAGGCAGTCAGACAGTCAGACAACTTGTGTTCCAGTATCTGTCAGACAACCTCAGATAATTAGACAATCAGGCAATTTGTCATCCAGGTCCAGTCAGACAGCCAGACAGTCAGACATTTTGTCATCCAGTGTCTGTCAGACAATCAGACAATCAGATGGTTAGACAATTTGTATTCCAGATCATGTTAGACAGTCAGACAGTCAGACAAACAGACAGGTAGTGCACTAGCACCTTTCAAGTACTTAGACAACTAGATAACTTGTGCTCCAGTATCTATCAGATAGTCTCAGACAATTAGACAAGCAGACAATTTGTCATCCAGGTCCGGTCAGGCCATCAGACAGTCAGACAGTCAGACAACTTGTGTTCCAGTGTCTGTCAGACAATCTCAGACAATTAGACAATCAGGCAATTTGACATCCAGGTCCAGTCAGACAGTCAGACATCAGACAACTTGTGTTTCAGTATCTGTCAGACAATCTCAGACAATTAGACAATTAGGCAATTTGACATCCAGATCCATTCAGACAGTCAGACAGTCAGACATTTTGACATCCAGTGTGTATCAGACAACCAGACAATCAGATGGTTAGAAAATTTGTATTCCAGATCATGTTAGACAGTCAGACAGTCAGACAAATAGACAGGTAGTGCACTAACACCTTTCAGATACTTAGACAACTAGACAACTTGTGCTCCAGTATCTGTCAGACAGTCTCAGAGAATTTGACAATCAGGCAATTTGTCATCTAGGTCCAGTCAGACAGCCAGACAGTCAAACATTTTGTCATCCAGTGTCCGTCAGACAATCAGACAATTAGACAGTCAGATAATTTGTGTTCCAGGTCCTGTTAGACAATCTCAGACAATTTCAAACAATTAAAGGGTTGGACAGTCAGACAATTTGTGTTCCAGGTCAGGTTGGTCATCAGACAGTTAGAAAATTTGTGTTCTAAGTCCTGTCAGATAATTAGACAGTCAGACAAATTCTGTTCCAGCTCCTGTCAGATGGCCAGACAATTATACAATTAACTGTGTCAGTGTCTGTCAGACAGTGTTTTAGACAGTCAGACACTGGTGGTTTCAAGTTTGTGTGCCTGTTCTTGCCAGATAGTGTAGCAATGGAAATCCTTGAAGGCAGGTGCATACTATAATTGACACTGTTGGACTTTGCTTGAACTTCATGTTTTGAAGGACTCAAATCTGTTGAATTTGTATGCTAACCTAGCACATTCACACCTAGTAGGATATGATTTGGCTTCAGGAATCATCTGAAGGCTGGTATACAGTTTTTTTTTACTGTCTGACTCCATTTAATCATCTGACAATATCTAGTACTATTTGGAACTGGCATAGTACTAGTACTAGTAGTTACCCAGCTGGAGTCTGACTGTCTGTCAGACCTGGAATACACATTTGTCTGCTTTGTCTGGGTACTATCTGATGGGACTGGAACATAGTAGGTGCATCAGCAAACACAAGAAAAACCTGATTGTCTGACTAGCCTATCAGGAAACAGGGCAAAAAACTAATTGTTTGCTTAGTCTGATAGAGTCTGTCATGCAATTTGTCTGAATGTCTGGCATCTGACAGGATTAGTACACAAATTGTCTGATTATCTGATGGGGATTGACAGGCACTGTTGCACTAATTATCTGATTGTCTGACTATCTGATGGGCACTGATAGACACTGTTGCACTAATTGTCTGATTGTCTGATTATCTGACAAGCACTGTTGCACTAATTGTCTGACTGTCTGACCGTCTGACAGGCTGTGTCGCACTAATTGTTTGCTGTCCAACCATCCAGTGGCAGGCTGTCTGACTATCTGATAGACACTGCTACAATAATTGTCTGATGAAGCATCAGATGAAATTAGATGTGATCAGACTTTTTCCCTGTTTGCTGATGTGACTTTCTGACAGACACTGTTGCACTAATTTTCTGATGGTCTGTCTATCTGATAAGCATCATATTAAATCAGACTTTTGCTACATTAGCTGAAGTAAGGGAACAAGTCAATCCATATGAATTGAGCATAAGGGCTAAGATGAATAAGGTAGGCACAAAGAAAACACACTTGCCTGACATTTCATGGCATGTCATGTACTAAGCATAATGTGGGAGTCCATACTGTGTTGTAACAGAGAAGGCTTACACTGAAAATAACACTGAGGAGAGTCCTGTTGCTTAGTAGCCCTCATCATTTTACCTCACACCTACACCTTCACCACTTGCTTTTTCTCCCCTGTCACCCTTTGGATAGTTCATGGGTCACTACTTCAATACTTGTTCCATTAGAGTAATGTCTGGCAAGCCACTGTCATGAAATAATGTGCGCATGAAACTGAAGGACTTCAAGCACAATTTATTTGATGTATGATAAATCTACTCTTTCATCTGTCTTGTAGCTCCACCAAGCTTAGAATGTTTGACAATTGCATTGAGCAGCTAGTTGGCCCATACAGCTTCTAGCAAGCTAAACCCATGGTTGGACAAATCAATCTTTGGTGCAGCCTGATATTGGGAGGTAATTGCCATTCCATCCAGTGCCCATCACCCTCAGGAACCACGTGTACACTCAGCAGTCACCCTGTGCACCTCTAGCAACCACCCACTGCCAGGGAATCCTGGGGGTATACCCCTGCTGTTCCCTATCCAGGGCCACTGCACACCTCCATGCGGCATCCTTGGCAATGGCCCTACACCTCCATAATTACCCCACATAGAATCACTAAATAGCTTATTTATTATCTCAGTAAAATATACAGTTGGATGTCTAATACTACAGGCACAAAATAATAATGTGGTGCAGGACAGTGTTCCAGGTCCTGCTCAGTAGAAATGCTTGGTCAATGTAAGTCATGGTTAGTCAAATTTAGTCATGGTTAGTCACAATGCAAGTCATAGGTAGTCAAGCTAAGTCATAGTTAGTCAGATGGAAGTCATGGTTAGTCATGTTAGTTGAGTGAAGTCATGATGTAGTCAAAGGTAGTCAACTTTAAGTCATAATTAGTTGGCAAATTTGGTATTAATATTTATTTTGTGAATATGTTTGAATTCATTCAAGTTTGCTGCCTCTCTTCTCCTTCCAAATTGGTAGATGCTAAACTATCCCCATATTTTGCATTAGTAGTTGAGGTGCAACCACCAATACAAATAAAAGAAAAAGTTTTCCACCACTAGTAGAGGTACAACCACCAATACAAATAAAAGAAAAAGTTTTCCACCACTAGTAGAGGTGCAACCACCAATACAAATAAAAGAAAAAGTTTTCCACCACTAGTAGAGGTACAACCACCAATACAAATAAAAGAAAAAGTTTTCCACCACTAGTAGAGGTACAACCACCAATACAAATAAAAGAAAAAGTCTTCCACCACTAGTAGAGGTACAACCACCAATACAAATAAAAGAAAAAGTCTTCCACCACTAGTAGAGGCACAACCACCAATACAAATAAAAGAAAAAGTCTTCCACCTCTAGTAGAGGTACAACCACCAATACAAATAAAAGAAAAAGTCTTCCACCTCTAGTAGAGGTACAACCACCAATACAAATAAAAGAAAAAGTCTTCCACCACTAGTAGAGATACAACCACCAATACAAATAAAAGAAAAAGTCTTCCAGAATCCACCACTAGTAGAGGTACAACCACCAATACAAATAAAAGAAAAAGTCTTCCACCTCTAGTAGAGGTACAACCACCAATACAAATAAAAGAAAAAGTCTTCCACCTCTAGTAGAGGTACAACCACCAATACAAATAAAAGAAAAAGTCTTCCACCACTAGTAGAGATACAACCACCAATACAAATAAAAGAAAAAGTCTTCCAGAATCCACCACTAGTAGAGGTACAACCACCAATACAAATAAAAGAAAAAGTCTTCCAGAATCCACCACTAGTAGAGGTACAACCACCAATACAAATAAAAGAAAAAGTCTTCCACCACTAGTAGAGATACAACCACCAATACAAATAAAAGAAAAAGTCTTCCACCACTAGTAGAGGTACAACCACCAATACAAATAAAAGAAAAAGTCTTCTACCACTACTATCCAATCATACCTGTATTTATCAAACTGCACAAGTTACAACACTTCTCCTTCCAAATTGAGTAGGTGCTGAACTATCCCCACATTTTGCACTAGTAGCTGAGGTGCAACCACCAATACAAATAAAAGAAAAAGTCTTCCACCATTAGTAGAGGTGCAGTCAGACAGATAGTGCACTGTGCACCAAGCATAGGTCATGATTATTGATACATAATATAGAGATGTAGTAGTTTTTACAGTTATTGCATATGCATAGAAGACCATCCACAAACGCGCGTGCACGTCGAAATTTGACGTTCCTTCCTAGTATGGAAAGTTGTGACAATCGTGACGTGCGGGACTATAGGTGGAGTGGCGTAGTTGAACGTTGGACTGTGGCGAGGTGCGGGAATGTCTGCATGGTTCCGTGGTGGTAGTGGCGCTGGATAGTCCCGAGCGCTGTGGTTGCGCTAGTAATATTGAGGGATGTCGATGAGAGTGGGCGTCACACGCCGTTGAATGAGAAACTCAACGTGTGACAAGCAGGAACAAACACTGGACTTGGCAGCCACGCCCACCGTCATTCATATTCACCAGGGATCTTGCCGATTCGCCACCACCACTGTCGCTTCTTGTTCATCCAAACGGCCTCTAAAGAGGCCGTCTTTGCTGGTTCCCTCTCCCTCTCGCCCGAACGGACTCCAACGGCGCTCCCTCCACCACCGCCACCTCCCGCTATCCAAACGGCCTCTAACGAGGCCATCTCTACTTCAGCCCTCTCCCGCCCACCTAAACCGTCTCCAACGAAGCCACCTCTTTGGCCCCCTTCTCCTCTTCGCTCAGACAGCCTCCAGTGAGGCACCAACGACTGCCGCTGCCTCCCGTTCGTCAAAACAGCCTCCAACAAGGCCGTCTCCGCTGCCACCTTCTCTCAGCTGCACAGACAGCTTCAAACGAGGCCTCCGCGTCCGCCTCCTCCGCTGCCGCCTTCTCTCAGCTGCACAGACAGCTTCAGACGAGGCCTCTGCGTCCGCCACCCCGCCTCCGCCTCCTGCTCACCCAAGTAGCCCCCAACGAGGCCCATTCCATCATCATGTGAGGTGCGCATCGCCTTTCTTGATCGCTGATAGGCTGTATCCCAGTGAATAACGGCATTGGGAGCTCTCACAGGCGAGAGCTCACCAGGAATGGTAACGGCTACAAGAGCCGTTTGGATTTCTTCAATCCTGCGATATCAACCTGAGGAGAACGAGAGGAGGGAAGGATAGCGGTGTGAGGGCCGCTACCGGAGCGAGGTATGTCGTCGTTTTCTGCTTACTGACCGACTCAATGCAGTCTATAACACCTGCGTCAATCGATCACAAGGACGGGCACAGGGCGAGGACTCAAGACTTGTCCTCAACCCTTTTAGGCACATGGGCCTCGAGGTTTAGACCACGCGTGTCGGCCCATCGAGCTCAGCTAGGCGACAACAACAACTAGGACTCTAGAAGAGAGCCCTGAAACTTGATTCATACATCAACTGGCATACGAGGGAATGGCGGGGACGCGCGGAAGGAACCGCTGCGGACGAGCCCGACTCTGCCCGACTCGGTCACCATCCGTGCGTAACTTTCCCATCATCAATGCATCACTTTCCCATGCCAAAACGTATAAGAAAGCTCCCCCCCGTCGTTTCCTTCATCCCCTTTCCACCCATCTTTCCCTTCGTCGTCGTTAACGTTCCTCTCCTCGTTGTTGCCCTCATCGTCGCCTTCGTCGTTGTCACCTTCGTGGTCGTTGTTGTCGCCTTCGTCGTCGTCATCGTCGTTGGTTTTTTTGTCATCATTGTTATCTTCGCCGTTGTTGTTGTTGTTTATCCTTGTCGTCGTTGCCTTCACTCCTTCCCTTGTCTTTCTTTTCTCCCCACCATTTCCTTCATCCCCTCCTAGTCTTTGTCCAATATTATTATTATTATTATTATGATGATGAATATAAATATATTTGACCAATGATATTAGTGACTGATGCTCTATTTGTCTGATACTCCTGATTGTCTAATGCCCTGTTGATTGTCTGAGAGTAAATGACTGGCTGTCTAACTGTCTGATGCTCTATTTGTCTAATGCTCTATGTGTCTGGCTGTCTAATACTTTAACTGTCTGATTGTCTAATACTCTATTTGTCTAACTGTCTGACTCTCCTCTTTGCCTGATTGTCTAATACCCTATTTGTTTGACTGTCTGATTCTCTAAATGTCTGGCTGTCTAATACTCTATTTGTCTAATTGTCTGACTATCTAACCACTTCTCTGATTGTCTGGTGGTCTGATAATGTAACTGTCTGACAGTATGCCACTGGTTGGTAGTCTAACTGCATAGCTGGCCAGTGGTCTGGTACTCTAGTCTCTGTTTCTATAGCACTCTGGTGATTTGATACTGTATGACTGTCTGATTATCTAACTGCCTAAACAAGACTGACTAACTGAGACTCTGGCTTTCAATTGGTTTGGCTCTCTGATATATTCTGAATATCTAGTGCCCCAACTCTCCAACTGTCATATTCTTCCTGATTATATCTGCATCTGGTTAACTGATTAAATGACATCATAATAATCTACACCCCTTATAATCTAGGCTACTAAATGACTACTCTCCTGCCCTTCTTCTCCACTAATCTTTGTCAGACACAATTAGACAGCATTAGTTTTTTCCCCTTTTTCCTGATGCAAGGGAACATGCTGTTTGTAAAAGGACCTCGGAGTTACATTTGCAACGATAATGGCATTATATGCGTGCAGAGTGAACTCGAAGACCGTGGCACCTATCAGACATCCGGTAATGGATCCAAGAGACTCTCTTTATTCGCGCTGGTACATGCGAAGTCGCCGACCACATATCTGGAGACCCAAACTACTATCAAACTGTCACGCGTTGAACCCCATCTCTTTCATATTTCTGCGACAGATGAAAGCCACGCGTATGCCGTTGACGATGCGCAGAGGAGAGTATTAGTACGCAATAAGTGATTAAACGAGCAGAGAGCTCACCCTCTGCCGCTGAAGACCCTCCCTCCCTGTCAAGTAGTTTCCAAGGAGCAAGAAAGACCCTGGATCCCGGATCGCCCTGCTAGCGAGACAGCACTCTCCCTGTAGTGTTGAGGCTGTAAAGCGAATCGGGCGATGAACAGGCGGGTAACTTGATGAGAGAAACGGCGAAGGAGTGGATGCTGGGTAAACTTGTCTCAAGTCGAAGGTATTTTGCGAAAAGATGGACGAGAATGCGGGAAAGAATGAAGGACTGTCCCGGGAGCGAAATATACGCGAGACAGCGAAAGGTGCGGGCACTGTGGGGTCGGAGCTGCGAGCTCCGACCTGAGGTATTTGATTTCCAAAAGGCCAACGCTACAACGATACGTCACTGATAGTAATACTGCAGAAATGACATCGATAGAAGCGCATATTGGATCGTCTTGCGGCCCTTCGACCCTCGATGTCTTTCCTGAACAATATATGTCAATCTTCCATCGCTAGTCGAGCGCTGAAGCTGAACGCACCTTGAGTTTGCTCTCCAAGTCCCCTGACCCTCCCAGTAGTGCTCACCATCAATCCTCGACCATGATCGCTTTAAAGGAACTGATGAGACGCCAACATTGAAGATGGCTCGCAACGCACCCACCTCCAGGATGCTTAGCGAAAAGGCGAAAGGAAAACAGCGAACCGTTGAGCCGTCTTCCCATGCTTCCACCTCAGATGTACCGACTTCAAGTCCAGAAGAATTCAAGAGAGCTTTCGTCATACGCTCAACGGGATGGGGTGTTACCGATTTACTTGTCACCATACATAAAGGCGAAATAGTCCGAGACGTGAAAAGGAAGGTGAAGTTGTTCTGTATATGCACAGAGCTTCTGTTGTATTGATATTAGCCTAGATCCGTCAAGCTCGTCCAGAGCTAAGGGACAGGCGGTTGCGGCTGATACTGTCTGGACAGCTAGCGCCAGGGAAGCGAGTCCCTTTAGGCCTCGGAACGTGCATATGCCGTCTATGCCACTCGAAGTGGTGGCCGGGAGACAGATTTCAGCGTTCTGTTCTGTTTCGAAACCCCTGCTCAGGTGATATGATTTACTTTTGAGAGCGACAAATAGAACGTGCAGTAGATAATGTCATTCGTCCAAACGACCGACGGCGACTATCAATTTAACATTGTGCTGCTTGGCACATTGCTCTTGCAAGGTCGTCAAGTCGCCCCCGGGCTTAACTGAATACGTCCTCAGTGACAACTGATTTCAATCTTCAACGACTTCAGTCGGGGTGCCAACAGTGATGCTCCCTCAGGTGTAGTCACAATTGAGCAACTTTATGGACTTCCGTATGCTTGCATGATCGCGGAACAGTAAGCTAGGAAGGTCAGGAATGCGCGAAAGGACTCGTGTCTGGTTCGCTGTACCAGAGTGAGAGGTGCTTTAGTTGACAAGAAGATCGATGAATAATGGTTAGGGTTCGTTCATCTCTTCCCGCAAAGTCAACGCATAAATTCTTCAATCCAGGAGCGGTCAGAGCCCCAAGTATATTGTGCTTATGAAGAGTCAATTTCTTCAAAGATCTTAGAGGCTTCACAAAGCAACTATCGTGAAATCGCGCTCAGATTTCGTTCAACTTCCCTGCCAACGCAGCCTGCCTTAACAGTAGTACCAATGTGTTGGTATTGGGGCATCTGCAAAGTCACTGTCAATACCAAAGGCGTGAATATGATGCATGAGCACTGACAAGTGACTGCCCGTCGCCCCCTGTGGCTAGTTTCCTCATCATCCGTTCACTCCGCTCCTTTTTTTACTTCCCGAGCATTGTACTATGATACATGGAGCGGCTTGAATAGAACTCCTTAACGTCAGAGGGGTAAGCTTGAGCGTAAACTGAAAATCTGAATCGCATCAAATGCCGACTGACAAAATTCATCTGGACGTACTAGGTCAAGGTCCGGATTAACAGTCAGATGGATATACAAGCGTTTGAAACTGAGGATTTAAGAGGCCGTCATAATCGACAAGCCTGTTTATAATCTGTGTTGAGAAAAGATATTACAGAAAAAGGCTGGATTGCACTTACTCCTCAGCTTGGGGATTGTGTAATTCCCGGGCATATAGGGTGACCGCTAGCTTGCTCTTCAGGTTCGGATATACTGGCGAGCTTGGCGGGGAGCATGTCTAACACGCTTTGTGCGAGCTTGAAGCGACCAGAGGCTATCGCAAGTTAGAGATATTGTTGGAGCTGGGAAGAATAAGACTTTGAAAAGACAACAGGAAAAGGAACAAACCTCGAAAGCCTTATCCACGGACCGTTCCGCAGCAACGACCGCAATACATCCAATCCACGTTCGCGCGCTCGCAGCAACTCTCATTTCCGTTCTTCGATCGAGTCTCCTCCATCGATTCTCATACCTTCATCTACGAAAATGTCAATATATTACTTAAAATAAACGAATGCAACTCACCGATACCCGCTTCCAACCTGAATGAGACGAGGAACAGCGCATACCGCTCGCGGCGTTCTCGTCCAACGCACCAGCGTACAACGCGATCAAATGCCGTTCACCTGCATCCTGCACCACTACTTTCAGATGGCCGTCCCATACTCGACACAAAACCACATACCTCTAGCAACCTAATATGCGGTCTGCACAGCCCCGACGGGCACCGAAACATCAAGCAACCCAAGGTACAAACTCAAATGTGCAGAAAAAACGATAAACCGGAACGTATTCCTCCATTCCAGGACCGTACACCCCGTCATTGAGTCCGCGTCAAGTCTTTCACTTTTCCAACTCCATATTATGCTCAGCCGGAGGACCAGACGAAGCAGAAGTAGTTTGGAGGAGCGTAGATGGTCTTCCCATGTTTTACAGGCGGATCGGAGGATGGGGAATGTTTGAGGTGAAGAGCAGGGGGCGGCGTAGAGAGGTTTGGTAGGTTTGACTGAGGGTTAGGTTAGGGTCTGAGTTGGTGGATAGAAAGGGTGGACTCGGACGTACATTGAGGGCGGCGCGGGTGCACATCGATTTCCATAGTTTTCGGTGTCTGTTTCCGGACCAGACGTGGTTGTTCATGGCTTCGTCTTCGTTTTCCGTCGCGTCTGTAGGACCTGTGACTGCCATTCAAGTCAGCTCGTGTCTAGAAGCGAGGGCAAGGCGAAAAGCAGGATAGGGAATTTATAATTCCTGCATTCCTGCAGGACCGGACAATAAACAAGGAAAAGAACATGTACATTCCATCTAAACAAAAACAGACCCCGTATGCTGGCGGCTCTCCATGGCTGATGGGCGCGTCTACAAAGTTCGATGGCCCCTTCGAGACGGCCAGCGCGTATATGCGCATATATGAATTGCAGGCTCCTCTCGTAGCTCTACGCGCATAAATTAGAAAACATCCTTGATTTTTTTTCAGTGGCACTCACCGCATCATCTGAAGCTCACTCTTGCTCGTCGCATCTGGATCAAGTGCGTCTACTACCCCCGCGGCCGGCGTCGTGGACATTCTTTGACTTTGTATGAGCATATGCTTCGTAAAACTCCAGTATCGTTGCTGATGGTTGAGCCGCAATATCGTGTGCATGGTGGCGAACTCAATCAAGAGCGACGATACGCGCATAATGGCTCGCGCAAGCGTCCAAGTCGGTGTTTATGGATTCGAATGAAAAGTTGGCTGCAGTGTTGCCGTTTTCCTCGCAGCATCCAAGTATTGGGCTCTAATCTTGCTAGTTCGGTATAGACGCGTCTTGGGCATCTTCCAGGTTCTGTCTGCATATGTTCCCGATTCTGAGCGCAAATCTAGATCGCGGATTGAGTAGCGCATGAAGGTCAGGTTGAGCGACGGAGAGAGACCGGTTTCCGGACCGGCTCCCGACCTTCCCGATAAGGATGCATTCGTTCTCACGGCAGAATTTCATACACGCTGTCGATTACCCTTCCATGTTCGACGAGCGTGTTGAATTTGTATTTGAACTTCGTACAATAGGCTCGGCCTCGGTTTCTTTGAATAGTTGATTGTGAACCAAATTTTTATTCGACCAGTGTCGTGTAACGTGTTAATGCTAATGCCTTCCGCGTAGAGCGTCCAAATACTGTATAATTAATAACTAATAATAGCGAGATCCCATCAAAAGTATACCGATTAGGTATACGCATCAAACCACGCATCACGAGCTGTTGAAGCTCGTCGTTTCTCCCAAAATCCATATACATATGTCGGGATTGTATATCCCAACATGAATGTCATGATAGCAGTGGGTTATTAGAAGGTGCCAGGCTAGGGTTGGTAAAGACGGGTGGCTTATAACAACATCATATCCATCACGACACTTTCGCAAGGAGGTAATTAGGAGTTAAAAACAAACATATAAGAAAAGAAGATCATGTGCCCATGGAACTTGATTTTCAGGTGTTGCCCATCGCTTCCTTATATGTAGGTGGCCGATCAGATGTCTCCACCGGCTGAGGTGGTGACTCTTTTGCTAGATGTCGGAGTCCCTGCCAAATCGACTTCCACATTGTAGTAAATATACCATTATGAGGCGGCACCCTTAAGTTGGGCCGATGGAGGTCCCTGTATTCTTTTGAAGTTGCTTCATGATGACTGAGTTAGAGGATGATGGATCCAAAAGTGATGCGTAGAACGCACGCAATACTTTTACTAGTCCTTTGAGCTGGGGCAGGCCTACAGCGAGCGCATATGGCAGAAGCTCATCATCTATCACATTCACAGGACGGTTTGGGTCAATTACATGGCATAGTACGACCTGCCGCCCATGATGCCAGCGTATCTACAATGTAACAATTCTAGTGTTAATTGACCTATTTGCAGAGACATAGCACTGAAAGTCTGAAACCACTCACTTTATAACGTATACCATTTACATCCCATTGTGCATGATTCCAATAATAATGATTCTCAGGCGTTCGGCACATTGTTACACATTCATCCACAATCCTCCTAGAACGGTCACAGAGATAGACACTGATAACCATGCAGTATTAAAGTCAGATAATATATATAAAGACTAAAAGAAAACTTTCAATAGAATAGATTCAGTAAAGCCTGACCCGTAGCTGGATGTATTCATCTTCTGGAGTTGGAGAGGCGAATCTGAGGTCAAGCGTGAGGATAGGAGGCTTGTCACGAAAAACGACGGTGACAACGTGAGTTTCAGGTTATGAGGTTTGTTTGTGACTATTTGTCGTACTATCCATCCTCGACGCTCGCCCGTTCGTGAATCCGATGAACATCGGAGTGCTGCACCTGAACTTCCCATCGGAAAATGGACTAGGGGTCGCTCTATTTGACACTGGTCCCATAATCATCGCCCTACACCGTCGCCTCCGCCCCAGGCTTATATTTCGGTTCCCAGAATGAGCTTTGTTTGACCCTAGGCCGCCGCAGTGCGCAGAGTAGCAGGATGTTTCGAGTACCTTTCATACTTTTGCAGTGGAATAGGTTAGTTACCTCTCCCATTTTGATATCAATTTCACAGTTCCCTGACAATTCAACGAGGAAGGGCGAAACAATTCAGCATGTATTGTGTGGCAACATTGCAGGCCAGGGGTGCGAAAGTGAAAGTGAAAGTGAGGGTGACGGACAATCATTTGTCAGTGTTCGTGCATCATATTCACATTTTCGGTATTGACAGTGATTTTGCGGATGTTCCAATGCCATAAATGCATTGGTACTAGTGCTACAGTGGGCCGAGGCTGCCATGAAATTGAACGAACTCTGCACGCGATTTTACGGTAGAAGACTCTTTGATACATCGTTTAGGTTAATTCAACAGTATCCTATCATAAGATTGCTAGTAAAGTGTTCATTATGTATACCAGCCTCTTCTTGTTCTAGAACCACCTCGCCGCAAATATAAGTCACCAAGTCCCTAACCCAGCAGCATCAACAGGCGGGCGTGACTAATGTAACTGCTACCGGCTGCTGGAGCAGTTGCAAACGGATCCGACCCTCCACCTTCCAACCCATCCAACACTGCCTGCCTCACCGCACTCAGATATTCACCCAACCTTGTCTTCCTCAACCGTTTCCTACCCAAGAGTTGTGCTTGTTATTCCTCAAGTTGTTTTTGCAACGGTCCCAGCTCGTCATCTACGTCTACGCCGAGGAAGTCATCGTATAGTCTGTATCGAGAGTCTGCAACGATGTTGGGGAGGTTGAGGGCACGTTTTAGGTTTCTGGTTGTGATCAGGTGTAAGGGCGAGGTCGGAAAGGGGAAGGAAGAAAACGACGTACTCGGGAAACCATTTCCTCGACGCGTATAAGAGGGAATGTAGCCTGATCGCCAGCTCGGGAAGGAACACTCTCCTTACACGTATCATTTCTTTTCGTCGTTTGTCCGTTGGATCGGCTTTGTTAGAATCACCACAAAAGCGAATCAAGCGAGAAAAGGCATACCAGCTGAATATTCTTCGGTGTTGACGAGCCATTTGGCTGTCAACAGCCTTGTTACTTGTTCGTTCGCTTCTTCTTCAAGTACAGCATGGTAATCTGATAACCACGCTGCGCGGGTTTGCCCCAATCGAGCCTAAGTTAATTGTCAGTTAATCTTATTGATAAACCAAAGCCGAAGATAAACGTACCGATTCTCAACATGTCCATATCAATCTCCAGCGCCTGCCACGACCGGTAATGGAGGTACTCCGTCGCTCGCTCTTCAGGTTCGGATATACCGGCAAGCTCAGCAGGGAGCATGTCTAATATGCTGTGTGCGAGTTTGAGCCGACCCGAGACTTTCACGAGGTAAAAATGTTATAATCAATGCTCTTACCGAGGAAGAAGCGCCTACGTTTGTTGACAACAGGCGTGCGAACGCGGGCGTTGACTAAATCACACCCAGAAACCAGTGCACTCGCCGCTTCGATGATCGTCCGCAGAAACGTAAACCATAGTGAAAGACCTTCTATAATTCCACTCTCCGGCAGCCCGTCAGCACTTCAAATTTAATTGTCACATCATGGAAACAGCGTTGCTATCGAACTCTGCGTATGATGCTGAGCACTGAGCACGTAAAAGTTAAACTGTGAAATAATGATAACGCCGCCAAGGGAACATGCTGTTTGTAAAAGGACCTCGGAGTTACATTTGCAACGATAATGGCATTATATGCGTGCAGAGTGAACTCGAAGACCGTGGCACCTATCAGACATCCGGTAATGGATCCAAGAGACTCTCTTTATTCGCGCTGGTACATGCGAAGTCGCCGACCACATATCTGGAGACCCAAACTACTATCAGACTGTCACGCATCGAACCCCACCTCTTTCATATTTCTGCGACAGATGAAAGCCACGTGTATGCGTTGAGGATGCACAGAGGAGAGTATTAATACGCAATAAGTGGTTAACGCGTTGATGAGCAGCTGAAGACCCTCCCTGCCTGTCAAGTAGTTTCCAAGGAGCAAGAAAGACCGGAGCAAGAAAGACTGGATCCTGGATCGCCCTGCTAGCGAGACAGCACTCTCCCTGTAGTGTTGAGGCTGTAGAGCGAATCGGGCGATGAACAGGCGGGTAACTTGGAGTCCTTGATGAGAGAAACGGCGAAGGAGTGGATGCTGGGTAAACTTGTCTCAAGTCGAAGGTATTTTGCGAAAAGATGGACGAGAATGCGGGAAAGAATGAAGGACTGTCCCGGGAGCGAAATATACGCGAGACAGCGAAAGGTGCGGGCACTGTGGGGTCGGAGCTGCGAGCTCCGACCTGAGGTATTTGGTTTCCAAAAGGCCAACGCTACAACGATACATCACTGATAGTAATACTGTAGAAATGACATCGATAGAAGCGCATATTGGATCGTCTTGCGGCCCTTCGACCCTCGATATCTTTCCTGGACAATATATGTCAATCTTCCATCGCTAGTCGAGCGCTGAAGCTGAACGCACCCTGAGTTTGCTCTCCACATCTGCAAGTCCCCTGACCCTCCTAGTAGCGCTCACCTCAATCCTCGACCATGATCGCTTTCAGGGAACTGATGGGACGGGAAGCGTCACGGTGATGCCGTGACATGGCCTGCACTCGCTGCGGGCCGAGATACCGAGTTCGGGATAAGTTTCCAAGGCATGGGACGACCAAACGCTGTCACTCTAACTTGCTCACCGAAGTAGCTGCGATTCCTTTGATATGCGGTTGTAAGTTGATTATAGGACTATGCCGAGTGTCCTCTTCCACGAAGTTCTATCATGTGACGCGTTACATCGCTTCCTTGCCTCTTGACCGCCATACAGCTGCATTGTTCATTGCACAACACCAGGTAACCTCATTTTGGTCTATTCTGAGCATAACTCTCAATTCCATATAATTCTTTCATAGACTGTGATCACCATCATATCAGCAGATCCACCTCAGGTAGTGAATACTGGTGTCTTTGCTGGACATGAGAATGTTGTTGTTATACTAGATAGCCAATTCATAGAGGTATTGTATTTCAGCTTCCACCTGGAAATTGTCAATAATGAA
Source organism: Amanita rubescens (assembly GCA_015039365.1). NCBI lineage: Eukaryota > Fungi > Basidiomycota > Agaricomycetes > Agaricales > Amanitaceae > Amanita > Amanita rubescens. Next base: position 336,481 of record WION01000032.1, read on the forward strand.
GACTCATAGATCAACTACTATATTTCAGACCCTTCCAATGTTGATCTACCTGCTTTACCTCCTCTCAAACATTCTAGTATTTTCTTTACAGGCCAAGATAAGTACTTGCAAAAACTGAAGGATCACTTTACCTCCAATGTTGGAGGTGAAAGAATTGTTTTCCTCTTGCATGGTTTAGGTGGCATTGGCAAGACTCAAATTTGCCTTAAATTCATTGAAGAAAATCCTGATTTGTCAGTATTTCACACATTTGTGTAGTTATTCAAATAACTAACCTATTCAAGGTTCTCTGACATATTCTGGATTGATGCTTCTTCTGAGAAAAGTGTTGAATTTGTACTCACCCAGATATCCTCAACCTACAGTACTTCACCAGATGGTAGACCCTCAGCCAGATCTGCTCTTGAGTGGATTTCTCAAAGGTCTAATTTTTTCATCATGTATGATGGAGCAGATGGTCATTACTCAGTGATTGAAAAATTCCTCCCACCAGGAAATGGAGGAAATGTTATGATAACAAGTAGGAACATTGGATTGAAGAGGCTCAGTGCATTGAGCAAGAACTCAATGGAAATGTATGGCATGGAAGATGAAGATGCTATTTGCTTGCTTTTGAAGTCAGCCATGCTTGATGACACAAATGATGATATCTATAATCTGGCTCAGCAGCTTGTGTTGCAATTGGACAAGATCCCTCTTGCCATTGACCAAGCAGGAGCATATATGCATTCCTGTGGTTGCAGCATTAATGATTATTTGGAATTATTCACAAGATACAAGAATGAGTTAATGAGGAACACTCCAGGATTTGAGGGTGCTTCAGATTATGGAACATCTACATATGGGACATGGGACATCTCCATGAAAGAAATGGAGGGTATAGATGCAAATGATAGTTCACAGGAATCTGTTGCAGCACAAAGTGCCACCAAGCTCCTGAGGATCTTTGCTTTATTAGATCATGCTGATATACCACAAGAATTATTCAAGGGTGCTGCTGAGAACTACATGAAAAGACAGATGGACGATCATATGTATCTGTTATCATCATTGAGCTTGCTGGATGATGAAACTGTGTTCATGGGAAAACATGGGGAGTGGGATAAATTAAAGTTTCTAGATGGCATCCAGGTGTTACTTTCATTTTCTTTGGTCAGGAGTCATAATCACATGTATTCCATGCACTTACTAGTAAGTGCCTGGAGTAGGAACTCCATACCAAAAGCAGAAGTAAATGATCTCTATTACATAGCAAGAGCATTGCTATCCTGTTCAATAGCTCTTGATTGGAAAACTGATAATTATGAATTCTGTCAATCACTTGCACCACACATTAGATCAAACATTTTGCATGGATTGGAATTAAAGTTGAACAGCAAGTACTATGATGATCAATATACAAGATTTGCACTTGTATTTGATCATGTTGGGAGCTGGGATGAAGAAGAACAATTGCTACACATTGCAGTTCATCAAAGGAAAACAGAGCTGGGATTGGATCATTTATACACTCTTGTCAGCATGGCAAATTTGGCATTAACATACAGGAATCAGGGAAGGTGGGATGAGGCAGGGAGGCTTCAGATGAATGTGCTGAATGCATTCAAACCAAAGTTTGGATCAGACCACCCATTCACTCTCACCAGCATGTCAAATCTGGCATTAACATACAAGAAGCAGGGAAGGTGGGATGAGGCAGAGCAGCTTGAGATGGATGTAATGAATGCATTCAACACAAAGTTTGGACCAGACCACACATCCACTCTCACCAGCATGGCCAATTTGGCATCAACATACAGGAATCAGGGAAGGTGGGATGATGCAGAAAAGCTTGAGATGGATGTAATGAATAGATTTGGAACAAAACTGGGATCAGACCACCCATCCTCTCTCACCAGCATTGCCAATTTGGCATCAACATTCTGGAATCAGGGAAGGTGGGATGAGGCAGAGAAACTTCAGATGGATGTGATGAATACAAGGAAAGCAAAACTTGGATCATACCACCCAGACACTCTTACCAGCATGTCCAATTTGGCATCAACATACAAGAATCAGGGAAAG